>JAWPHD010001204.1:0-347023 GCA_037043455.1 Cyrtodaria siliqua
CTGTGTTGCACTCGTGAGAGGAAAATACAACACTGACTATGTATACGTTGAAACCGTTTCGTTTACGCAAAAAAAAACATACGCATCTGTAAAATACTTCATGAACAAACACTAACCTTTCATAATTATAAATTACTTTATAATGTCCTAAAGGCACGGGTTGGAGACAATATATTAAAATTTAAAGAAGAGATACATTATAAGCTACATTTACAACATTTAAAACATAGAAAAACATATTTAAAAAGTACTTACATCGCCAAATACGTATCCCGCTTAAATAAATTGTGCGTATTTATGTTAATAGACGAACCGGTTTGTCGTGCAGGAACACAACCTTTACACGGGCTTATCGTCATATACCGTACTACGTATACAACTTAGAACCAACATGCGAAATGGATTTGAAGGAAGTTTAATTCGGATTTTTTAAAAATAATTTCGTCCGCTTTGAACAATAGACAAAGATATTGTGTCTAGTTATACTAAAATACAGGTTACTAATTCTTACATTGTATAGAGTAAGTAACATCGATACGTATACGGCTTTCGACTATACTTTATAAAACAAATTGTTGCCGGGAAAGGGATTTGAACAAGGGACCTTGCGCTTTTATTTGATCTTTAATACCTATTTAATTTAAATTAACTTATGTCATTTATGTCATTAACAGGGAAGGACGCCTGTCGTAGCAGATATCGGGTGCACATGAGGTTAGATGTAAATAAGGAACATTCTGGTATAGTTTGGTGAAAGAAGCAAGATACGCATAGTCTTGGATGAGACTGGACGTGACCTATATTTCGTCCAAAGTAAATCATAGCGCCCGGAAATTGTGCACATAATGTAAGATACATAAAAGGAACAATCGGATGGAGGTTGGTGATAATCCTGCAAGAAAGCAGCAAGATACGCATGTCGTAGCGGAGACCGGACGTGACTTATAGTTCGTACAAATTAGGTCACAGCGACCCGAAATTTGCACATGATGTAAGATACATATAAGAAACATTCTGGTGGAGTTCCGTGTAAAATGTCAAGTTATGAAGAAGATATACATAACTAAAAGTCGGACGCACAGACATATGGAGTTAGAAGTGGCATCTCCTGATTCGTTTCTTTAATTAGCAGACATGCAGATTTCAGAGCGGTTTAGGCTTTTTCGCGGCATACTTCCGGCCACGCGCTGACAAATCTGCTATTAAAATCATTAATAACGCAAATAGTTTCTTTTTAACGCATATATATTTAATTTTAACAATTTATTCATCAACTTTCTGATACACAGTATAGAATATGTCAGAACAGTTTAAAAGAACCCAAATTTCAGGATCACGTCCCATTTGCAGTATTATATGGCATAAACATTAATAGTTATTAGGATTCTTAACAGGGGACATGGGCTCAAATTCCCTGCCTGGAAATTATATTCACCCGAGCCGTTAGGAATGTGAGCCCATGTTTCCTGTCAAGAATCGTAATAACGAATTTGTCATACTTCAAAGTTGTTACCATTTATTTAAGAAGAAAAAAACAGCCAAAAACGCGTTTTCATTTTTATTGCGCTAATTTCCCCGTAACGTGCCTCTAACTAGACGTTGTTTATTTTCGTGACGTCATCGCTCTAACGTCGTTATATTTGGCGGATTTTCTTCATAAAATAAACGTATTTTATCATTATGTTACTGTTTTATTATCTGTAAAACTGCAAAAAAAAATATACTTACGATTATTTCAGACCTTTACACAGAATGGAAAGCGCAGAAAAGCAATAGAAAGGAAACAATCGACGGTTTCCAAAACGAATCTTCAACGTTATCTTCGCCATTTTGTTTTTGTGTATTGCAGGTATGGGGTTTCTATGGGGAAATGATCCCATGTTCACGTCACGAGACTTCACGTCGCGAGACTTAGACATGCGCCTATGTCTACGGGGACCAATAAAATCCCGAGAATTTTCTTTGAAGTATGACAAATAATATTTTTGTCATAAACATGAGATGAAAGAAAATGTCCTTGTATTAGTAAACGATTAAATTTATAAAATGCAACTGGTAATTTAATAAGGTTGTTTACTAGTAATAAATCAACTAAAATATATTAGAAAAACGCACGAGTATGTCGAATAAAGTTCGAAATATTTAGCTGAGAACATTTAATACCCCATACATGTATGTTTTTTTCAAAATAAAATGCACAATAGAATAGATCGTGTGAACAATTTTTCATTCCGAACCACTCATGTAGTTTTTTAAAACGTTTCTTTCCTTAGTATTTAAAACGTGAAATAGATTATCGCGTAAAATGTGTACAATTTAATCTCTCTCTCTCTCTCTCTCTCTCTCTCTCTCTCTCTCTCTCTGAGGAAGCTTCCGCCTCAAATGAGTGAGGTTGTGGGTTCAAAATCCCCGAACCATATATGTACCATAACTTCGTACAAATGGTAAAATGGTACTAGTCATTCTATCGCTTCTGCATATAAAGGATCGAACAAGAACTGACCGTCACGATGTCAGTATAACATGACAAGAACTGACCGTCACGATGTAAATATAACAAGAACTGACCGTCACGATGTCAGTATAGCAAGAACTGACCGTCACGATGTCAGTATAACAAGAACTGACTGTCACGATGTCAGTATAACAAGAACTGACCGTCACGATTACAGTATAACAAGAACTGACCGTCACGATGGCAGTATAACAAGAACTGACCGTCACGATGGCAGTATAACATGAAACAATATGTTTTATTCAGCAAACATAATTTTAACAGTATGTGACGCAATAGTTCATTGTCAGTAGCCTTACATATGATATTTATAAAGGTGACATACAAAAATGTACAAACAATTACCTTACATATTATATATAAAGGTGACATAAAAAAAGTACCAAAAAGTACTTTATGTCATTTTATGAATAATTAATACCAGTCATTTGTAAATAGGATTTTTTTATATTTAATATGCATGATTTCTAAATCATCTATTTATAGAATGCATTTATTGATTATGATTTAAAGAACGGGCACCCCATTATAGAACTTTACCTGGCAAAGTATTACGTTTGAAAAATATATACCCATCCTGTTCTCAAATTAATCTTAATACCTCGGCGGTAACCTCATTACACCTTATAAAAACCATCGCATGAACGTCCTGCAATAATCTTTTCGGATTAGCAAAGGAAGATATAAGTATAAGGATGCAAACAAATAAAGCCAAAGAATTGCCAAAATTTCACAGTAAATTTGTTAGAACTTCCTAGGTTCTATTTATAAAATCATGCCCATTTACCAATTTGAACCTAAGATTGCCAAAGGGCGTCTAAATAATACACGGAAGTAAAGATATCGAATTTGCTGTTTTTGAAAGCTTGTATTCTTACTATAGTGATATTAATTATCGTCTGTATATGTATTGGGCTTGTGATGGCATAAACCAGTTTATATAGATGATATTTATTGTCCGGAGGGCCTTTTAACCAGTTTTTGGGAAGGGGGATTTTGGCCTAAATTGGGAAAAAATTAATGAATGGGGAATGAAATTTCAAGAGGTAAGTTTAAAAGTATGGAAAACTGCATGATTTTAAAAGAAATTTGAGTGGGGGAAGGGGCCTTATACAGGCCGCTGCAAAGAAGAGTAAAAAGGCCCCGGTCCGTAAGTACTTTAAAGTTTTCCGACCATGTTTTGTTTCATGGACATATTCATGTTTATTTAAATCGAAATCAATACGCAGCAACAAGAGATATTTACAATTCACACACTGCAATATCTGTGAAAAGCGAGTATAATATTTTATATGATGACGTAGAAAACTTTAAACAGGTAAACTAATCCACAGGTAAAGATATGTATCAATTATCTGGCAATAGCTGTGCAGCTATACAATTTAGATTTACCTCATTTGACTGTGCAGTCACGCAGTGGTAAAAGTAATATCTACGTCATGCAAATAATACTTATTTTTACATACAACTAGCGGTTTTAGATATATGTTTCTCTCCGGGACTATCAAGCAATGTTCATATGGTGTTTAAGAATTAAATTTGATAATACTACAAAAAGGATGACCATTCATCTTTAAGAAAAGCTGATATTCATTGCTAGGGTTTTGTAATGATCTAATTACGATCATTGAAGTCCTTATCATCATTACAAGCTCTAGCGCAAAACGAATGATCTGGGAGATGTTGTAGCACGAGGTACATCCTCATCCAAATGTGGATAGTATCCGAACTGTTTGGCTTTATTCAGTGTCAGCTCTGGTAGATACATGTTAATGACCATATGAGCAAACTAGACGTGTTGAGCCCTATTATAAAGGTCCTATGGCGCAGTCGATAGCGCGGCGGATTTGTAACCGGAGGCCCCGGGTTCAATCCTCCGTGGTGTCACTGAGTTTCGTCGGTGTGTTCTTGGGCAAGACTCTTTCCCTTAGCCTCGTCCATCGGATGGGGACGTAAACCGGGCGGTCCAGTGTATCGGTCTATCCTCCGAGCACGTTAAAGAACCAGAGGAATCTATTCGATAATAAGAGTAAGGCATGGTTTCCGGATTCATATGTATCCGTCCACTCTCTCTTGGGCGGCTCTAAATAACCTATACTGTGTTGATGAGCCGTCAAACAACATTCAATTCAATTCATTATACATCACATATTTAAGAAAATTTGCCAGTGTCTTTATATCAATGAAAGCTCGGATAAGTTCGAAAACCAGCCTGATTGGATTAGTTTCACGGGAGTTATGCTGCAAAATGCCTTATTAAGCCTTGTGAACACTCTAGCACCTTTATTTATTATTTGATCTTTACCAAGCTTGCAAAGATTATTAATAGCAATGAAGTCTTGGACGAGTTTGAAAAACAGCCAGATCGGACCATTTATGCCGGAGTTATGGCCCTTGTTTTTGCTAAAATATGCCATTTTCCGCCTTATGAACACTCTAGCACCTTCATTTATCATTTGATCTTTACCAAACTTACACTGTTAATATCAAACTTGCATAGATTGTTAATATAATAGAATGAACAGAAGAATTCTTGAACATGTTTACAAGAGAATTCATATGCATCAACTTCGATCTAAACACGTATACCAGCCAATAAACATTTCATTTTCTACATAATTTAGATGTATTTGTGAACGCATAACCACTGAATAATTCCAGTTTTGTTTATACAATATAATAATAACAAGCACATATTATATAGATAACGTTATCTCTGTGTTGCATTGGTGATATAGCAAAATACAAGTTTAATCGTTTATAAATTGCTGTTTGTTTACAATTTTCCAATGACCCGCGTTTCACCTTTTACACAGCTATAAGTACTTGGCGGACTGATCAGTGTGTATTCATTACCTTTTCCGATAACATTCAGCGTCAATACACAATATGCGTTGCATAACATCTTGGTGCGGTTATACTCTTCAAACATAATTCGAAAGTTCGGCTAAACATATGATTTATGTTGCGCGTAAAATAATGCATAACAGAAGTCTTCAAACTTTACAATGGTTACGTTTTATCGATTATAATTGGATTAATTTGATTATAATTGGATTAATTTTTGGGATGGTCTTTTCATGTTAGTAGAGGACACACTTTAGTATAAATAGGGAGATGAATATTATTAATGCTATCGGCGCATGGACATTTTTGATTGGCACCTCAAACTTTTCTCGGCCAATCAGGTTTTGACAAACTGTCAAAGTGGGAGGGATTTCTTAATTACCGCTCGCGGCGAAAGCGATGGGTTCGTAATCGGCACACTTTATGATAAGCCGAGTTTTCGTTTGATTTTTTGTCTAAAACGGAAACTTCCAGTCGGGCAAGTGTCGGACAACCAGATTTGCGAAGGACACCTGCCCGCACCCAAATTCCACTTGCCCGGGGCGTCGGGCAACCATATTTCCGGAGCCCTGACGACACTGACTAGGTATACGTTGAAACCGTCGCGTTGACACAAAAAAACATACGCATCGGTAAAATAATTCATGAACAAACACTAACCTTTGATAATTATAAATTACTCTATAACGTCCTAAAGGCACGGCTTGGAGACAATATATTGAAATTAAAGGAAGAGACACATCATAAGCTACATTCATAACATTTAAAACATAGAACAATATATTTAAAAAGTACTTACATCGTCAAATATGTATCCCGTTTTATTAAATTAGGCGTGTTTTTGTAAATAGAAGAACCGGTTTGTCGTGCAGGACCACAACCTTTACACCGGCGTATCGTCATATACCGTTCTACGTATAAAACTTACAACCAACCTGCGACACGGATTTGAAGGAAGTTTAAATCGGCCTTTTTAAAAAAAAAAAATCGTCTGGTTTGAACAATAGACACAGCTAGTGTGTCTATAACAATAGACACAGCTAGTGTGTCTATATGTCACGTATTTGCACATTGTATAGAGTGGGGTGTACAGGTATAAAATAACATCAACTTGTACCATAGCTCTAATGATTTTCCTTTGTTCTTGCTTATGATATACTTTTCATATACCGGAAGGTCTGAGCCAAAATCATGCTTTAACTGCCGGTATATTTCAGCCGTGCTATAAATGACAGATTCGGCAGTTATACCAGTTATACCAATTTTACACGTAGTTGTAATGTTTATACACAACCTGCCAATTAAAATGTCATTTACCGGCATTGAACGTCTATGGTACAAAATAGTTATAGCATATATTTCTCGTATGCGATTTATACTGCACTCTCAGGCCTGCGGCCCTCGAGAAGCAGTATACATCGCATATACTCGAAACATTATGCTATAAATATTACATATCACACACTATACGTAGTTATTAGGACAAACAACAATGTAGAAAGTATTGGCTGTCGTTAATAATTATTCGGATGTACTTTAGGAATGTCCTACATTGTGATTGGCGGAATAATATGGCAGATTTAATGTACACCCCAGATGATGTGATACTTCTATAATCTATGTCTTAATAACGTAATATATAGTGTTAAGAAGTCGTATCAAATTTAGCAAGGTTCAGATAGAAAAAACTCATTCTGATTTGAATACAGATAGGCATATAACGTTACGTGTCATTGAACAACGTCTTAGTAACGTGTAGGAATACGTTCCACCGTCGAGTTTGACAGTTTGAACAGCTTTATATATATCTACATATTTTATACTGTAAGATTATTTTTTTCCTCCTTTGTCACAAGTATTTAACATAAAACAAGAGAGAGAATTCCCCTAAAACACGAGAGGGAATTCCCCCAAAAGAATAACCTAAATGTAGATGTAACCCGAGTTGACGCTATTGACTGTTTCAAGGCTGAAAGAAATGTTAATACACGAACATGAACAACTACTTGCCGTTTGAATATGTAAATTTGTTTTGATCCATTAAATTTATCTAAGGTGATCACGACAATTTATAACTATAGTTTGCCTTAGCTTTAGTAATTGCATATTGTTTAACTGAATGTTGTTTAACGGCTCATCAACACAGTATAGGTTATTTAGAGCCGCCCCAGAGAGACGGGAAGGATACATAGGAATCCGGGAACCTGCCCTACTGTTAGTATCGAAAAGAGTCCTATGGTTCTTTTACGTGCTCGGAGGATAGACCGATACACGGGACCTCCCGGTTTACGCCCCCATCCGACGGACGAGGCTAAGGGAAAGTGTCTTGCCCAAGAACACACCGACAGAACTCAGTGGCACCACGGAGGATTGAACCCGGGGCCTCCAGTACAATGTCTTGCCCAAGAACACACCGACGGAACTTAGTGGCACCACGGAGGATTGAACAAATAATCTATTTCTGACTACACCTTACTTATTAGATAAAAAGAAATATCCAAGATGGCTGCCGTGACACTACAATGACAATATCTTGGTTTATGCATTTTCTAGGACATTCCTTATTGTGTCTATGGATATGTTCTTTGGGTCAAGGAATCCATTTCTGACATATTCCAGAGCCTACTATTATTATTACATATAAGTTAAATACAAATATTAAAGACGGCTACCACGAAAGATGGCTTTCGTAACATTAACATGACGATATATTGAATTTAGACCCGTTTGGACACTGCTTTTGGTGTATATGACTAGGTTCGCGTCAACATATTAATCAAGCTGTTTTAGTTATCTAGACGGCTGCCTTAAATACAACCCAAATGCATACATACGCCACTTATAGATGATGCTATCTGGTCCAGACATAATGATGACTGCTATGGCTGAGGCTCAAAAACTAACAATGCAGTGCGGACAGGCTTTTACAGCCTTTAGCGGATCAACAGCCGTACCGTTTGATGATTAATATAACGTAATTATGTACATGCTACAATTTCATTCCAAGACTTGGGGTATGTATATGCTAATGAGCTTTGTTGGTTGAGTATGAGTATTAATGGTTAATAGTGGATTAGAAGAAGGGAGGCTATAAATACTGCTTTTGGAGGCGTACCACGGATGCTATCCAGAAAAAACCATTCACCGAACACTAGGGTCTTAAAATAGTCACCGAGGAAGTCCAGCACGGCGTGTTAGAATATATCGACGTCTTAAGGATTTATTGTTATTATTAGAGACTAGAACTGCTCGTAGTAGAATATTTAAACTTGGTTAGAAATATTATGCCTGGGCTATTGAATGCTATATGGTCAGATACGTTTAGAATTTTTTTTACATGTATGCGGTATTGGGAGGGGTGGGTGGTGTGTCTTGTTGATATAACAATCAGTCCATCTGCTCTAAAAAATGGGCATTGAGTCTTGATGTGTGCAGTCGGCCATCAAAGATGTAGCCGATATAAGAGGTTAGTACAAAATCGCTACAGTTCACAAAGATGAGAAACATGGTCCGATAGAAAATTACAGCACCCACACGAAATGGCACCGTAGGTCCGCCACATAGATCGTAAATTAATTATACAATGAAAAGGACGATACACAACACAAAGAATGGTGACGACAGGGTTACCGACTTGGAACGGTCAGTAGGTACAATGGTCCACTGGTTAGCTTAAAGCGATTTTAAGTGTACACAACATCGCTATTATCCTGTCTTCAGCGCTCAAAGTGACAAGACAGTGTAGATAAATGTATATCACATCGAAAGAAAATCTCAAGACAGTGTAAATAAATGTACATTACATCGAAAGAAAATCTCTAACAATAAGGTTCACATTCAGAGCAATTAGGAAACGATACACGTATATGTTGTTGTAAAATTATATAAACATAATAAGAAACACCTCAGGATATATCCAACAGTGTACTGACCAAACACAGTAGTTGCATCCAAAGAGAAAACCAATCTAGGGTACGATCACAAAACCGAGGGATGAAAAAGGTTCTCCCCTTTCGGGTTACAGAAGTAGCAATCATGGAGTCCCATGAGGTTGTCCGGTCATCGCACAAGATAAAAGTGAAGCGTAGTGACCGACTGTATACGGGGCAATCAACAAACAAAACGTGCATTCTAATACTAAAGGGTTTTATCCGTTTCTAACGAATTTCCTGATTAATTTTCAGAAAAATCTGTCACACCTCTTTAATTTCTGAAGTTTATAATTATACCGCATCTCTATAGAATAAAGGTTGTGATATTTCTAGTCGTAGTTTTTAACAGCTTTTAGGTTGGTGTTTTACTTCTCCAGCAGATTTCGTTGAAGCGATAGAACGTTAAGAAAGATCTACCTGCTTTATAATAACGAAAACCTTGCTGAAGTAGTTTACTTGTAATAACTTGAATTCGATATGAAATCCTTAACATGGCAGTTCAAGACAAACCATAAAGTAGAAATGCAGCTCGTATGAAATATGATGCACAGGATCGAACAAATATTCGGGAGAAGCTAAGTACCTGCGTTAACCCACTACATTCTGATGAATATCTAGACGGCAATACAAACATCTTCTCTGGGAGTATTAGTCGCTATTAGTAAGAAACAGCTGAATACATATGAAGCGAGTTGGTCTGAAGGATTCAACGGGCCTTTAACCAACAAGGTTGTGAGCAAAACGCTGTCAAGTCTGGATCTGGTGCAAATTCGGACATTCAATTATTATAGCCTAGAGTTATGGGCTTAACGGTCTTGCGTGACAGATCTGCAAAATGTTTTCAACAATGAACTTGCGCCCATGCTCACATCAATGTTTGAAGACAGTGGTGATATGAGAATAACAAAAACAAAATCCACACTGAAAAACAACAACTTCAGGTTGCGCACTCATCCTGAACGTTAACAAGATGGTCGAATGTGAAGTCTCGCTTGACAATGCGGTCAGATATACATCCAGAGCTAAACTGCTATCCTTATGATGAAAAGATTGGTTGTACATCTGAGCAACCTGTTCAACTGCGAGATATGGTTGTTACACTGCTCTGTTTTCTGTCAACGCAATATGTTAAGAAGCTGCCAAAATAGATGGACAAAATATGATGCTGAGTCTAGCGATGAAGATCTTGGCGATGATATTCAGGTCACTAGTCAACCAGATGACGTGTGATTGATCTCGTTAACCGATACGTCCGTTAGAAGCCGATATACAACCCTAATATATTTTGTAGGCATCTCGGCAGCACTTTTTCCAAAAGGCGCAAAGCAGCTTGTAAACATTATTTTTAATTCATGTTTACTTATGGTTTGGGCTTTTATCGACCCTTTTGCATTGATAGTAGCAATCTCGGCAACCATACATCAATATGTTAAGATATGATGCATGTAGATGTCAAATAAAGTAAGAAAATGGTTCTATTGCCATTTTACTATCACGGCAGACATCTCTTGGATATTTGTATTTAACTCCCAGTAATTTGAAGCTAGAAATGGTTCCCTAGACCCAAGAAACCTACTTATAAACACCAAAGTTATTGTCCTAGCTAATGTAAAATCCATAATATTTTCATGTTACATCTTCGCAGTCAAATTTGATATTTTTATTCAACTTATCAGTAAGGTGAAGTTAGAAATGGATTCCTTGACCTAAAACATCCAATGAATTGACACCAAAATGAATGACAAAACTAATGCAGAAGCCAAGATAGTGACATTTTAATGTCACGGCAGCCATCTTGGATATTTCAATTTCCTCATGGATGCCAATGTGGCATCAGTGCGATTCAGAATCAGCATACCTTGAATATATTAAAACCACCAAAAAATATTGTGTGGATGATACTTTTGGGTCATGGCTTAAATCGGGGTTTGGCAACAGGACTAAATGTCCATTCATTAAAATGTATGTAGCCTTGTATAGGAGTTTTCAAACTGTTCTTTAAATCTGCATAAAATGGATAAAGCAAACACAACTTTACAATCGAGATAGATATCATCTCATGAACAGACTCAATAAAACCGAGTCTGCTACTTTTATCTCTTGTTTGTGTTTGCTGCTTCCAAGGGATCCCCTTTTCAGTATTTATTATCATTCACACTAGAGTTTGTTAAGTGCTGCGTGACGGCCGTAAAAAGTCGCCACGACTACAAATCAGTAGTGTTATTACTTACTGGTCCTTTAAGGTCGTCAAGCCCAATATGTGTGGGTTAAAGTAGAATATGGCTTAAGCCGGTGCTAGGAGGCGTGAGAGGTGTTGCATTTAACATTTCCTCTCAGGAACAGACTCAATGAAACCGAATCTGCTATTTTTATCTCTTGTTTGTGTTTGTTGCTTTCAAGGGATCCCCCTTTCAGTATTTATCGTCTCAGTATTGTGTAAATATCGTTCAGACTACCACACCAACAATGCTATACTTTTTATTTGTATATTATGTATCTTGCCATATATGTGTAGTCTCAATCAAACCGAGACTGCAAACATTTCGTATGTGTCGTGCTCGGCCATTTCCAAAGGTCCATTATCATACTATTTTTTAACATGGTTTATTTCTTCCATATGAACACTTCATAAAAATAGTCACGTGACCTTACCAATATATAAATTCAAGGTCACAGTCTAGGTTAATATTTGGGTTAAAATTTAAATTTTGGGGAACAAAATATTGACAGTATAACCTTTTTTGCTTTGTCATATTCTTTACCAAACAATAGATATACACACATTATAACAATAAACACACCAGTATATATAGGTCAAACTCACATAACAAGTCACAATCAGGGTTCGAACGTCATATGCTGGCATAGAAAACGTAACGTTCCATGAAGCCTTGTTTTCCTTCATAAAAACGAATGTAAATAACTCGGTAAATTTGTTCTGCGTTAAGTTTTTATTTCAAAATCCTGACCGCATAAATATGAACCCCCGAATTTCTTGTTATTCGTGTTATTTGACTTTGTGTAACATATTTGTTATTTTGGTTTTACACAACAATCCACACAACATCGGTGTACACGTGTTCTATACTATAATTTATCGCAATTCGACGTGGGTGACACCTGTGTGTAAAACAATCAACCCGGATTTAGTCTATTTCTTTTGAAAACAATAATACGATATTTTCCTGGCAATGTTTGCATATTCATCTTTAGTACATGTGTTGTTGTTTTTTTCGTGTTTTTTCACAGAAACCATTAAAAAAATAGCAATGGATCGTGAACATTTATATTGGCAACTGTTTGCTTTTTCCGAGTTACTCGTTGCGAAAACTCAACAATTAGTATATTTAGTTGAGAAAGACATGTATATCAAGGGAGAGGAATGTGTAATAGTTTCGATAAACTTGTAAAATTTATATATAATAAATGTGTTTGCAGGAATGGTATATGATAATGTCGTTATAGATATGTCAAACTGTCACACAAACTTGAAGAGAAAACCATCTAAAACAGTTAAACGCAACTGTTTCCTGGCCATAATCAAAGTAGATGTGTCGTGTAAAGTTATGACGTACCTATCTTTAAAAGGCAATCCTCTACAGTGTTCTTGTGAAAGTCTTGACTTCAGTACTGTTATTCATTCGATCTTTGGAGATCGCTGAGCCCGATACTTATAGTTAGTTATCGGTGGTACATTTTCAATTTCTTTTGTTTTATTACTTAATGTTTGATTCGGTGGTTCCACTACTCCGGCCGATAAAAGGCTCTGGGTATTGTTTAACCACTCATAGGATATGTTGTCTGCTTTTTATACGCAGGCTTCATAACCGCTGCTCCCAACTAAATTCCATTATGTTTATTTCGCTCTTCCGGGCATTTCATTTTATTAGATACTGGGGCCGTACGACATGGGGAAGACGTCAACTCCATGTCCACCGCCATATGCATGCCATCTTCGGGATGGTTAAAATGTTGTGCTGTTGATTTGATGAATATTGAGTTCTGCTCAACCCGGGACTAGAGGGCTTGAGCGGTAGCTAGCATAATTCACTACCGCTCATGAACAGTCTCAATCAAACCGAGACTGCAATATTTCGTATGTGTCGTGCTCGGCCGTTTCCAAAGGTCCATTATCATACTCCTTTTTTTATAGCTTGGTAAGAACACATGTCTGAACCATCTTGAATACATGAGTACACTGGACGGGAATATTGTAGACGTAGATACAACGGCCTTGGGGAAATCCAACTATTTGTACCATAGAGCTGCAGTTTTTTCCATTAGTTTTTCATTGTCCGTTCTTGCGTTAGCTGCTATGTTTGTAATGTATTTTACTTGTGCTATGGCAATTAGAAATGACATTTCAAGGAGAAATGTTTAGTTTCATGTCGCATTCCAGTGTCGAGGGTGATTTAGTTGTGAACGGTGTTTACAATATACTAACTACTTTGTTGAAAGAAGTATCCAAAATAGAGTAGTTTGTCTTGGCGAACTTGACTTTCGACCCGGACTTGTCATTTTTGTAGTTTCGCGAGCGTTTTGTACAAGTAACTGTTGCTGTATGGAAGTGAGGGAAGCCTTTGAACGTGAAAACCCTATCATTCTTATATTTAAGGATGCAGTCAAACTGCAACATATGCCCTACTATTTGCAATCCATCCGTCAACGGTATTCTCTATCAAACATTGTGCAGAAAAATTGATACCAGGTTGGCAAGGTTTGTGTGAATCAATCGTACTACTGGCAAGCAGAAACTAAGAGCAGCCTAGAGACGATATGGAGCAACCACTCTTACTAGACACTCCATTATAAAGTATTTTGAAAGGGCCTGTACAATATCTCGAAAGGAAATATAGCTTTCACAGAACACAATCAACCAAAACAGTAATTCAAAAGTTACTCTAAAACATATTTGGTAAAAACTGGGTCTCCTAGTAAATTATTTAATCGAGTGCCATGCAAGTCTCTATTACGAATGCATCACACTTATATGATTAAAGGTTTTACTAGTATGAGATGCAAAAGTGCGATTTGGGAATGTATCTTAGCTGCAACAAAAAAAAAAAACTTTTCAAATTGAATTATACTATACAACGTTGTATACTATTTTGAAGTGTAACCGTTATAACTGTATAATAGGTTTCAATAAGTTTAAAGTATTATTGTTTTGCAAAGACGGCAATTCGTAAGATCGTGTTTAATATACATGAACAGTGATTCCAAACCTTTGTATTGTATTCGTCATGGTTTGATGTAAAATGTGGCATGAAATAAGGCTGTCCATTATCGCAAATTTCGTTATAATTAAAAATGAAATTAGTTTTACATACCGATAACTCATATAAATGTCGTGTTCAAACTAAGACATTATTTTAAACATATGTGATTGCTTTCCTTCTATATACAGGCAAAAGGGTTGGGCGACACGTTCTTCCAACATTAATAAAAGCCTTTTCCAAATATATTGTAATTAACAGTTAACAAGATGGCAATATAATTAACATAAAATATTCAAATACATTTTTCGGTGAAGAAAAGAAAAAAAAGGAGAGAAGTTAATAGAATAAACAAGAAGGTACGAATGATGATGCTGTTGTTGCAGGGTCCTGCCCCGAGCAGGTGTCATAATAGAGTATATACTCTCTAGTCGTTGTCAAATCGTTTAATGTATTTAATGTATAGTTGAACATGATTACAAATAATGCTATTATCTTTATCTGAATAACTATATTTTCCAAATAAAAACACACGAACGCTAAGCGGTGAAACGGACAGGTAACATAAAACTGACGAAGTCGTTCATTTAAATAAAACGGACATTACATAAAATAATGTTCAGCGTCTTCCTTTCCATGCCAACACTTCTCACAGGTTGTGTTTTCTTTGCTTTTGTTTATAAACATGTCATATTTCAGGTTATTGCATTTGTTTCTTATAAGAGATTTTCTCTAATACTGTATAAGGGTCTTTTACCCATGGGCAGTGCAGTTTTCTAGATTTCCCCCAGTTTGACGACTGGCGTGTACAACATCACTTTTTCACCTATGATTATTTCACTCCCAGAAACCCGTTTATCATAATAATCCTTCTGTCTCTTTTGTGCAGTTCCCAGATTTCTCCGGACTTTGACAAAGGCTGACCAAAGTTTTAATGAAGACGCATAAAATTATGTTGTTTTGTAAACATCCTCTACCAGGGGACACTCCCCAAACATAATATCCACATGCAGGCGAATTCCGTGGCCAAACACCAAGAAAGCAGGTGAAAAACCAGATGATTCATTTACACTTGTACGATACGCCAACATGATGAATGGAATCTCCTAATCCAAGTTGGTTTGGTCGTCATTGACGTGCTTACTTAACATATCCAGAAGTGTCCTGGTAAATCGTTCAACTGGGTGTGATACGGTGTAGTTCTTTGTTTCTTCGTATTGAGACACTCGTTTACCTCTTTGAACAGGTTTGACTCAAATTCCCTCCCCTGATCACTGTGGATTGTATATGGGCTTCTAATTCTGCAGATAAGCTCTTCGACTAATACTTTAGCTACTGTTTTGGCTTTGTGATTCCGGAGAGGATATGCTTCAGTCCATTTGGAGAAATAGTCCGACAACACCAATATGTACTGATTACCCTTTCTGGATTTTGGCAGTGGTCCAAGAATGTCAAGGGCTATCTTTTCCAAAGGTGCGCCAGTCTTGACTGATACAAGGTTAGCCCTCCTGTGTTTCTCAGGATTCTTCCGGGATGCACAGGTTATACATTCCTGGCAAAATATATCCACATCTGCCGACCACCCACACCAGTAATACCTATCACTAACCTTTCTTCGCATCTTTTTTACACCAAATGGCCCCTCCCGTTCCGGTGTGCAGCTCTCGCAATACGGTTTCCTGCATATAAAGTGGAACGATGAATTGGTAAATATCACCCGTGTTAGCACTAAAACGCCTGTGAAGGACACCATCTATCACCACGATATTGTCCCACTGACCTACCATTCTTTTCAGGGTACTAGATGAAGCTTCCTTCACAACTTGGCGATGTTTAAACTTTTCTTCCATTTCGAGCATCCCCTTAAGGTTTTCATCTTCTGCTTGATCAATCCGCCAGTCAAAGTCAGTGGTAGATGTTAGCGTGTGGATGTACACATCCTCGTCTACTATGTCCTTCTTGGTCAATGGTTCTAGCTCCGTCACAGGACGTCTTGACAGAGCATCCGCATTAGAATGGGTAATACCTTGTCGATGTACAGTTTCCATCTCATATTCAGCTAAATAAGCCTGCCATCTGGCTATCTGCTCCTGTGGCTGCTTGAAATTCCAAAGCCATACCAATGCTTTGTGATCGATATGTGCCTTGAACTTCCGGCCCAACAAATAGTGTCTAAACTGTTTAACAAATGTCACCAACGCCAAAAGTTCTTTCTTAGTTACGCAGTAGTTGGCTTTTAGTTAAATCACTCGTTCCTGCCCTCCCTGCTTTTGTGATAGCACTGCCCCTATGCTATTATTGCATGCATCGGTATCTAGAATAATCTCTTTCTAACTCACTTGGATAAGACAGTATTGGTGCACTTATAAGAGTTTCCTCCAGTTAGATGAATGCTTCATTGCATTGATCTGACCACACAAACTCAAGTTGTTTCTGCAGCAACTTGTTAAACGGTGCACAAATTGAAGCAAAGTTGTTGATGAATCGTATGTAATAGCTACCTAATCCGAGGAATGATCTAAGATCTCTGATATTATTTGGTGTTGGCCATTCTCGGACAGATTTAACCTTTTCATGGTCCGTCTGTATACCTTTATCGGATACTATGTGTCCCAAACACTTGACACTTTTTTTCGCAAAATGGCACTTACTTGGTTTCAGCTTGAGTCCGCTTTCTTTAAACCGCTGGAAAACGCTCCGAAGACGCTGCAAATGTTCCTCAAACGCCGAACTAAACACTATTACGTCGTCCAAGTATATCAGACATACCTCAAACTGAAGGCCCTTCAACACAGTTTCCATCAGTCTTTGAAACGTGGCTGGTGCTCCCGTCAATCCAAAAGGCATAACTTCAATCTCTTAACATTAAACACACTACTGAAATGGCTTGACTTTTTCAAGCGAAACTTCACAGTTCGCCACTATGCTTTCCTCTTTAATTGTACGATGACCGGACAGGTTGTGGACCCTATGATGACGCCTACCTAAAACCCATTGGGACGGTGGCGTTTGATGTTTGTCTATGATCTTTCTTGTCGTGCCCTTAATGGTTTATTCTCTTGTTGCTCTGGCTTCTGTCAAGTCATTGAGTACCTTCATTGTGGCTTTCTACTTTTCCGAGGCGGTAGCCCTATTGTCAACCCTGCTTGTGGTGTCATTTGCATTTATTATTAGTTTTGCCTTCTTGTTTGTCTGTTTGCCTGTTTGTTTCTGTGTTTTGTGGTTGACTGTCCTCCTTGAATGCTACTTTCCCTGTCCGATCTTTTTATATTTTTTTTAACATTTATAAATGTCGTGTAATAAAGCATACTTCGATTAAAAGGTATGCTGCATGTCAGAGTTGTCCTTTCTGTAATTAGTTGTAGACCCTTTTTGTACAAAACACGTTGAGATATATCTGGAATATTACATGGAATTAGGTGTATATAATTGTGTAGTATAGGCAATCTTTTGATTATGCGTTTCTTTATCCTTTCAGTATACAAATGAGTTGACAATCGGAGTACCGCCTTTGAAATGTCTTGGCAAAAAGACCGCTAGGTGGGAATGTTTGGGTAAACCCGGTTCTACATCGCACCAAAACTAACTCTTTACCCTATTGTCACCACTAGTTTTACACACATATTTGTTTTTGAATATGCAATAATATACTGCATTCCTGTTAATGGAACAGCAGGAATAGTTATATTTTGAATAATACGATTCCACAGCGCTTATCAAGTACACGAGAGGGTGGTGTAAATTAAACGTATGTATGAAGTGTATACATGTAGCTGATGGTTAGTTGACTGAAGCACCTTGTGCTAATTATGAAGCAAATGAATTATTGGCCGCTATAGAGACTTGACAGAATATTGCAATATAGGAATTATATATGTTGCTGTCAGTTGAACAATTTGGATGGTTAAAGGACGAACACGTGATCGTGTTCATTCTTGGATGAACTTTACGAACAACTACTTTCGGGAATTTTGCTCTTCAATATATATAAGGAACCAGATAGAAGTTAAGACGTTTCCGCATTTTGTTTATTCAGACACTATTATTGGAAAAAAAAGAAAATACAACTGTCAAAACAACGAATATATTATTATAATTGAAATTCTATCCAGAGTTGAATACTTTCAGAGGCAGTATTCGCAATTTATGAACAATCCGTTACCAAAGACCGTAACGACTCAAGAACCGGGACAGCGCTGGCAGACATGAACGATTTTGAAGTAAGCTATCAAAATCATATATATATAGTATATAGTTAAAAACATTGACGTATATTATAGGTACGTTATGCCACAACCATTAAAGAGAAAAACATCTGGCCATAACTTAGAGAAGGCAGTGTTAGAACATGGGGGCCCAGAAATCATTCAATGCGAAAACGGTTCAGAATTTAAGGTTCGATATATAACAAGGTTGATAGACAAATATAGCATCAAGATGATTCATGGACGACCCTCACCTCCATTCTCAGGGAAAGTGTGAGAGATCAAATCAACTACTGAGAAAGAGAATTCAGTTTGCCAGTAGCAGAAGAATGGGTTTAACTGGGTAGTGGGGCTGCCTAGTATTTCGCATGGAATTAACACAAGTGTGAAAAGTGTGCTTGGGAATCTTACACCATTTCAAGCTTATCATGGCGAACTCATTCTAGATTGAAGGCAACAAGACTGGCAACAGATATTTGGTAACGTTTACTACCAATCGACAAATTAGGGAAAGAGATATAGTAAGACAATGGACCGGAGTGGAGAACATTACAAGTATCATAATCCAAAACGAAAAGAAGAAACAGAAACATACAAACAACGTTCCGGGCAGAAGTAAATCAAAGAAAAAGAAACCTATGTGGAAGCAACAATGGCAACGGTACTATCGTTTTTTATCACATGACGATAAACTTCAAATGTTAAGGAAGTGAGATTTACAAGATGGTGTGTCAGTGTAATTGTCAGTTCGTACCAGCTGAACTTGATAGGCATACACAGAGACATGCACACTCTTCGTCAGAAAGCTGTTGAACATCTAAGACAAAATGTTTTATGACGATTTTGTCCATGATGTTGCTTTTGATGACTACCTGAAAGATATTGAAAAGGACGGAACAGTAACGGTGACAAAATAATCGTCGTCACTGAATGTATATCATTACATCATTATTATACATATTTTCTGTAGTACTTAAAAGGTCCTTTGTTTTGTGACAATATAATCTCTACCAGCTGACAACGAGAAATTATATGAACGTGTTCACCAGAAGCAGTGTGGTATTGTTATGTAAATATGTTTTGTTTTGTTTTGTTTTTAATGATGATTTACACATTACTGTTTAATGTCGAAGAAAAAAACATTTAACAAATGTAATTAATATCATATAAAAAATCGGAATTCCACCTGGGACGTAGACCTGTACGATCAGCACTAATTCGAAAGACATACACGAAGAAAGATTGATTTTAAAACTAAACTAGTTCTTACACATTGGTTTACAAGTTTTAATGGAATACATATTCGAACTTGTGAGTACTCCCAAAACTTGCCTAGCTACGCCCCTGTACAAGGAAGAGGTTGCTTAGTTACAATTTTAACAAATGGGGTCGTCATGTAACAGCAGTCAGTCTTGCAGGCGCTCCGAGTCCGACCGACCGTATGTACAGTTATCTAGTCCGGTCTGTACATGTCTTTGTTATACACTGCAGGATTAATGGCAAATATAAAGACAATACAAACACTGTAGTTCTTTCGACATATTCTATTTCTCCCCTTTGCGCTCAAGATCACAGTGTATCGTAGTTTAGCAGTGTTTCTTATATAATTTGCGTAGGCAAAACTGTCGAACATGGACGATTTTTATTTATTGTTGGACCATTCGTTAACTTCAGGGTCATGTAGTCAGTCTTGCCTGTGCGGATCTCGGTTCACCGCAAGCGGTTACACCTTTCCCACTTCAAACACCGGTAGGAGATGAAAGACCATCGGAAAAAGGGCTACAGTGACCGTTGCCGGGCTGTGGTAGGGATCAAATTCACTACCGGTTCCGACAACATATGCCTAAAGTTAATAGATGTCACAAAATAGTGGTTGGGGTTTTAATGCAGTAATAGCAGAACTATTTAAGTTCGACCTTAACTATCAAATGTACTTTAAGATTACCTAATAATTCACCATTACACGAGACTATGTGTCGCGTACACCATCCAGGTTTTTTGTTTAAATGTCAGGGTCATAATCTAATGTTGAAAATTGAAACTAGCTTGCAAATCCAGAAGACGAAGGTAAGATTGGCACCTTTTCCCGGTCACCGTCACCGTATACTTTCTGTAAGTCATTCTTTTCCCACCGCTTCTTCAAGAAGAACATTTCGACAGCCAGTCAGTAAGTCAGAATGACCGAGGGACGGACTGACAGACCAACGGATAGACAGAATTAGACAGACAGACAGACTGACAGGCAAAAGACGGACGGAAGGACGGATGAACGGATGGACGGTAGGACAGACAGATATCTATTTTATTGTTAATTTTATTGCATTAAAGTTTACTTTTGCTACAATTTCCATATTTTCACGAAAATAGCTATTAACTAAAATGCATGTGAAAATTGCGTTTTGGCTACATTTTGTCATCTTTTCAGGGTATTTTACGTGAGTTGAAAAATGCGTTTTCATGGTACATGATAAATAGATGGTAAACGCAAATTTCGCAGGTAATGTGAAAAATGCGTTCGAATTTTAAGAAGAATGCGGCCGAATTATTCACATGTGTGAAGAAATCGTTCTGTGAAAATTGAGGTCCAATACACCTATTGATTACTATGTATACAAAACGTTTAAATGAAATTTCGTAATGCACATTTCCTAATCGGCCACGTCTATTCCAATTTTTGATACTTTTGATTGCAACAAATGTCAACTAAGCAGCATTCTAGTGGTATATTTTGAAACAAATATGTTTTCAAAAGCAATTTTTGAAATCTGAAATGTTTACCTTGTATAACATTTCTGAAATTAACCTGAATTTCAATTGAGATTTTGCTTAAAGGGCGGCAATTAAACATTTTCAAGTTTTCTAAAAGACGTAATTCTGTTATATATACAAGTTAAATTATTCTTTACTGTGGTAATTTTAGCGAACTTCGATCCATAGCGTGTGTTGTTAGCACATGTAATGGGTTCGTAGAAAGTAAGAATGACTTTTAGAAAATGAATTTATTGTAGATTAAAGTGCTTTAGTTTGTTTTAAATGTACAAAATATAACACAATCTAATACAGGTTTCGAATTTTGCAGTTAAAATATATGTTCCATTTCATCAAAAGAAATATATATAAAAATAAGCAGTTATATGAAAATGAATATGATATTTGCATTTGAAATGTACACGCGTATGTTCAATTTAGTTAGTTACGACAAGCATTTTATTCAACATGTATACACTATACTCGTACTTTTTGAACGTGATGTATACATATTGTATATAGCCAAGACTTTCATTCCGTTCAAAATTAACGTTGCTGCTTTGTTTGTTAGAGAATATTAATTGGTGGGATATCTTTATTTACAACGTTTTATTGGGATAACAATAGGGTAAGAGTAAAGTTTGGTGGACTCTACAACCTGGTTTAACCTTTTTATTGCCACTGACCATTCTAAGGCGGTAGACCTATTGCCAACCCGTTTATGTTGGTGATGCCATATCTTACATTTTATTAATTTGTAATTGTTGTTTGTTTCTCTGAGTGTTTTTGGTTGAATGTTGTCCTTGAATGCTACATTTCCTGTTTGACTTTTATATCTATTTTTTTTAGAGTTTACCGGTACCAATTTTAATTTTGGTCGCATAATTAAAGATTTGGACTACCACATTGCAATGGTCTGTTCCAGATTTCCATCCTGGAAAGTTAAAGTTACTCGCACACAGGCATATAGCACCCCGCCTATCAAGCGAATCTAAGAATTATACACCTCTCTGGAAACAAATAGTTTCCTTCCCACCTCCCTTTCCTAGCTTTTATAATTACCTCCAGAGCAAAGCCACTTTTAATGAGAATACCCAGCCCCTTTTTGAACAAAACAAACACTCTTTTCAAGCGCCTCACCCACTCCCATGAGAAAAGGAAAAAACATCTCACCTCTTTATACATCTCACCTCTTCATACCTGTTGTTTATCCAGTACCCATCTGTTCTCTAAATTACTTGTTTTCTTCACTTCCCCATTTTTTAACAAAGTAAATATACTGTTGACCAAGATCCACATCAAAAAAATCACTTATCAAGAGTCCCTCGATCTCATGTGCTTTCTTATATCCCTGTAATACACCCAAACAGCATTGGATCTCATTTACCTAATGCAGGCAACTTTAGAAGAAGATTTCCCCAATATAAAATCATTGAATGTTGTTAAATAGCTCATCAGCGCATTCCTTGATTATTTCAAGTAGTATGAATGTCAGAACGGGTAATGTTGTGTTCACAGAACACAGTCAACCATGCAATCCCTGTGGGATGGGGATGCAGAACGGGTAATGTTGTGTCCACAGAACACAGTCAACCATGCAATCCCTGTGGGATGGGGATGCAGAACGGGTAGTGTTATGTTCACAGAACACAGTCAACCAAGCAATCCCTGTGGGATGGGGATGCAGAACGGGTAATGTTGTGTTCACAGAACACAGTCAACCATGCAATCCCTGTGGGATGGGGATGCAGAACGGGTAATGTTGTGTTTACAGAACACAGTCAACCATGCAATCCCTGTGGGATGGGGATGCAGAACGGGTAATGTTGTGTTCACAGAACACAGTCAACCATGCAATCCCTGTGGGATGGGGATGCAGAACGGGTATTTTTTGTTCACAGAACACAGTCAACCATGCAATCCCTGTGGGATGGGGATGGTTATTCAGATGGTTAGTTAACGTGCTCCGAGGTTAGACACTGGATCACCTGGTGTCTTGAAGGAGACTTGAACCTGGGTCCACCGTTTTCAAGTCCACCGCTCTATACAATGGGCCACTCCAGCAACAAAAATATTATAATAAGTTATCAAGAACCATAAATCATTTTCCCAGTTATCACCCAAACACCCTCCCTGAATATATTGTGTTATCCCCAGCTTTTTCCTATGGAAGGGTAAATTTGATGAACGACTCCCCCTGGCAACATAACGTCAAGTACTCTTCTACTTACCTCCGTTATAACCCACACACTCTGATGTAAGTAGTTTCCGTCCTTTCTAACACCGACCCTTACCTGGATTTCCCCACCGAAACTAAAGAAGGCTACTACTCCTAGCGAAAACTCACACATTTAGACAAATCAGTTATAATAAAACGCTCCCAAGTATTTTCCCTAATTACCACCTCCCACATCACATCTCTCGGATTTTAGTTACTCGGGGATCAGTCGGTTTTACCAGTGAAGTAAGAATTTCTTACTTCACTGGTTTTACTCACATTACAAAATGAATACGTGATATCGCAAGTATTCAAATATATTATATATGCATTTTGCATGTGTGATATCAAATATTCGAATAAGGAATATTTCCTTTCAAAATAGGTGCTATCACATATTCCATACGTGATATCACATATTGAAGATATGATACCACCCTTACAATTCTGAATACGTGATACTGAATTGGTGATATCATGCATTCGAGTCCGTACTATTACATATGTTTGAATATGTGATAGTAGTATGCAGTAAAACACAAATATTGTTTTTTTCTAAAATCACAGATATGTTGGTATTGTTTGTTTGTGCTTATTTCAAAGTTAAACGGCGCCATAATAAGAGAGCTTATGCTTGACTTTCAATTAAAATTAGACGTTTCCAGAGTTTTTAGAGGGTTTATCAAAGAAAGACGGGTGATTTTATTGATATTTTGACATTACTTATGCACATGTTTGTCCTTTTGTTATATGTTTGTCCCTTTGATATCTTTACATTTTTAAAATGCAGATGTTCCTGTGTACATGACTTCTATCATTGTGATATAAAGACTCTTAGTTATCTCTTAGTACAAGTTATAAATAATTATGAAATATGTTTTCACATTTGTAGCCATATTTATTTAATTAATAATAATATTTCATTATCTAAAACACAAAGTATGGTACCTTTATAGGAAAACATGCCGTATTTTTTCAATCCAAAAGTGTTATAGTCCACATTTACATGCGGATGGTTATGAGTTATCTTCCCTGTTGTTGATGGGTAAGCCAATTTTGTGATTGCTACATCACATCTTTAGGAAATTTAAAGACATCTATGTTTTAAAAATATAATATAATATGTGTCCTTTGTAAATGAGGATGAATGAAACCAGGATGATGTACATATTGATTCGATGCGACGTGTAAACTCTGTTCATTCGTTACAAAGTGAATTGATACGGTTCGAAGTAAAATGATACGGTGTAAAATTTCAAACCATACGACGCACATAGAAATCATTCAGTGCATTGACAAACCATTTGACGAAATAAACTAATGCGATACAATTAAATACAAGTCGGTACGATGAAAACTTAAACGATTCATCGAAAAATGTGAAGTGATACAGAACAAAGTAAATCAGCATGATGCAATATGAATCAGTTTAACGCAGACACATTTAGTCTGGTGGTAAGTAAAATGATCGGGCGAAAACAAAGTCGGTGCAATGCAAACGCAATCCGCTCGACAGAAACTGATTTCATTACGTGCAAAGTGAAACGGTGCGACATCTGGCGGCGATATTTGCCACATCACTTGCAGGGTTATTTCCCCTACATAATTACTGGCCGTATGATAAATCAAAGTACTGAAAGTACTGAGAATGCAAGGTCTGATAGGAAAGACTGTATGAATATTTGCACGATTGCTGGACATTTCAAATTTCCATTAATTTTACATAGTTTTAGCCAACTTGGCGATCTTGGGCGGCCTACCAAAATCTTAGAGGGTCAGTCCATTCCAAATATATTGTGATCAATTGTCATTAAACTGTTTTAAATGTAGACAAGAATATTATTTTATGAAATTGCTGATGGATAGACAGATTTGTGTTTTATGGCCAAACTGTCACTCAAAATGACCTCCATGTCTAAAATTATGTCATTTACAGAGTGGCGTGTATTAAGTAGTCTTCCGGGAACAAGATGCACAAGAGGGCCTGTATCACTCTACTGGCTTGAATAGTCAAAGGCTATAACTCTGATGTGTCTAGTCTGTTGCCACTGGTTTTGAACTTGTCCAAGTTCAGTGGCGTAACCTAGAAAACGTCTTCTGCTGCAGGGACAAAAACTTAACAAGAGGAACTACCCGTTGATTCAACTTCCCAATGTCTGTCCCACACATTGAAAATAAACTTTACTGTAGTATTTATTAAAACTTTACTGTAGTATTTACTAAAAATATAAAATGCAAATTGATTGGTGGAAAGAAGAATTGAAATGACTATGTGATAGTAGTATGCAGTAAAACACAAATATTGTTTTTTCTAAAATCACAGATATGTTGGTATTGTTTGTTTGTGCTTATTTCAAAGATAAACGGCGCCCCATAATAAGGGAGCTTATGCTTGACTTTCAATTACAATTAGACGTTTCTGGAGTTTTTAGAGTGTTTATCAAAGAAAGACGGGTGATTTTATTGATAATTTGACATTATTTCTGCACATGCTTGTCCTTTTGTTATATGTTTAAGTCTCTTTGATATCTTTACATTTTTAAAATGCAAATATTGCTGTGTACATGACTTCTATCATTGTGATATAAAGACTCTTAGTTATCTCTTAGTACAAGTTATAAATAATTATGAAATATGTTGTTCACATTTGTAGCCATATTTATTTAATTAATAATAATATTTCATTATTTAAAACACGAAGTGTGGTATCTTTATAGGAAAACATGATGTATTTTTTCAATCCAAAAGTGTTATAGTCCACATTTACATGCGGATGGTTATGAGTTATCTTCCTTGTTGTTGATGGGTAAGCTACATCATATCTTTTGGAAATTTAAAGACATCTATGTTTTAAAAATATAATATAAATGTGTCCTTTGTAAATGAGGATGAATGAAACCCGGAATATTAAGAATAATAGTAAATCCATATTAAATAGGAATTCTTACAAAATTACCCATTGATAAGGAACAAAATACTGTTGATATAACTTGAAAACGAAACATACAAATCTTTGGATCAAATATCTTGCGAAACTCAGGTAATTAAATGTTAGCATTTCGGATCAGAGTATTTTTTGTTTACGATCTGAAACATCGAAGGTTGCAAATATAAGCCAACTTAAGCCGAAGTGTATATATGCACACAAAAGTGACCGATTTTGAAATGTGTTCTGATGCATGTGTAAGTATTGCAACTACTGTATTAAAGGTTTTACCCCGCTTACGGCCTGTTGTTTCCTTCTTTTATTTTATCTTGCGTTATTAATAATGCATATTCTTATCCGCTTGTTATTTTTGTAAGTTTGTTTGCTTATGTTGATGTTTTAAACAATATACAAATGCCTGTGCAAATAGCTATTTCAAACAGTATCATGTTACATAAAGACACACTTATCAATTAAAGTATCTATAAATAAGTGTTTAGGAAATGTGTATTAAGAAATTTCATTTACACATTTTGTATACATAGTAATATATACCAATATTTTATTATTTAAACATTAAGTAAACTGTTTTCATGCAAAACATGCAATGGCTGCAGTATAGTCAATCTTTACATGCAAGGGTACCAAGTTATCTCTCCGGTTTTCCATGGTCTGGCACAGTGGGTAACTTCTACATCACCCATGTTTGACATCTAGGGACATTGAACTTACAAATAAAATAACATTTGTCCTTTAGAATATTAAGCGAATTAAACTCGAAATGTATGGCGTTTCAGTATTTCTTAGTCCGGACTATATTGTACGACTAAACGAATAAATCTGAATCAGAAACTAAATAGACATGTTTTTCTTTCATTTTAAATTTCGACTTTTAAATCAAGTGATCACACCACCACCCACTTTTAGGCTAGTAATTATAGGTTTTAAGGTCAAACAAATTCCAACAGAAAGTAAGAGCAAAATCGTCGTAAGATGTTCCATAAAACGGGCCACTGTACTACGAATGTATTACAGAAATCAACGATTTTATGCATTTTTTTCAACATTTTGCCCCAAAATCTCACAATGTGAACTTTCACATTAACTTACGATACAATGGAAAATTTGAATATATAATTGTGCATCATTTTATCACTTCCATTAGATTAGTTTATGTTCGAACATCTTAGTACAAAATGATTCCTGTTTTCAGCATTTTTTTTTATGAAAAACACATTTTTATACCCAAAAATAAAGTATTTCAGTAAATACTTAGAACAGACAGTTGATTTCCAAAATTTCTATAATCGGTTTGATTGGGACTTTACATGAACGGTAGTGAAAAGTTCCTGCTTCCGTTCACGCCCCCTAAATAACCAGGACTTCCGTATCGCTTCCGTATATTGTGTGACTTTAATTAAAGAGACACATGGCAATCTTGAGTTTTATTCAAACATTAAAAGTGGATAGTGTTCTAGGGATTATAGTCCCTCTCCCATCCCGGTATCAGCGCAAATGGATTCTCGACGAAAACCAGTCACGGTTGCTCATCGACAGTGGTATCGGTTTCGCCACGAATAGTCAATGATTCTCAGCGATGTCTGTTTACAAACATGGATTTTGAATGCAAATGGTTAGACGTCGCGCACAATGTTGGGTACATCGTATAAAACGCAAGCCTCGCATAGAGGTTTATGTCATAATTCAGGCATACGTAAATCAATACGGACGTTTTATATATCAAAATGTTCATATTCTGGTAAAAATATTGTAAACCTTCAACTGACACATGGGGAACGATGTACAGTTCTGGTGATGAAGTTATCGGTGGCTTATACTTCGATCGTATTGAAGAGAGTCCTATTCACTTAAGGCTTATCAGGAGACTTCCGTGCCTGGTTCCATCTTATTCTGTGCTATACATTATCTCTGAAGTAGACATTGATGTTGACGGTACTTTAACGATTAGTGATTCGCTTCATAGGAGAGTTCTTTCCAGTATAAGATTACTCTGGAATTCATACTTATATTATGATCATACACAGAGATCAAATGCTTTAACGACAATTACCGCATGATCATGACGATGCGGTTCATTTATTTATACACCATACGTATATGTTATGTAGACAACATTTTATAAGTCTGAATTGCATACTTAGAAATGTAAATAAATACTAAAACTAGGAATCTACTTGACATGCTTAAAGTTCAAGCATTTACCGGTATATCAATTGTGTTTTATAAGTTTTGACCCACTCCAAAATGCGTTGTTTCTGTTAGCAAGAACATTACTTATGGGAATCCACCTAAACAGCAAACAGTTTAGATCGAAATTTAATTATTGAAAGGCCTACTGTACCGTTTTTCCGTTAACATTTAAACATCATAGACACACTACACTGATGGAAAAATAATGCATAAATATGAAATACAAGTTATTAACGTGACGTTGTTAATCGACGTTCTTTTGACGTTACATAACGTTACCCAACATTGTGCGCGACGTCTAAGCATTTTGCTTTTTAGAGAGTTTTTCACGCGAAGTACATCATTATTTACGCTAATATTAGTTAACTAATTAGTTTAATTATATAAACCAAATTGTATACATAGAGAATCTTACATGAGTACGCATTCATTATTGAATTTATTAAAAGAGTTGGCAAAATGATATAATGCGAGGCTCTTGCCGAGCATTATATCATTTTTGCTAACGAGTTTAATACATTCAATAATGAATGAGAACGAATGTTAGATTCTATTTATCACATAACTCACATATCGATGTTTATTGCATTTTGCCTGTCGCTTTAACACGCGAAACCGACATAAAAGTTGCTCCTCGATTTACTTAATATCCTGCTTCATTTTGACTTTAAAACTGCTTGCATAAAAATATAAAAATGAGATTTCAATTTTCTTCACTATTTTACCAAATTTTTAAATTTATTATTGGTGCAATATTATAAAAAGTTAATAATATGTAAAAACATTCTAACAATTAATATTAATTGAACAAATGCAAGTTAAGCGAAAACCTAACGGGCTCGATTTATATATCCAGTATCATTTTTGTTTTTACTCTGGTGACATTTAATTAAATCAATTTGTAAGTATTCACTATTTCGTCTTATTATACTATGAGTTTTAATATATTATTGGTGCAATAATATGAAAAATAAATAATATGCAAAAACAAATGGCTTTATACAATTCTTATAACTAACATTTATGATTGAACAAATGCAATTTATATAGAAAAACTAACGGGACGCCTCTAGTTTTCAAAAAATCAAGATTACCATGTGTCCCTTTTTATTAAAATGTAAGATCATATGAACGGTATAACGAGTATATCTCTATGCTCTATAACCAGTATATCTCTATGTTGTATAACGAGTATATCTGTATGCTGTATAACGAGTATATCTGTATGCTGTATAACGAGTATATCTCTATGCTGTATAACGAGTATATCTGTATGATGTATAACGAGTATATCTGTATGCTGTATAACGAGTATATATGTATGCTGTATAACGAGTATATCTCTATGTTGTATAACGAGTATATCTGTATGCTGTATAACGAGTATATCTGTATGCTGTATAACGAGTATATCTCTATGTTGTATAACGAGTATATCTGTATGCTGTATAACGAGTATATCTCTATGCTGTATAACGAGTATATCTGTATGATGTATAACGAGTATATCTGTATGCTGTATAACGAGTATATCTCTATTTTGTATAACGAGTATATCTGTATGATGTATAAGGAGTATATCTGTATGCTGTATAACGAGTATATCTGTATGCTTTATAACGAGTATATATGTATGCTGTATAACGAGTATATCTGTATGCTGTATAACGAGTATATCTGTATGCTTTATAACGAGTATATCTGTATGCTGTATAACGAGTATATCTGTATGCTTTATAACGAGTATATCTGTATGCTGTATAACGAGTATATCTGTATGCTGTATAACGAGTATATCTGTATGCTGTATAACGAGTATATCTGTATGCTGTATAGCGAGTATATCTGTATGCTTTATAACGAGTATATATGTATGTTGTATAACGAGTATATCTCTATGTTGTATAACGAGTATATCTGTATGTTGTATAACGAGTATATCTCTATGCTGTATAACGAGTATATCTCTATGTTGTATAATGAGTATATATGTATGCTGTATAACGAGTATATCTGTATGCTGTATAACGAGTATATATCTATGCTAAATTTCATAAAATTCAACCACGACTAGGGCTTCAGGGGGCTTCAACCCACTGAACCCATACCCAAGGGACACCGCCCATAATTCGATTGCAAATATGCAGTAAGATTTAATATAGAGGGAGGATGTGTGTGGGTGGAAGGGGGTGTTGGTGGGGGGGGGGGGGGTGGAGGGAGGTGGGCGGAGCGGGGGGGAGGGTCTAACGGGAAGTAGTAGTCGAATTTTTGATTAATTTTGCACCAATCGATTGCGATTGAACACAATCAGGTGGTACTAAAATAATATTTTATTACTTCTTTCCGGGGTAGTTGGACTATTTTATTAGCTCTGTCCGGTGTAGTTGGACTACAACTATATTTATTATAATATATCAGTACTGTACAGGGGCATAGCTTGGCCTTTTTGACGGCATAGGCCCGCAGTTAAAGTTATTATGCTAGTGGGGTCCGGGTACATGCCCCCCCACACCCCAATTTATGTTTATGTTAGAATGCATTAGGTGCGTGCTGACGTATATTTTAGACTTTAAGAAGGGCAAAGATAACTAAACAAATATATATGAAAATAATATTTTCTGGTTACTACGCCGCCTATACAGCCCCCCACCGCAACCCCGATTTTTATTGCATTTTTTGAATTTTGTATTTTTCTATTTCTGAAAATTAGGCGTAGGCCCTATGCAGAGCTACGCCAATGCTGTAGGTCGTGAATGATATAAGCGATCACCCTGTCGTTCGGCACAGAATATATGCATTTTCTGTTATTTGAAATAATATAAATTGACTCGCGAAACAGTTTAAAATATTTACTTCTTTACATAAAATAGTAATATTTAGATATTTTTGAAATTATAAATACCTCCCTTTATAAATTGCACACAACAAAATACATCTGAAAGGCACTGTCCAAGTGATGTATCTGAAAATATAATGATCATATGTTTATGATCAGAAGAGATGGTGCATATAGTAATCCCACCATCCGTCCGTTAGTTCTTTCGTCCATTTGTCCGTCCGGAACGATCATGTCTCAGCCATAACTATATATGAAAGAAGACGAATGAAGGGATTTCCCTGAAACTTTACGTAGGTATCATAATGAGTAGGTGTGTCGTGCGCAAGAATCAAGCGCGTACCTCAAAGTTCAAGGTCACACTTGGAGGTCAAAGGTGTGATAGACTGCTCCACAGCCGACAATTACAATTGTTCTGTTTTAAAAACGGACATGCGCAGTGCAATAGTCTATTATTGGTGAAATATATGAAAACGTATTAATAAAATGAGAAAGTGTAAACATCAGTTTGATAGAAATCACAAAAAAATATGTATACTTAGGTTATCGTTTATATTTTAAATTGTATAGAAATTCAGGTGCATGTATTGTCGTTGTAAATAACAATACATTATGTAGGAAATGGCATGGATAATGCAGTAAAGTAATGTTCATATACTAGTTGCAAAAACGCTCATACGACATGTTGGAACATGTTCGATAATCCATTAAAACCTACGCATACACTTCTTATATATACACAACAAAATAAAAAGTTTAAACTAAATACTGAATTAAAAATTATAAACAATTTCCTCAAAATCAAATTTCCATATTTATTCAACCGCCCTTCGTCCATGCAAATGTTTGCAAGAAAAAAAAAAGGGTCAGCTTGTTCACATATCTAATAACTATTAATTGTTATTAGGTATGTGGCTTGTTTCAAAGATAATGCACGCACATAATCGTTCCGTATTGTTTTCTATGAGGTTGATGTTATTTGTTATTAAAAGTTCTGGTGATAAAATCCGTTCCGTACCATACCGTCCATTTATCCATCTATATATATATATATAATATTCGGGAATAGAAGGTGCACTGGTACGGAAATGACCAACAGAAGTAGTTGATATGTTAGGCACACATCTTTGCATACAATTAAAACTAAATAGGTAAACACGTGTATATATATCATTTTTATAATTTTACTATTTTCAAATAAAAAAGACAAAGCTATTATTGTTGATGGCAGAATGTTCATAAATCGCAATTCTGTCGAATATATCATCTCTGTTTAAAAAATGCTGCTTCATTTTGCTGGGCATTTTATGATAAACATATCCATATATCTATATACATCAAGGTCATTGATATCGGTAGATAGTTGACACCGTTATTTTATGTATTTTCAGAAGCATAAAGTCGCAGAAAGCACAGCTATGCCGATCCATGTGTTAGTGCCCACTTAATTATGAAATATTGGCTTTGCACGATTTAACATATAAAGGTCGTCTAGACATTTCGTGATTTTACATTGAAGATATCGATCGCTATTTATTAAACATCTTACATATAAAGGTCGTCTAGACATTTCGTGATTTTACATTGAAGATATCGATCGCTATTTATTAAACATCTTACGATAAGTCTCAAATTTTAAAATCATTCACATTTTCACCGAAGCATACAGTGTAGACAATTATGTTTGAACGGGTGCACGTAGTGCAGAAATATCATCTGTATAAGAAAATAAAATGAAATCACGTTTATTTGAAAAGTGTTATTTATAGTGAAGCATTTAAGAAATTGATTTACGATCAAAATGGTCGTAAGTTGTTTCATAAAACTGGGTCCAGCTGAATGCAATGCGTGACACCTGTTCAAACCATATATAAGGCTGATTTGTAAACCGAAATTATTAGGATTGACCCCATTTGACTGATTTAAAGTTTTATTTGGTTCTTGTTACACTTAGTGCAGCCAAATACAATTCGGAAATGTAATGGCGAAATCATATATCTAAGTTCAGATGAGTCGTTTGCATATATTTGTGACATGTCTAGAAGACGACAAAGATGTTGAAGCTTTGGCTTATTGTTCTGTATGTGATCAGTATCTTTGTAGCGCTTGCAAAACAGTTCACACGAGAAGTAAAGCTTCTAGTTCACACCCTTTGCTCACGGGAAGCAAAATACCACGCCAAGTGATAACTGTCGTAAACGTCGGAACACAGCGCCCGTGTCACACTCATCCAACACAAGTTCTACAATATGTTTGCAGAGACCATGACGTTCCTTGTTGTGATAGATGTAAACTTATTGACCACCGTGCCTGTAAGCACGTTGAAACCCTTAATAGATTGGCTAAAGAAAGAAAAACAGCAATTGAGAATCAAGCAACTCTTGGACAAAAAAATGCACTTTTGGAAGATGTGACACGATTGCAATCTACATTTGAATATGATGCAAGTGAGTTGGTAGTCCAAAAGGACGAAGCTATTCAAAAAGTTCGTCAACGGCGTTCTACTATTAATGGTGTTCTAGATAAATGGGAGAATGGCCTCATTAAAGAAATAAAGGACTGTATTGACAAGGAGACACAAGTGACCAAGCATAATCTAAAGATCTTCAATGAAATAACACCAACGATCAAGACGAACGTACACCAACTAAAAGATGCTCTGAACACGCCAATGGAGGACAGAGTTTTGGCCGCATGCAAAGCAAGACAGATAACGACGAAATATGATGGATTATTACGAGAAATACGGAATGACAGACACACACTTGATATCAAGTTTCATGTTAAAGATTCATTCAATGAAACAGTTGATTGCTTCAATGATATCGGTCAGCTGATTGTTACAAGAGGGAAAAAGCAGCCAACATGCTCTGCCTTCAGTGATAGAGAGTATAAAGAGTGGGTTGCTAAAAAGGTTGAAGAAAGCAATGTGGCGACTGATACAGACACAGATATTCCATTAGTAAATGGAGTAGTACTTCTGCCCGAATCTACAATTCTGGTTAGCGATTTTCAGAATTGGCAACTGAAGTTGTTCGACGAATCGTTTCATCTCGTGTCTAATTTGAAACTGAGTTCAGCTCCCTGGAGAATTTCGCCGATCGACACTACAGGAGGTCATTGCAACCATGCATGATGAGAGTTCTTTACAACTAGTCAACATCGACGATGGAGGGATACTTCTTGGGCCAAACTTTAAAACAAAGAACCCATATAGCATGATAGTCAAATATCTGAAAGATTTCATTGCAATGTCTTGCACTGAAGGAGGTGGGAATGCTATATTAGTGATATCCAAAATGGGGAAGACAGTAAAAACAATTTGTACCACAAGGCGTTTTAGAGAATTTAACTTTCAAGGAATCGGTAGGCACATGCTACTTAGTGCAGACTTACAAACGCTTTACCTGCCGTTTAGTATCAGTGGATGCGCTGCTTTCTCCGTCCCAACTGGTGATTTAATGTTCGCCTATACAGATGACCGGGTCACAGATTACTGCGGTATTACAACAGACCCAGTCGGGAATCTTTATATTTCCGGAACAGACTCTAACAAGCTGTATGAACATGTATTATCTGTTGTAGACAAGGACGACCTGGAATATGATGCTACCAAGAGAATGAAATAATATAGTAGATACTAGTATGTGGCGGTCGACGTATTTCGTTCTCTTCTGGCAAGTATACTAACGGTCAAACGCACCAGTAACTAACTTCATATGTTTATGCTGTTTGGTTTATTCGCAAACCATTTGGAATAAAACTACTTAACCAATATTTTCTAATTTTTAAGTATTGAATCTTGAAACCTATCTTGTCCCACATATTTATTGGTAGGCTTTTATGACAAGCAGTTATGCAGTTATTTTCAAGGTAGCGCCGTGGTGTAATGGTTAGCATCGCGGCTTAGTAACCCAGGGATCGTACGTTCAATCCCAGCCAGGACCGAATTTGGGTTAATTATCGAAATATTTCATAAAAGTATTTCCTACCTTACCAGTCCTTCGGATGAGACTTTAAACCGAGGTCTGCTCGCTAAAATGCTTAGTGCAGTACAGCGAGGATAAATAAACGCTTATACGCAGTTATTTTCCTTGCCATTTAGCATTGTTTACTATGGATAATCATCAAAAGAAAACTGTTCCACTAAACTTCAAACTCGGAATACATTCCATTTGGTTCTACTGGCCTTTTTTATTGTTTGACGTCTGACAGTATTATGCCATGAATGTTTTGAGAAAATAATTTTTGTGTGCGATGTAGCTAAAGAAAACCGGAAATGCACGTGCATTTCATAACACCAATGTGTGTAATGCACTACATCCAGATATGCACGTAAAAATGTTAAATGCCACATTGGTATATGGATTATATCATATTTTGTCCATAATGCCTCAAATTCTAACTTTTAAAAGGATTTGTTTTGGGGTGCGTTTTCATTGACCGTGAGTATAGTTTTAAATAAGTTGTATTATAGATAGTTTTAGATACATACCATATTTGGAAGAAAACGTGGGCTTATCTGTTGAAAACTGTGATTGCCACACGACATAAGCTTATGCCATTATAAAAAGTCGATGTAGTTTCTGCAGTGTACCATAGCGCAAATGTCAGGTGTAAGCTCACAGTACAGGTACAATGCCCTAGTTGCAATTGTGTTGGGGGCTGCTGTTGTTGTCTGCTTTTATTAAGGAATATACTATTTAATGTGTATATATATCGTCATTTTGAGTATTGTCTAATTTAAAAGTAGTTCTTGCGCCAATTTCAGAATTGGTCAAATATAAAAGGAAATCACGGTGGACAATTTGGTAAATGACAATGTTTCACAATTGTGTTACAGCAATTGCAGCTGTGTTTAAAATCCTATTCGTATTCGCCCTTCAAAGTGAAATAATGACTGCGATTTTTAAAATAATGTCAAGATTGCCATTGTAAATAGCCTATTCAAAACAGTGTTTCACAATATTCAAGTCAGACTGTTTTATTTGATGTGAAAATGAATTGATTTAAACTCACAACTTTTTTGAAATAAGATATTAATACGATGTTCTATTTTTGCATTTGTAATGTCGCATATCGACGTTTACGAGTCGAGGCGCAATGGTACGATGGTGACGGTACGATGGAGATAGTACGATGGTTCATCGCACTATCATCATCGACTTGTAAACGCGATGGTTATTGTAACCGCGATGGTTATCGCGTTTAATTACATTTTTATCGGTGAAAGATTGGGATTTCTCAGTGAAAGAATATTCATAATCACTAAATATTAATAACTAACTCCAAACACAAAATTACTAACTGTGACGTTGAGTTATGACGTCAAAAGTGTTGATGACGTTGACGTCATCCGCCGAAAACGTATAATTCCGGTTAAAATCATGTATAAACTGATTTAAAATGTCATAAATAAATTATCTAACTGCTGATGTTGGTCCAACGTTTGTATATGGAGAATTTCCATGTTTTGCATAGATTTGTATAGGAAAAAAATATCTTCTTCTCTGAAACCACAAGGCACAGAGCTCTCATATACTACATGTAGCATCAGCTTATGATCCTTTAGCAAGTTTGTTCAAATGGTGAACATGAGGTCAAATTTGACCCGCCCCGGAAGTCACAGTTTTACATAGACGTATATAGGGAAACATTTAAAAAATCTTATTCTCTTAAACTGCAAAAGCCAGAGGTTTAATATTTTTCATTTACTATAAGCTTATGGTCCTCTACAAAGCTTGTTCAAATGGTGAATGTGGTCTAGTGTGGAGCGCTGTGGTCTAGTGGTAGAGCGTGATCCAAACGTCGTGGGTTCGATCCCCGCCATAACCATACGTGTTGTGTCCATGAGCAAGACACTTTATCTATCAAGAAGTATCTTAGAAGCGAATCGCTTATAACAGGTATAGAATTCAGTATGTGACCCTGGGGTCACATTTGGCTCCGCCCCAGTGGTCACATGTTTTACCTTATATTGGAAAATGTACTGAGCATAAATAGAAACGTCCCCAACTTTACCCATAGATTTAGACACAATGAAATTATATTTTATTTAATCTTATATGCCAATACCTTTGTTAAAGGCCAGCACTGTCATGAAAACAATTTTTTTTGAATCAAACTTGTGGGCAAACTTATTCCCCTTGATTTGGTTTAAACAGCATTTCCGGGTCTTGTGATTAACACTTTGCGTTAACACAGTTTTGTTATATTGAAATGAACAGAGAATGACCTCATCATCACAAAAATAGAGAAAAGACGCTGATCTTTTCACTCATTTCTGCGCCATACAGCTTTCAAGAACGAATATTTTCAGATTACTTCCCTTTATAATAAAAATATAGTGATTTCGCAATTTGAATAAAACATGTTTTAGCAGCAACAGAAAAACGTATTATGATTATTAATATTGATCAGAATGATTGAGTGATAAGTATAAAATGATGAAATTGTATCTAGATTGGTGTACAAAGTGTAACAAAGTCAACCCTATGCAAATCACAGCTAAAAAGAGGGACGTATCTATTTTTGCTGAATATACTTAGAAAATCTTCTTCTCTGAACTACAAGAGCCAGAGGTTTCGTATAAGCTTATTGTCCTCTACCAAGTTTGTTCAAATGGTGACCCTAGGGTCACATTTGGCCCCGCCCTAGGATCATATGTTTTACACAGATTTATAATGGGAAATACTTAAAATGTCTTCTCTGAAACTACAAGAGCCAGAGGTTTAATATTTTGCTTTTGGTCTTCTACCGACTTTGTTCAAATGGTGGCCATGGAGTCGCATGTGGCCCGCCCCAGAGGTGACATGTTTTCATAGACTTATATAGGGAAAAACAAAAATCTTCTTCTCTGAAACTTCAAGAGCCATAGGTTTATTATTTTGTATTTACTGTAACTAATAATTAATAATATTTGAGTGTTCGTTTTACTAACCCTCCTACGAGAGAGAGTGTCAAACTACGTCAGAGATCTAGAGTTAGACACCTATGTAAACATATACGTTTCTCGTATATATGGTTGAACTGCTCCGAAGACCTATGCGTTTTTCATATATATTGTTGAACTGCTCCGAAGACCTATGTGTTTCTCGTATATATGGTTGAACTGCTCCGAAGACCTATGTGTTTCTCGTATATGTGGTTGAACTGCTCCGAAGAGTGATTCATTTTCACTGTGACCATAAAGGATTGTGCTTAAATTTAACTGGTGTAAATAGCGAGTATACTGAAACAGATGAAGCCAATATGTGAAAAAATTGTTACATTGGAAAAGATAATGTACAGCAACCGCACTCGTAAATGGGTGAATCTCATAAATGAGTAATGGATAAATCGCTATTGAGGTTACTAAACAAATTCCTCCTTCTGGCATGTAAAGCAGCAAATAATCGTTGACCACATTTTTTTTGCACCTTTGTTACGTTACTCTAAAATACAGGACCCGATTTTATGAAACAACTTACGTCAATTTTGATCGTAAATTAATTTCTTCGATTCTTTACTTTGATTTACAATTCACAAATGAAAACGATTAGTAGTAGGAGCGTCGTTTGGGCGTCACGACTGCGCATGCGCGGACTCATTTGCATATGAATGTTTGACGTCATGCTCTGAAAATAGAACGTGATAGGTCACAGAGGTCACGCAGGTGTTTCCTTTTGTGTATGCACCCTGTATGGTGGTAGAGAGGGGATTAGTGACAGTATGTTCGAACAAAAGGTATTGACATTTAGACTTAATCCACAGTGTGTGACAGGATATATCGTTTGTATGAAAAACCGCAAAAGGATTAGCGCCAGGATGTTCGAATATAAGGTATTGACATTAAGACTTAATCAATGGACATTATAGAGACAGTTTGTCTGAGTTCATTTGTAGAAAATCCGCAAAGGGGATTAATAACAGGATGCCGAATAAAAGGTATTGGCATTTAGATTTAATCCACAGTGTGCGACAGGATATGTCTTTTGTATGAAAAACCGCAATTGGGATTAGTGTCAGGATGCTCGAACAAAAGGTATTAACACGGTAAATTGACCTCCAACCGCAATAGAGAAAGTGAACAATGGATTATGGAACACAATATTTGACAAGTTGGGACGCTTACTTCTATAAATAGACATGGCGTTTGGTTTCTATAAATAAGGATGACGTTTATAGTTTAGAAAAATTCTCACGCCAACGCTTTGAACACGATATTTGACATGTTGGTACCCGTACTTCTATAAACAGACATGACGTTGGTTTCTATAAATAGCACAAACAGACCGATCAGATTGGTGGATTATCAATGACTACATACTAAGTTTAAAAATATACGAACGTGTTGATTCGATCAAATCATTCTACAGCTAAACAGTATCCCCAGAGTACAATGACATTACCCCTACAGTACTCTGACAGTACCCCGCAAAGTACCCTGACGTACCCCTACAGTACCCCCACAGTACCCTGATAGTACCCCTACAGTACCCTGACAGTACCCTACAGTATCCCACAGCACCCTTACAGTACCCACAGTACCCTGATAGTACCCCCACAGTACCGTGACAGAAAATAGTCAAATCAACGGCAGTCTGTTGTTATAATTTTACATTCTCTTGTATTTACGGACATGAAAAAAACACGTTTAACATGATACCAAGCATGACCTTTTAGATTATAATGACGTCACTTCCGGTTGTGTGTTGTGTGTACAATCAAATAACGCTTGAACATACCTTTAAAATGTTACCAAACACGATAGGATTCTGTCCATTATGAGGTAGTTTATTTAAAGTGTTGTTGTTGGTGTGGTTAGTTGTTGTTGGTGGTATTGATGTCGATGGGATTGTTGCTGGTGTTGTTGTTGGTGGTGGTAGTATTGTTGGTGGTGGTGTTGTTGGTGTTGTTCTTGTTGCTGTTGTTGCTGCTGTTGCTATTGTTGGTTGGGTTTGGTGGTTCTGTTGTTGTTGTTGTTGGTGGTGGTGGTGTTGGTTGTGGTGGTGAGATTCTTGTTGGTGCTGTTGTTGTTGTTGTTGGTGGTGGTGGTGGTGGTGGTGGTGGTGGTGGTGGTGGTGGTGGTGGTGGTGGTGGTGGTGGTGGTGGTGGTGGTGGTGGTGGTGGTGGTGGAGGTGGTACTGTTAGTGTTTGTTGTTGTTGTTATTGTTGTTGGTGGTGGTGTGTTTAAATTACAGTCAGTATACGGTTGTTTTAAATATCGATTTATATGCTATGCATTACAATAAAACATATGTAAAGAATTAGCTTCTTTTTTTTTAAATTCTGCTTTACTAAAAATCATGAAAAAATACGTAGATATTTTAAAACTCTAATTATAAAGAAATATTTTATTTGTTAATGCATACATAAGAACGAACACACACACCTAACATACATATATAATGTATTGTACTTTTTAATTTAATCCGTTTGAATGTTAACAATTAATACGTTACTCGGGTAGTTTAATCCTTTAGATCAATAATCTCACCAGCTCCCATAGAAACCGTTTATAAGCGACTTTTTAATCTACCAAAATACTGCGTGCATACACAACAGTAAACACCTGCGTGACCTCTGTGACTTATCAAGTTCTATTTTTAGAGCATTCATTCATATGCAAATGAGTCCGCGCATGCGCAGTCGTGACGCCCAACCGACGCTTCTATGACTACGATTTCATTTCATTTTCTTATACATTTGATATAAACACATAATTGTCTACATCGAATGCTTAGGTGCAAAAATGTGACCAGTTTAAAAATGTGAGGCGTATCGTTATATATTTAATAAAACGTAGCCCAGGGCCCAGTAGTTCAAACATCGGTTAACTTAACTGACCGTTAAGTCAACATATTTCTACCAGAAAGTATGCATGTGAAAGCATTATGTTTAGAAGAAATGCAAATTAAAAACTTTTAAAAGTACAAAACATGTTTTTATGAGAAAACATACTTTGAAAGTTTACAGTAACCAAGGATTAAGCTAACTGATCTTTGAACATTGAGATAGTGTCCCCGTTTCGTATTTCTATTGGATATAAGGTTGGACGACGATCATTGTTAATTTAGGAAAATAACATTACTTCTGTTTCGGCAAGTTTGATTTGTACAAGTCATTGTTTTGACCATTTCGTAAAATTAAATCATGATTATGGTTCGTTCCATGTCGTTTGTACTATATGTTGAAACTGATAATAAACTGTCATAAACAAAACAAAAAAGTTATACTAAACATGTTTTCCACGATATTATTTACGTATATAAAAAAAAAAAGGAAAGCAAAAAAGAACCTTGGGGAACTCCTGCAGTTACATTTGTTGACTCCGAGATTTCAGATCCGATACGGACTCTTTGAGATCTGTTTGAGAGATAATCAGAAATCCAGGCTAAAAGCTTTTCATCGATACCATATTGTTTTAGATTAAACAACATATCTAAATATGCCAAACACAATCCAATGCTCTAAATTCCCGACATACTGGGGGCCGCAAAATGCAAAGTACTAGCTGAAATTGTTTAAAGTCATAAACAATACTCTGAAGAAATGCATCAATCCTTAAATCAATTAAAGTTTATCGTTACTTATATCTCAAGAAGCTATGTTAAACACGGATCACTGCTGAGAATAACGTATTAAACATGTTAAAGTCCTTCAGATTTTCTGAATCTAAATGTCTCTCTGTGAATAGAAATTTACACTGTAAGTATATATCTTGCAACATATAACTTACTGAAGACAATATTCTTCAAACACTCGTAAAAATGTATGAATTTACATCACTTGACGAAAGTTCATTGTCTTTAAAACTTCACTGCGAAATGTGAAAACTATCGCGATTTAAAAATTAATGATCACTATTTTCAGTGATTTCAAGAGGGTATAACTTCGCTATAGGTCTTGTTGTATATCCATCACTGGTACGGATCTTCGCAGATCGTGTATATCCGTCTCTTCCGGGAGTAAGTTCTTCCACGACAGCAAGTTTCCATCGCAACCTCGGAATCTCATCGTGCACCTGCACCACGTCACCGACTTGTATCGTCTGCTCATTTTTACCGGTTTTTGTATGCCGTTCTCGTAAGGCCGTTAAGTATTCGTTTTTCCACCTAACCGAAAAACTCTGCAGTAATGTTTGTAGTTTTCGAGCCCGTTTGGAAATATTCTGCTGGTTGCTTCCAATTTCGAACTGGATGTCGTTCTGTGGTAACGATGTAAGTCTCCGCCCATGAAGTAGATGTGAAGGAGTGAGTGGCACGGGTTCCAACGAATCGCCGGAAGTGACGTAAGTCAGTGGTCTGTCATTAAGTACGGCTTCAGCTTCGGTTAACACCGTCTGGAGAGACTCGAACGTGACACAGGTACGGCCAAGTGTTTTCTTTAGTGTGGTTTTAACAATACCGATCATTCTCTCCCACCATCCGCCGAACCAAGGAAATTTGTTTGGTATAAACCGCCATTCGGTACCTTTCTTGCTTAATTCGTCTCGTAAGACGGTTGATTCGAACATCTTCTTCAAAATGTTTGACGCTGCGTGGTATGTACTGGCGTTATCTGATATGATAAGTGTGGGTACAGATCTTCTGCTAACAAACCGTCGGAAAGCTAGTAGAAATGATTCTACAGTTAAGTTGTGTACAAGCTCAAGATGGACTGCCCTTGTTGACGCACAGGTAAATAAACATATGTATGCCTTCGATTCTTTGCCGGAATCCGTGCGGACATAAAGTGCTCCACTGAAGTCTACACCGGTTACTGTAAATGGTGAAGATTCGTCAACCCGATATTTTTGCAGCGGGGGTGGATCTGGTGTCAGGTAGGGTTTGGAAATGATTTTACGGCATGTTACGCATTTTCGTAGAAGCGACTTCACAGTCTGGCGTATTCTTGGAATCCAAAACTTCTGTCTTAAATGACAAACTGTTGCGTTTGTTCCAGAATGAAGTTGATTTTCGTGAGCGTTTAGTATAACTAGACGTGTAAGAGGATGTTTGACTGGTAGAAGCAGGGGAAACTTCGTATTGTCTTCTAATGGTGCGTTGTGTATGCGACCTCCACATCTGATATCACCAGATTGATCAAGGTAAAGTCGTAATTGTCGTACGAGTGGTAGTCGTGATCGTTTGGAACGTAAGTTCAAGATTTCTTCCCCGTATGAAGACTGCTGACAATGTCGTATCCATGTCGTTTCTGCATCAGCAAGCTCTTGTATTGTCAGTGGCCCAGTACGTCTAGACTGGGTTTCAGCTTGGCAGTTGAAAATAAACCTTTTTACGAAGGCTGTAACTCTTACAAGTTTAAGAAGGTGACTAAATCGGTTGATATCGATTACACCATCTAAATAGCTCGTCATATGTGTATGGGCTAGTGAGTCTTTTTTCACTGCATGATGTGGAATGTAGTGAACTATATTTTTAGTTTGGTCTTGATCTGGTACTTCTTCTATGAAACCTCTACGTTCTTGTTCTGCGATGATATTTCCATATTGTTCCAAAGAAGCTGGTTCCTGGCGAAGTCTGCGAATTAAATTCTGGGTGCGCCGTTTAACGGTTTCGTAATTTGCCGGAAGTGGTTGATGTTCAGGTTTCCATGGCAACTTGGCAACATATTTCTCACCAGAGAACGAGATTGAAGTTTGTTGATAGTCTGTCATATCACTTTTCTCTTCTTTGTGAATGTCACTGGACTGGATACCCATTCTTTCAAGATTCCAAAATCTTTCAAGGTCGAAATCTTGTGGAAGTGAAGTTATAACGTTCAAGGCGAAGTCGGTTCCATGACCATCTGCTGCTGCTCGAACCGGACCGGAAAGGAGATAGCCAATCTTTGACTTAACTGCGGTAGGTCCTTCACCACGGATAACAGTGTCTTCGACGATTTTCCAGTAACTATCTTCACCAACCAAAAGCTGAACTTCAAACGTTAAATCACCAGTCACCGGATGTGCTAATCGGAGTCCTTTCAGGTACGGTAAGTTGGTATTACTACGGCTGTAATTCTGTAGAGGAACAGTTATCACTGGAACTATAAGCACATTTATTGGAATTCTTTTACCGGACGTGGTAACAATTGAAATAGTCGATGTTTCCAGGTGACGAACTTGATTTTTCTCACTTCCGAACGAGGCCAAATGAATGGTATTTGTCTCTGTTCGTGTTATATGTAATTTTTCTGCTAGACTTGACGTAATAAACGACCTTTGTGATCCTTCATCGAATAGGATATTAGTGTCCACTGAACAATTCCCGGTACTAACTGGTGCTATAGCTGTTTTCAACAACACACGAGAGGTATGTTGTACAGATGTAGAATTTAATACTGCAGCAGAACTGGAGCTATCTTTCACGTCACAGGTATGTAGTATTGCGGTGTTTTCCTCTCTGTGTACATTACCTGTATTTGAACTTTTGCTGTTTTCACCTGATTGTGACGTAGTTGTCTGACATATACTTGTATGGTGTTTCTGCTGACAATTTCGACATCTGTTTCTGGATTTACACTTTGAAACTTGGTGCGATCCCAAACAATTGAAACACAGACGTTTGTTTTTTACAACTGCAATTCTAGATTTATAGTCTTTCATTGTACTACAGTCAGTTGACCAATGAAGATTACTAGAGCAAAATACACATAACTTGGAACTAGTTCTGTTACGCTGTTCTAACTGTGTGTTGGTTTCTCTTTTTTGCTGTTTACGACTTCGGGAACCGGAACTCGTTAGAAGAGACATAGTTGGCGTTCCATAGTCGTTCAAACTGCTGATCTGACCGGCTTCCATGACATTTATTTCCTCGGAGATTGCTTTACGTAGTTCCTGTAGCTCAATGTTATTTCCCTTATGTTGTCGCGCTAAATTTTTCCGTACTTCAGAGGGCAGTTTATCGAAAATAACAGGTACAAGAAGCGTTCCATAGGATTCTTGGTACTGACCGAGTGATTCGAGTCCCCGTATGTAATTTTCCATCTTGTCGTAGTAGTTTCTCAGACTCTGTAGACTGTTGCCTGGAGACGGAAGTTGTAGCAACGCCTGCATATATGCGTGTGTTATCTTATGAACCTGGCCAAAACGTTCGTGAAGGAGGTCTACGGCCTTGGTATAATTTGCGTTTGTTAGTGCAAATCCCTCAATAGTTCTGGCTGCATCGCTTTCCACTTGTGATCTGAGATAATTGAATTTCTGAACGTCGGTCAAACTTTGATTAGTATTTACAGAAGAATTGAAAGAGTCCCAGAATGATTGCCACTGTAGGATATTACCATCAAATACCGGAAGTGATAACTTCGGCAGTCTGTGAAATTGCGACGAATTAGAAGACAAAATACTGTTTGTATTAGTAACATTGACCTGAGTTTGAAATCCGCCATTTTCTGCAGAACATGAAGACTCGTGATGTTTGGGAAGAACCAATGGATGTTCTGTAACTGCTGTTTTTTCTCGATCATCGATGTAAGCTCGTAGTTTTCTGATTTTTATTTCAAGTGTCAAAGTATATTCTTCACTGCTTACTATTTCCTCCTCGATTTCACTAACTTCAGTTTGTTCTAATATTTTCTCATTTAAAGAATTCAGTGTCTCTACTTTGCTGGTGATTGACTCAAGAATTGCGTGAAATTCTACCAATGAATTCTCTTTTGCCTGCTCAATTTTCTCTAACTGATTTTCAATAAATCTTCGTTGACCATCTTTGATTGAGCGTAGTTTATCGATCTTCATGCTGCTTTTTTGTCACGGCACCAAAATGTGGGCGATTGCGGGTTTTCTAACTAGATGAAAGAGTAACGACGTCTCTGCGTTTCTATATCTAATCCTCAACTAAACAACTATATAAAAAAACATCGGAAGTGACGTCAAACAACGCCACGCATCAACTCGCGTCAATAACGTCACATGATAATAACATGAAATTGCGCTAAATCCCCGACAATATCATTAAAGACAATGAGATAAAGTTATTTAGTTGAAACCGATATTTATATAAATTAAAATTCGATTTAGGTGGGGGAAAAAGAGAAAAGGTAAATGGTTTCGATAACCTATATCTTGACTTTGATAAACATTATATGAAGGTATTGTTAATATGAAGTTTATCAAAATCAAGATGTCTATTTAAGTAAAAATAAATAAAACACCAATAATAGTTCTATTCACTGGCGGGAAATCGTGGGTTCAATACCTGGCAGGGTCATTACAAAGACTTTATAAAAATGGTATTAACAGTTCCAACATATTAAGTGTAGTTTTAGTTAGCATAGTGTGGCTGGTGGGGTATCATGTCAAGTGTCTACGGCTACCTAAATGAGGAATGTCTAATGGGAAACTCCATCATAATTTGTTAATGGTAATGTTTTCACTTAATATTGCATAGATTTATGATTATGATACTGTACCCAGCTTGGAGGATAGGCAGATACACGGAACTACCCCAAACATCGGATGAAGCAATGTAACACATTCTAACAGAATTGGGTCAGTTCATTATAACTTTATAAAGGTAGATGGGTCAGTTCATTATAACTTTATAAAGGTAGTTCATTATAACTTTATAAAGGTATATGTACAAGGACATGTAGCATGTAACCAACAATAGACATGGATATAGGCAAAGTAAGCGACACCACACACATACAAGGGTTGACAACAGAGGTACCAACTCGGAACGGTCAGTGTCAACCAACACTGTATCTGGATGTTTAAACCAGGTTTAATGTTGTATTTGTATAATTTGATGTTAAATAAATACATGTTTATCAAATTCATATATCGTAACATATTGATATTGCACACATAGAAGCATGATACGCCTGTATGTGTACCACGTGTTGTCCAGCTTGATACTCTTTCTGGCCAACGTTATATACTTATGGGCAGCTAGCTTTAGTGCTAGCTGAAACGTGACAGAAATAAAATAAAAGGGAGGATAGATAAACAGGAGCAAAACAATGAAACAAAGAAGGCATTATACAAGAGCCAATAAAGGAAATGTAACACATCTATTATATAACATATATGGGATAAGGTTAAATAAAAAACGGAAAAATCAAGAGTGAACCTATATGGCTGCTTTTCAACCATCGAGGACTAAACCACCATTTCGTTTTCGGTAACAACATCCATACGTTCCCATCGGCATAGCTCTAGCTCGATGATCTACTTAGCTATTGGACTGGGTCCTTCATAGCCCTGAATAGCTGCATCTTGAAGGATACCAAGGAGGGGCTTTCATCCGCGGTTGCTGGGAGAGAGTTCCACATAGTCGGGGTTGTAAGAAGCTGTATTTGTAGACATCTTTAAGGTAGAAAACTGCCTGTACATTTGAATGTGCTGATCTGATCTTAGCTGTGGATGGAGTCAGGTAAACGCTTGCGACACAACTACTAAAGATAATAATTCCCCTATAATTGTGATTGTACTTAAAGCTACAGAGTCTCTATTTTAACTGGTAATAACTCATGAATATGAATGAGTCACGTGTGAAGTCATTTCAAATCGACGAACACCCTAAAAGTCGGTATATAAGCAGAAATCGATGCGTAAAACATTACATTTTTATTTAGCCTTCGTACAGGTAACATCGATAAATATACGGCTTAAGAATACATATATGTGATAAAAAGAAAAAAGGTAATGGCTCGGACATGGTTTAGCGCACACACAAACTCATCAAGCATTAAATAACAATTCGAGATATGGTTGTTTTGAGGCGGATTATTAGGTTCATATTGATAACATATATTCTGATGGGGTCATTGTCGTATCGGGTACTACAGAAAGGTACCCGGGGTACATTTATGTATACAGAAACGTACCCGAAAATCTTTGAATTCCAGAACGGCCCCCAAATATACAGAAACGTACCCGCACAAACAAGATCTCATTGGCGGAATTGAAACAATTTAGAACTTGATAAAACAACTGCTTAAACAATAGTATTTATCATTAACTATTGCCTATTGTTCTTAAAAATACTTATTCTGCCATAGTTAGTAATAAAATACAGAACGTATTGTCGTAAAACCGTAAGTTGTAAATCATCAAAAAAAGTAAACAAATATGTAGCTCGTCATTCAAGAAGAGTTGGTCAAATATTTAGACCAACTGCATTCCTTTAAGGCGGAGGCAACTGCTAGCGGCTTTTAACAAGAGCTGTCGGAGAACAGCGCAGCTCGACTATTCGATTTTTCAGGGAATAATAAATTATATAGCTAGTATATACCATCAGAAAACAAGGCTAAAACAATGTGGTGTGGGGTTGGGGGATGGGGCTTGTATTGAAACTCGGGCTGATATAAAATTATGGGAAATTTTATTATTTCTATCTGTTTTAATCCAAAATTGCTGTCATTTTAAAGAAATTTGTGGTCGCAAAGCAACTCGGAGAGGGAGCTGATATCTGGCAATTTTTCTTTTGGCCTCATTTCATTTTTTTTATTGATATTTCATCTGTGTATCTGAATTTAATCTAAATTGTTTTATATGTAAATGTGGTGGGGGAGGGGGCAACATATTGACCAAAACAACACAGAAATATGTAAAAAAAAAAAAATAAAAAAAAAATTCCAGTTTCGAGTGGGGGTGGGGGTTGGGGTGGGGGCAGGGGCAGGGGTGGGTAACATTATGGTGTACGATTGGGGTCAAAACTACAGATGTAGGTGCACCTATAAAAAAAGTGTATAGCTTTCCGGGTGCACCTGTAAAATTATAGGTACACCCATAACATTGTAGGTGCACCTACACTTTTTTACAGGTGCACCTACATCAGTAGTTTTGACCTCGATCCTTCACCATATAACATACCTATTTGTAAGAATTGACCAAAACAACACAGAAATATGTAAAAAAAATAAAAAATAATAATGGGGTTGGGGTGGGGAAAAGGGGTTGGGGGAGAGGAGGGGGGAGGTGGCAACAATATGTGTAAGAATCTATGTAAGAATTGACCAAAGCAACACAGAAATATGTAAAAATATTATAAAAATAAATAAAATATTCCAGTTTCGAGTGGGGGGAGGGTAGGAGGGGGAGGGGAGGCGGGGGGAGTGGGCAACATGTGTAAAAATTGACAAAAGAAACAGATAAATATGAAAAAAAGAATTATGAGTTTCGAGTGAGGGATGGGGAGGGTGAAAGGAGGGGGAGAGGCAGCGGGGGTGGGGGGAGGGGAAACATATATGTTTAAGAAGCCATGTGTAAGAATTGACTAAAACAACACAGAAATACGTAAAAAAAATAGAGTTTCAAGTGGGGAAGGGGTGAGAGGTGGGGTGGGGGTGAGAGGCGGGGTGGGGGGAGGGGGCAACATAAATGTGTAAGAATTGACTAAAACAACACAGAAATATGTTTAAAAAAAAATGTGGAGTGGTGAGGGGTGTGGAGGAATGGGGTGGGGGTTGGAGGAGGGAGCCCATGTCCCAATATGGGTGAAGTATGAATAAGATGCATAATGCTATAAGAAATCCCGAACCAAAATTATAGATATATACATGCTTACATGCAAACCTAGATCTGCCTTTATTGCACATTTTATGGGCCTTCACAATTTGGGTTCCATGGGAGCCCAGAATTTGCAGAAGACAAAATTACTTACCCGACCCTTTACAACATACTATACGGAAATCAATTCCTAAATTTTGTTCAGCTAGGATAAAAAATGTAAGAGATAAAGATCTGTAAACACAGCTTGCACGCAAAATTTGATGTGAAACCAGAAATCAGAATTTGGGTTCCATGGGAGCCCAGGGGTTACAGGAACCAAAATTACTTAAGCAGCTCTTAAGATAATGCTATAAGGAAGCTAATGGCCAAATTTTGTTGTGCTAGGGTAAGAAATGTAAGAGATATAGACTTGTAAACACAGCTTACACGCAAAATTTGATGTGAAATGGGACACATTTTATGGGCTATCATAATTTGGGTTCCACGGGAGCCCATGGATTACAAGAACCAAAATTGCTTATGCAGCCCTTAAGATAATGTTATAAGGAAGCCTATGGCCAAATTTGGTTGTGCTAGGATAAGAACTGTAAGAGATATGGACTTGTAAACACAGCTTACACGCAAACCTTGATGTGGGACGCCGACGCCGACGCCGACCCCGGGGTGATTACATAAGCTCTCTTATTCTTCGAACAGTCGAGCTATAAAGTGAATCGATTAAACTTTATAAACAATTAAAGTTTTGTTTCCGTGAAGTAACAGAACGCGTTACGGCCGCGTTTTACGACATTTTATGTTGTCTCGGGTACATTTATATATGTTTAGGGGCATTTCTGGATATCGATGAGTTTCGCGTACGTTTCTGTATACATGAATGTACCCCGGGTGCCTTTCTGGAGTACCCGGTACGACAATGACCCCATCAGCTTATGTAAACGTGCGACAAGATGGGCTATATATTTACTGAATCATCTTGAGTTGCGTTCAGTTTAGAGTCCAGACTCTATTGTACCCATCTCTTTAAGATACAGTAAGGCTTATCGAGTAGGTTGGTGAAGGGACTATACACCTTAGAACTACACACACACACGAGTTGCGTTCAGATAGGGTAAGTTATGTTGCAACTTAATAAATGGTAGTTAGTATACCATTTTCTCAAAAAGCGTTATAGGTCAGTGGTAGAGCACCTGACTTAAAATCAGAAGGTCCTGTGTTCGAGTCCCGAAAGAGACAACTTGTTTTTATTCTGTAAATCCTACTGTTACCTGTGTACAGGTACGATGTGTACATAACAGTACACATGACATACCATGCCACAACAGTACACAAGACACACCATGCCACAACAGTACACATGCTATACCATGTCACAACAGTACACATGACATACCATGCCACAACAATACACGTGGCATACAATGCAAACGGTACAGAAAGTACACATGACATACCATGCCACAACAGTACACATGACATATAATGCCATGATAGTACACATGACATACAATTCCAGAGGTACAGAACAGTACACATGCCATACCATGCCACAACAGTACACAAGCCATACCATGTCACAACAGTACACATGGCATACAATGCCACATCAGTACACATGGCATACCATGCAACAACAGCACATCAGACATACCATGCAACATCAGTACACATGGCATACAATGCCACAACAGTACACATGACATACAATGACACAACAGTACACATGACATACCATGCAACAACAGCACACATGACATGCAATGCCACAGGAACAAGTCTTTACAGATCGATGGAGTGTTAAACAATCGTTTTCCACGGGTATGCCGAATATCAAATACATATCGGAACAGTATACGTTTTCATTTTGCGATATAATTGTGTATGTCTCTTATAATTTGTACATGATCACGACATACATTGAATGTAGTTTTAATTTTCCGTTGTGTTAACTGCATTCAGACACAGTATATATGTATAATGTAATCTGATATGAATATCACGTGACACACTTGAAAGAAATTGCTAGCTGCCATTTTGAATGTTATATCGTTACCCGAATGTCCTGTTTTAACAGTAAATGTAATGTATACAAAGATATTAATCGGAACCTAAACACAAGTGCTGAACTTACAGATTCTGAATATTGCTGATTACCAGGTAAACTTTTCAAATAATGCGAAAAGAAAGATTATATTATTAGGGCTTTCCACTTTTCAGTGGAAAGACCTTTTGTTTTCGTTCTGTTTATTCTTATTATTCTTCTTCTTCTTCTTAGCTCCACTTTTCATAGAAATATTGGTCGCATCGTGTCAAAATTTTACACATCAGTATAGCTCAGGCTGGAATAGTGCCCCGAAGCTTTTGGGGTGATGACGTCATCCAAGGTAGCCGCCAGTGACGTCATGATAAAAATCTTGTTAGTGCTAGATCTCAAACATTTATGGTCGGATTTCAATGAAACTTTCACAGATTGTCAAGTTTAGAGTCTAGTTGTGCAAGAACATAAAATGACGTCATCACGTCATTAAATGTGACGTCGGCCTTTGACGTCTTAAGTCGTAAAAGGTCATTTTTGTGCAAATTGTATGTTTCTACCAGTTTTGCCTGTAAATCAATCACGGTCATTTTCTTTAACGTCACTGATCATTGTGACGTCATCACGTCATGCAGTATGACTTTCCATTTTTTCCTATATTACTATGTAAAAATGGAAATTCTTCTTATAACCGTTTCTCGTTATCACATGTTGCGCAAGATAATACTTTGGATGGTTTACTATTTTGGGTTTATCGCTGTTGGGCAACATCATACTGCGGATGGTTAAAATGTTTAGGTTGATCACGTTTTGTGTTATGTGCCACAGTTGTTTACACGACGTCACCAACAAACACAGTGTCTAAGGATTTTTTTTTTTTTTTTTTTTTTAACTCCGTGCGCAGCTTTTTCCACTGAAATGACAAAAGCTGCGCCAGTAAAACTTTTATGTTTTTTCGGCGCTTATGAACGATTTCTCGTAATTTTTTTTTTTTTTTTTTTTTCTTCTAGGTCAGTGCTGCGGATGGAGGAGGGCGAGGAGGGGGGGGGGGGGGATTTCGGGTTACTTTGTCGTTGTGATATGGTGTTGCGGAGAGAGGGCGTTCCCTTTCTAACTTTTCTCCGTCACTTTTACAGTAAATCAATCAAGATCAATGTCTTTATCATCACTAACCATTGTGACGTCATGACGTCATTGAGTATGATTTTGCATATTATGGAAAGCCATGTTTGATCAGGTTCTGATCAAAATCTAGTATGGACTTACCACATTGCTGTAGAAACCATTATTGCGTTTTTCTGCTTATTAGGGCTTTCCACTTTTCAGTGGAAAGACCTTTTGTTTTCGTTCTGTTTATTCTTATTATTCTTCTTCTTCTTCTTAGCTCCACTTTTCATAGAAATATTGGTCGCATCGTGTCAAAATTTTACACATCAGTATAGCTCAGGCTGGAATAGTGCCCCGAAGCTTTTGGGGTGATGACGTCATCCAAGGTAGCCGCCAGTGACGTCATGATAAAAATCTTGTTAGTGCTAGATCTCAAACATTTATGGTCGGATTTCAATGAAACTTTCACAGATTGTCAAGTTTAGAGTCTAGTTGTGCAAGAACATAAAATGACGTCATCACGTCATTAAATGTGACGTCGGCCTTTGACGTCTTAAGTCGTAAAAGGTCATTTTTGTGCAGATTGTATGTTTCTACCAGTTTTGCCTGTAAATCAATCACGGTCATTTTCTTTAACGTCACTGATCATTGTGACGTCATCACGTCATGCAGTATGACTTTCCATTTTTTCCTATATTACTATGTAAAAATGGAAATTCTTCTTATAACCGTTTCTCGTTATCCCATGTTGCGCAAGATCATACTTTGGATGGTTTACTATTTTGGGTTTATCGCTGTTGGGCAACATCATACTGCGGATGGTTAAAATGTTTAGGTTGATCACGTTTTGTGTTATGTGCCACAGTTGTTTACACGACGTCACCAACAAACACAGTGTCTAAGGATTTTTTTTTTTTTTTTTTTTTAACTCCGTGCGCAGCTTTTTCCACTGAAATGACAAAAGCTGCGCAGTAAAACTTTTATGTTTTTTCGGCGCTTATGAACGATTTCTCGTAATTTTTTTTTTTTTTTTTTTCTTCTAGGTCAGTGCTGCGGATGGAGGAGGGCGAGGAGGGGGGGGGGGGGATTTTCGGGTTACTTTGTCGTTGTGATATGGTGTTGCGGAGAGAGGGCGTTCCCTTTCTAACTTTTCTCCGTCACTTTTACAGTAAATCAATCAAGATCAATGTCTTTATCATCACTAACCATTGTGACGTCATGACGTCATTGAGTATGATTTTGCATATTATGGAAAGCCATGTTTGATCAGGTTCTGATCAAAATCTAGTATGGACTTACCACATTGCTGTAGAAACCATTATTGCGTTTTTCTGCTTATTAGGGCTTTCCACTTTTCAGTGGAAAGACCTTTTGTTTTCGTTCTGTTTATTCTTATTATTCTTCTTCTTCTTCTTAGCTCCACTTTTCATAGAAATATTGGTCGCATCGTGTCAAAATTTTACACATCAGTATAGCTCAGGCTGGAATAGTGCCCCGAAGCTTTTGGGGTGATGACGTCATCCAAGGTAGCCGCCAGTGACGTCATGATAAAAATCTTGTTAGTGCTAGATCTCAAACATTTATGGTCGGATTTCAATGAAACTTTCACAGATTGTCAAGTTTAGAGTCTAGTTGTGCAAGAACATAAAATGACGTCATCACGTCATTAAATGTGACGTCGGCCTTGACGTCTTAAGTCGTAAAAGGTCATTTTTGTGCAGATTGTATGTTTCTACCAGTTTTGCCTGTAAATCAATCACGGTCATTTTCTTTAACGTCACTGATCATTGTGACGTCATCACGTCATGCAGTATGACTTTCCATTTTTTTCCTATATTACTATGTAAAAATGGAAATTCTTCTTATAACCGTTTCTCGTTATCACATGTTGCGCAAGATCATACTTTGGATGGTTTACTATTTTGGGTTTATCGCTGTTGGGCAACATCATACTGCGGATGGTTAAAATGTTTAGGTTGATCACGTTTTGTGTTATGTGCCACAGTTGTTTACACGACGTCACCAACAAACACAGTGTCTAAGGATTTTTTTTTTTTTTTTTTTTAACTCCGTGCGCAGCTTTTTCCACTGAAATGACAAAAGCTGCGCAGTAAAACTTTTATGTTTTTTCGGCGCTTATGAACGATTTCTCGTAATTTTTTTTTTTTTTTTTTTTCTTCTAGGTCAGTGCTGCGGATGGAGGAGGGCGAGGAGGGGGGGGGTGGGGGGGGGGGGGGGGGATTTCGGGTTACTTTGTCGTTGTGATATGGTGTTGCGGAGAGAGGGCGTTCCCTTTCTAACTTTTCTCCGTCACTTTTACAGTAAATCAATCAAGATCAATGTCTTTATCATCACTAACCATTGTGACGTCATGACGTCATTGAGTATGATTTTGCATATTATGGAAAGCCATGTTTGATCAGGTTCTGATCAAAATCTAGTATGGACTTACCACATTGCTGTAGAAACCATTATTGCGTTTTTCTGCTTATTAGGCTTTCCACTTTTCAGTGGAAAGACCTTTTGTTTTCGTTCTGTTTATTAGGGCTTTCCACTTTTCAGTGGAAAACCTCTTGTTTTCGTTCTGTTTCTTCTTATTATTATTCTTTTCTTCTTCTTCCCAGCACTTTTCATAGTACGGCTGGTCGCACGGCCTCTAAATTTTACACAGTAATAGAGATCAGTCTGGAATAGTGTCTCGAAGCTTTTGGGGACATGACGTCATCAAAGATGGCCGCCACTGACGTCATCAGACAAATCTTGTTATCACTAGATCTCAAACATTTGTAGTCGGATTTGAATGAAACTTTCAAGATTGTAGGGTTCAGGGTCTTGTTGTGCAAGAACACAAAAACATGTCTCTACGTAATAACGTCTTGACGTCAGTGACGTCACAATGTTATGAAAAGTCTTTTTTTTATTGATTGCATTTTTCATGTTTTTTTACTGTAAAATCTATCAGTGTCACCGTTTCAGTCGACACTGACAGTTTAAACGTCATGACGTCATTCAAAATGGCCGTCAATGACGTCATTTAAGAAATCTTGTAATCGCTATATCTCCTTCATTTATCATTGGATAACAAATATATATTAAAATGACGTCCATGCAGGTCATATTGGACTACAGACTACTGTGGCCTTTTCCTTTTTAATTTAAACCCCAAAATCAATAGACGTTTTACCATGGGTACCATTTCTGTAACGTTGAGGATTGTAGGTGCAATAGTTACAAATTACAGCACTAAAAGGGTTTGGTTCCTTGTCAGGTCAATGTGGCCTGATGACTATACATAATGCATGTTTTCATATGAATATGAGGTGGGTGTTATACTTTGAACTTACAACGCAGAATGCGTATTTCCATGAGGTAATGGTGACCTTAACCTTTGACCTACTGACCCCAAAAACTATATGGTTCCTCTGACCAAGGGCAATGTGCCTATGAAATTTCACGACGATGCGTTTTATGCTTTTACAGTTATCACACAGAATGCATATTTCCAGGAAGTTATGGCAAACTATAAGGTCAAATATTTTTAAACGGACACATGGCAATCTTGAAGTCTTTACAATTAGCCTCTTGATTCATTTATCCAGTATCAGTTTGACTTTAAATCTGCTTGCATATATTTAAATACCATTTAAGTTTTTAACTTTTCTTCGTTATTCCATCGTAGATTTGAATATATTATTTGTGAAATGTAATCAACAGTTAGTAATATGCAAAAACAATTAAGTTTATACTATTCTTATAATTAATATTAATATTAATGACTGAACAAATGCAATTTATGTAGAAAAAATAACGGGGCGCCACGAGTGTTTAAAAAAATCAAGATTGCCCTTTGAGCCTTTAAAGTTATGACCAACGTCAGGATGCAGGTTAAAGTGATGGACAGAGATGACAACGGAAAAAATGATCCCTAAGTGTCTGCCATGTTAGGCAGGCGACACAGCAATAGGATTACTTCTCTCACCAAGGGCAATGTACCAATGGCGTTTCATGATGGTTTGTTGAATGATGTATTATGTCATTTTCAGCACATTTTAGGCTATAGTTATGACAATTGATTTTTTTTGTGATGGAAGCAGACCTCCCATTTTTCCTCGAGAGAACCACTACTGTATACCTTCCGTAAGAATTGACACTGTCTAACTTGACAAGTCGAGGTCACAGTGGAATTCGAACCCACAGCGGTGAGAGGCGAGAAGGTTTCAAATGCAGCATCATGACCATCCAAGCCACTGAAGCACTTTTCATGAGGGTGGGTTTCCTGCATTTGAATATTATTCGTAATATTTTGAGTTCTTCAAACAGGCATATAAAAACACTATAGACAGCACCATAAATGTTGTTGATAAGTTTAATGAAGATCCAACCAAACTGCTATGTACCTACTTCTGTATTGACAAGTTTAATTCAAGAAGATCTGATGAAAAGTCCTTCATAAAGATTTTATATATATATATGTCTATGGATCCAGCCGTTGGTAGACATTGGGGGTAAAAATTGCATCCGTTCGTACCTCGTATCCGTTCGTGCCCATTCCGCCGTGGGCACCAACGGCGTAACTGAAATTGATGTAGTTTATTCGTCTGGAAAAAAAATTCTTTACATATCATTGGGTAAAAAAACCTCTCAGAAATTAAAACAACTGTTACCGTAAAACTTTCTTTTATTGCCGAATTCTCACGCCGAACTTTGCTTAATTCAAAAAGTATATATATTTGGTGCATCCATTGGTAGAAACTAACCCATGGTCACCAAACTTAACAAGAATGTTGACCAGCAAGTGAAGATGCGTACCTAAGTTGAACGTGTTTATCAGTGTTTATGTTCATTATCAAAATGCTATGGCATATTGACCTAAGTGGGGGCATCCGTGTCCTATGGACAATTTGTAGTTCTTTATCACTCATTTAATACTGAACTATGCCCCTTTTATACAACTTTAACATGCAACCTAGCATAGCTCATAACTTCGCAAAATACTGACCTATGGTCATGATGGTCATGAAACTTTATACAGTTTATCCTTATCAATTATATAATGCAGGGTTATGACCCTTTTCATGAACTGTAACAAATAAAACAAATCTGCTCCAATCCAGGCCCTCCTCTGGGCATCGCCAATGGTGCCAATGGCGAAAGAAAAAAGAAAATGGCTCTAAATTTCAAACTTTGGCGAAAGTGTTTGGCGACATCGAAATTGCCAAAAAGCCAATCTTGTTTAATTTCTCTGCTGTAATCGGCCTGTTACAAATAGACCTCAACGCTAATCATCGTGACGAGTGTACACTGAACGTGGTCTAAAACAACATAACTAACCAAATGACACCTACCACTCGCGAACACTTAACATTAAATAAACAAAGCTGATAAATTTTAGTGTTCCGGTAATTAACTTAATCCCTAAATAACATCCGATGACTGTCGTTTTCGCCTCGGGGGTAATCAATTCTCTCATGCAACACCTTGCAACCATAAAGTATTTCACCACTGAATAATATCTAGCCATTCAGGTTCTAACCAATCAAACACAAATCAACACCTCATTAGTTTACATATTTTACATGACTGACTAGATCCACGTGACATTTGTTTGTTTTTGTGATTTGTTCTTTCATAATTTCGAGGTGTCTGAATCTGGATTTCACAAAAAATGCAAAATTTTTACACAAAACACTAGTTTATTAATCAGTTTCGAGGAGGTTTTATGAGTATTTCATTGCTAAATTATGTTTTTAATGTATATGGCAGTTCATCTTTTCAAAATCAATTAAAAAAGACGTAAAGATAAGCGAATGTCATGGGTTTTCGCGGTTCCGGAAATACGAAAAAACGGCAGGTTCTGAACTTGTTACTGATATAAAGGCCTGCCTATACATCTTAAACACTCTATGTATGATTCCTGCTGTCATTAGGTTCAGCTAGTTCATTTAAGCAAACATGCGATGTAGAAACTTTCCAGATATTGGGGGTTCGGAAACATATATATATAAATAATTTTTATTAACATTGTTTGGTTTTATTCATTTCTTAGTGTACCAGATATAAACCAAATCTCTTATTTTCACATTTAAGATACATTTATACATAATACTCTAGAAGAAATATGGCTTGGGCCATTAGAGCCAAATGGCTCCAATTTCTCCTATTTGGCTCCAACTTTTTTCATTTGGCGCAAGTGGTGGCGCAAGAAAAAAATTGGCCAGAGGAGGCCCTGCAATCCCTGAAGGATTGCACCCCGATCTTCAAACTTTATAGTTAGATTGTCTGAAATAAGCTCATGACAGGCGACACAAGTGTTCCGCGGAACACCCGTTTAGTTATGTAAGGGGAAGGCGTGACCCAATGGATAGCGTTGTGTGCTTAAAACCGGTCTACCCTGATTAAAGTCTCACCAGCGCAACTGAGTTTTGTCAGTGTTCTTGGGTACGACACTTTCCCTTATCCTCGTTTTTCGGATGGGCCTCAACCAGACTTTCTTGCATATTGGAGTATATCCTCCGAAGAGAACCATAGGGATATATTCGCTAGTAAGAGTAGGGCAGCTTCCCCTCTCTTTCTGGGGCGGCTCTAAATAACCTATAGTTTGTTGATGAGCTGTTAAACAACATTAAAACCTATTTTTTCCTGGGGCGGCTCTAAATAACCTATAGTTTGTTGATGAGCTGTTAAAAAACATTCAAACCAATTTTTCCCTGGGGCGGCTCTAAATAGCCTATTGTTTGTTGATGAGCTGTTAAACAAAATTCAAACCCATTTTTCGCTGGTGCGGCTCTAAATAACCTATAGTTTGTTGATGAGCTGTTAAACAACATTCAAACCATTTTTTCCCTGGGGCGGCTCTAAATACCCTTTAGTTTGCTGATGAGCTGTTAAACAACATTCAAACCAATTTTTCCCTGGGGCGGCTCTAAATACCCTATACATGTTGATGAGCTGCTAAACAACATTCAAACCATTTTTTCCCTGGGTCGGCTCTAAATAACCTATGGTTTGTTGATGAGCTGTTAAACAATATTCAAACCATTTTTTCCCTGGGGCGGCTCTAAATACCCTATACATGTTGATGAGCTGCTAAACAACATTCAAACCATTTTTTCCCTGGGGCGGCTCTAAATAACCTATGGTTTGTTGATGAGCTGTTAAACAATGTTCAAATATTTTTTATGTTGAACCCGTTTAATCTCGACTTAGTTTGTTAGTCCGTCCGTCGGTTAGTACTTGCTTCCGATTTTTATACGCCCGTCTTGGCGGGATGTATTATGTGATCACGCATAGCAGACGGGCAACATTAACATTTATAATCCAATATTGATGAAACTTGGGGACAATGTTTATGGGCATAGTATCTCGGGTCAGGTTCGATAGCCAGCTACATTGCACCCATAATGCCTGAGTTAGTGCAACTTGATGATTTTAGCGGTTTCCGCTCATAACTTATTATTGATGCAATTAATACAAGTTGATGCATTGTTTGATATTTATAGAAAATAATACATTAGCATATTAATTCGACTAAAAAGGCTTGGTTTAGTTTCTACCACAACTGTTGTTTTTTTATAAAAGTGCACTTACTTTTCTACACAGATGCGTGCTAAATGCAAATACAAAGTCAACCCTTAAACAATTTATAATCATTGTACACAGCAACAGCTGTTATAGTGGTATCACACACACAGATTTGCTAGTTCCTTCAGTTAGGTCAGTGAAGTAAGAAGAGATAAGTACATGTTTTTGCGCACTGCACAATCTCTGTAAAGAGGCACTAAAGAGAATAATTAAAAGTCCCTTTATTGTAATTGTTTGTGAAGTAGATGTTAAGTGGATGTTAAGTTTCGCGTGTCTAAATAATTCCTATTGTTTTGAAGTGGCATGCACTATGGTAACTATGGTTGGGTAATTTTGATTTTGCAACAGTTTCAGTTTCAGTTTCAGTTTGCTTTTTCTCATTTTTCCTGTTTGTGAAGTGGCAGTAAAGTGTTCAAGTGCTTGCACCGACCCACCATATGTCGCATATACCGTTTTAAGTGGCCTCTACGGGTTATTTTAATTTTGAAACAATTGTAGATCACGTCATTTTCTACTAGCCAATATTTATAAACAAAAAAGGAAGTAAAAATGGGGACAAAAACACCGTAATTATATGCTTATCCTTGCATATCCTCTCGTCCGTCGGATGGGGACGTAAACCGGGCGGTCCCGTGTATCGGTCTATCAACCGAGCACGTTAAAGAACCATAGGAATCTATTCGATAATAAGAGTAGGGCAGGTTCCCGGATTCCTATGTATCCTTCCCCTCTCTCTGGGGCGGCTCTAAATAACCTGTACTGTGTTGATGAGCCGCAGTTCAATTCAATTATTCTTGCATATCCACGCTTTATACGAGTCCTGGAAAATCTGATATTACACGTGGGGTCAGATAAAAGACATGCGCATCAACAATAGTGCCTAATGTAATATCAGATCAATAAAAAAGCGACGCCATGTCATTGTGTAAGTATGAATTCTTGCTTATGATATAATTATCATAAACCTGAAGGTCTGAGCCTAAACCGTGCTATAAATGTATGGGAAGCCATAACCGTCAAAATGTGGATATTTACAAACCATTCAATGACAGGCCATTTAATTCAACATGAAGTCATTTGATGACGTACATATTGATTCGATGCGACGTGTAAACTCGGTTCATTCGTTACAAAGTGAATTGATACGGTTCAAAGTGAAATGATACGATGTAAAATTTCAAACCATACGACGCAAAGTCATTTGATGACGTACATATTGATTCGATGCGACGTGTAAACTCGGTTCATTCGTTACAAATTGAATTAATACGGTTCGAAGTGAAATGATACGATGTAAAATTTCAAACCATACGACGCAAAGTCAGTTGATGACGTACATATTGATTCGATGCGACGTGTAAACTCTGTTCATTCGTTACAAAGTGAACTGATACGGTTCGAAGTGAAATGATCGGGCGAAAACACAGTCGGTGCGATGCAAACGCAATCCGTTCGACAGAAACTGATTTCATTACGTGCAAAGTGAAACGGTGCGACATCTGGCGGCGATATTTGCCACATCACTTGCAGGGTTATTTCCCCTACATAATATATGATAAATCAAAGTACTAAAAGTACTGAGAATGCAAGGTTTGATAGGAAAGACTGTATGGATATTTGCACGATCAAATTTCCATAAATGTTACATAGTTTTAGCCAACTTGGCGATCTTTGGCGACCTACCAAAATCTAAGAGGGTCAATCCATTCCAAATATATTGTGATCAATTGTCATTAAACTGTTTCAAATCTAGACTAGAATATTATTTTATGAAATTGCTGATGGATAGACAGATTTGTGATTTGTGTTCATTGCCAAACTGTCACTCAAGATGACTTCCATGTCTAAAATTATGTCATTTACAGAGTGGCGTGTATTAAGTAGTCTTCCGGGAACAAGATGCACAAGAGGGCCCCTGTATCACTCTACTGGCTTGAATAGTCTAAGGCCGGAAAACATGTTTTGTCTCGCCTATTTGAAGAAAAAAAGAGATAGGTGTTGCTTTACCGGCGGCGGCGGAGGCGTCAACATTCAAGTTTTGCGTTTAGGTCATTTTCTCACAAACTGTATGCACTAGACCTTTCAAACTTTGCTTGTAGTTGTATCTTGGGTGGTACATTGCAACTTGACAAAGCAAATATGGAAGTGACCTTGACCCTCCAAGCAAAGGGCAGATAACTTAATAATTTTTAGGTTCAACTTTTGCGTTTAGGTCACTTTTTCACAAACTGTATGCACTAGACCTTTCAAACTTTGCTTATAGTTGTATCTTGGGTGTACATCGCAACGTGACAAAGCAAATGTGGAAGTGACCTTGACCCTCCAAGCAAAGGGCAGATAACTTAATAATGTTTAGGTTCAACTTTTGCATTTAGGTCACTTTTTCACAAACTGTATGCACTAGACCTTTAAAACTTTGCTTATAGTTGTATCTTGAGTGGTACATCACAACGTGACAAAGCAAATGTGAAAGTGACCTTTACCCTCCAAGCAAAGGGCAGATAACTGAATTGTTACCTTCAACTTTTGCGTTTAGGTCACTTTTTCACAAACTGTATGCACTCTTTGCTTATAGTTGTATCTTGAGTGGTACATTGCAACGTGACAAAGCAAATGTGGATGTGACCTTCACCATCCAAGCAAAGGGCAGATAACTTTAATTGTTACATTTAAATCACTCTCTCATTAACTATAATTATGCACTAGATGTTTTAAACCGAATTTATAGCTTAATCTTTGGAAGAAAACATATTCTATTTTGACATAGTTGTGTCTTGGGTAGTGCATCTTTTTGGATCCATGGATTTCATCTATGACCTTGACCTACTTTCTGGAGCTGATGATTTTTAGCTCTACTGGCCAAGGGCCTTCATTTTCATCCGATCTTTACAAAACTTAAACATATTGTTAATATCAATGAAAGCTCGCACAAGTTCGAAAACCAGCCAGATCGGACTAGTAACAGCGGAGTTATGGCCCTTGATTTAGTTAAAAATGCTATATTTTGCCTCGTTAATACGACAGGGCTTTCATTTTCCATCTGATCTTTACCAAACTTTACCAGGTGTTTTGCCTTTTTTTTATTATAAGTATATTTTCTTTTATTATTTGTCCATTTTTTTTTAGTTTAAATTTGTTTTAAATATATATATAATTTTTATTTATTTTTTATTTATTTTTTATTATTATTTTTTTATTTTATTTTTTTTTGTATTTGATATATTTATTGGTTTATTGTTTTAAATGTTTTTTGTTTATTTTTTTGTTGTGGTTTTTAAAAAAAAAAATTATATATATATATTTTTTTTTTATTTCATTTTTTTTTTCGGTTCGTTGATTTTTGATGGAGTTACGGCCCCTTGACATTTTTACTTTTAAATTTCTTGTCGGCTCTACTTTTCCTAAAGCCTTGTTGGATTTCGACGAAACTTGGCAGGAAGCATGGGTAAGATGTCTAGTTGTGCATATCGCGCTTTTTCCCAGTTCGCTGATTTATGACGGAGTTATGGCACTTTCACATTTAAATTTCTTGTCGGCGCTACTCCTCCTAAACTTTCTACAAAATTTGGCAGGAAGCCTCAGTATGATGTCTAGTTGTGCAAATCGCGATATATCAATGAAATCTCGGACAAGTTCGAAAACCAGCTAGATCTTGTTAGTAACGACAGGTTATGGCCCTTGATTTGCTGAAAAATGCTATATTGTATTTCCTTTGTTAAATCTGTAGTTACTTCATTTTTTATCTGATCTTTACCATATTTGTTTAGAATGTTAATATAACCCCGTCCCCCACCACCCCGCCCATTTTTATAAAATTTTCATTCTTAGAACTGGATAAATTAAAAAATACCCATGCCAGACTAGACACAGCAGACTTATTTCCCATGATTACCAGGTGAGCGATCTAAGGCCATCCTATCCCTGTTGTTTTTGCAATGTTTGAAAAAAAATACTGATGGGAATTTTATGTCGACAACCCTTGATGTAAGAGCCGTTTTAGCCAGTAGATTATCCACAGGCCCTCTTGGGCCTCTTGTTTTTAATAGAATGGCATTTTACTTTTAAACAAATGCACTTAAATGTCATCTCAGCAAACGGCAAACTCCATTGTTTTTAGTTACTAAAATGTTTACAACCTCATTGACCGTTTTATTTTTAAGTCCAGCCCCCGTTAGGCGAGACATGTGAATCCACGGATTTCTTGTTTAAAAAATCAAAGGCTATAACTCTGTTGTGTCTAGTCTGATGCAACTGGTTTTGAACTTGTCCAAGTTCAGTGGCGTAACCTAGAAAACGTCTTCTGCTGCAGGGACAAATAACTTAACAAGAGGCACTACCCGTTGATTCAACTTCTCTATGTCTGTCCCACACATTGAAAAGAAACGTTACTGTATTATTAACTATAAAAAAAAAATACAAATCTAGCTACCTAGTTACCGTATTTTACCTTGTATATTACGCAGTTTTTCTTTACTTCTTTTAAGGTTTCCGAAAGGGGGGTGCGTACAAATTACAATACAAGGAAACAATACAATAAGCTTTTTTTCTTGCATTTTATATGCAGAAAATCGATGTTAGACTGGAGAAAATCGCCGATAAAAACATCGGGGACGAAAGACAGACATTTGTGAATGCCGATAATACTTTATCTTTCGTGACTTACTCGCTTTATACAAGTAATTAATTGACTTAATTCGACTTAGAAATGAATAAAGTTTATTATAAAGCTTGTTTTTATATAAATTTGTTGTAGAATTTCAATAAATGCTAGCTCGAAGAACAGTGACAAGGTTTAATTGTTTAATTAACCAACAGCAATAAATATTGTATGCTTAAATACTTTACAAACACAAGCATGAAATATTGTATGCTTAAATACTTTGCAAACACATTACCATTTATACATTCTCTTGTAGTATTTAATTACCCTCCCGTAAAAGCATATTGTTTTCCTCTTTTTTTTGTTAAAAGTTTCACTCAAAAATATTCAAAAAAATTGGGGGAAAAACTTACTTTTTGCCAAATTGGGAATGGTACCATTTTTCGGTACAACTTATATAAGGAAAAAACTCACTGACCAATCAAGATACTGCAATGATATAATTTTGAATACCTGTACCTATGATTGGCCTTTCATAGATGGTATTTTTAGAATTCCTGAACAAATTTCGGATGTCAATGGATTTAAAATGGGCCATGTTTGGGCCCTTGTAATGTAATCAGATACCATTTTGCAATAAATTGCTTAGAGTCTGTTTTTTTTAAATCTATGATGCTTTCCCAATAATTTGCAACAATTTCCATCAGAATTTTAAATGCTGTGAATTGCCAAATCCTTGTCACAATATATTTGGAATGGATTGACCCTCTAAGATTTTGGTAGGTCGCCAAAGATCGCCAAGTTGGCTAAAACTATGTAATATTTATGGAAATTTGATCGTGCAAATATCCATACAGTCTTTCCTATCAAACCTTGCATTCTCAGTACTTTTAGTACTTTGATTTATCATATATTATGTAGGGGAAATAACCCTGCAAGTGATGTGGCAAATATCGCCGCCAGATGTCGCACCGTTTCACTTTGCACGTAATGAAATCAGTTTCTGTCGAACGGATTGCGTTTGCATCGCACCGACTGTGTTTTCGCCCGATCATTTCACTTCGAACCGTATCAGTTCACTTTGTAACGAATGAACCGAGTTTACACGTCGCATCGAATCAATATGTACGTCATCAAATGACTTTGCGTCGTATGGTTTGAAATTTTATATCGCATCATTTCAATTCGAACCGTATCAATTCACTTTGTAACGAATGAACCGAGTTTACACGTCGCATCGAATCAATATGTACGTCATCAAATGACTTTGCGTCGTATGGTTTGAAATTTTACATCGTATCATTTCACTTCGAACCGTATCAATTCACTTTGTAACGAATGAACCGAGTTTATACCGTATCATTTCACTTCGAACCGTATCAATTCACTTTGTAACGAATGAACAGAGTTTACACGTCGCATCGAATCAATATGTACGTCATCAAATGACTTTGCGTCGTATGGTTTGAAATTTTACATCGTAACAATTCACTTTGTAACGAATGAACCGAGTTTACACGTCGCATCGAATCAATATGTACGTCATCAAATGACTTTGCGTCTTATGGTTTGAAATTTTACATCGTATCATTTCATTTTGAACCGTATCAATTCACTTTGTAACGAATGAACCGAGTTTACACGTCGCATCGAATCAATATGTACGTCATCAAATGACTTCATGTTGAATTAAATGGCCTGTCATTGAATGGTTTGTAAATATCCACATTTTGACGGTTATGGCTTCCCATAATAAATGCCGGTATATTTCAGCCGTGCTGTAAATGACAGATTCGGCAGTCTACTGAATTTTACACGCGCGTAGCTGTAATGTTTACACACAACCTGTCGATCAAATATGTAAAACACGACTACCCATTATCAAAACAGCTATCCTTGACATTGGATTTGCCCAATAATATACACAGGCGATTGGCTGCAATAATCAAAACATGGGTCATGCTCATGCCGCGTGATAATGCTATTTCTTGATTGGATCGAGCTGTTATTTTTACTTTTACTGAAAACTGCAACGCCCTAAAACATCTTGCACAGCGTAGTTGGATAAATGGCTATGGTACAAAACATTTATAGCATTATTTTCTCGTATGCGATTTATACTGCACTCTCGGGCCTGCGGCCCTCGAGAAGCAATATAAATCGCATATACTCGAAAATTTATGCTATATATATTACATATACTCGAAAATGTGTGCTATAAATATTACTTGCAAAGTCTCAGACCCTGATTGTTTCTAGCATTAGCTTCTACTTGCTTCTCGCACTGGTTCCTGTTGATTGAATTTGCAATGTCGAGTGCATATAAAATAATACAAATGGCTTAATGAGTCGATCCTCTCGGATTTTCATGTTCATTTAGAGGATTTTCTCCCAAACAGCAGACGAGGAATTCTTACTCTTTCAGTCGGCTGGCGTGGCCTAGTGGATAACTTGAAATCCCGGCACCACTGAATTTCGTCGGTGTATTCTTCAACACGACACTTGAATGATGTAATGATGTAAACCGGGCGGTATCGGAGTATATCTTTCGAACACGTTAATGAACCAAAGGCATATATTCGTCAGTAAGAGTAGTGCAGGTACACGGATTCCTATTTATTTATCAACTTGAAAGTGAAAGTAGAATATATTAAGAGGTGTCGAATGAATGCAGTTTTTTCATGGTGTCAACAAAGATCAGAATTTTATTTTCTTAAATGCCACGTGTTCCCTACCTTTCTCTGCAGTATTCTAGAGAGGAAGCTCATATCACTAAGAATATATCACTAAGAATATGTAAGTACATCTTAGTTTGAACTTGCTTGAAACAATTGCAACTAGCAAGCTTGGGAAATGTGTACAGAACTCAATGGGATTTGTTTTACTTCCGGAAGACCTATAACTATAGAAGGTCACGGTATGCATGTCGATACCTATGGAGAAGTAGTCCATATCTTTGATGTGAAATAAATAAATTCATTTTCACTTTACTTCAAATAAAAAAATTGTATATTATTTTTATTATGAAAAAGCGATTTTTAATAGGCGATTTACAACGAAACATTAGAAGCGCGTGAAAGAATTATTGAAACATATACATCAGACGTTTTCCAAGTCCTCGAGTATATATTAAAGTAGCTAACCCGTCAACAACATCCACATTTTAGAATATATGTACACCGTTTGTAAACCTACTGACGACGAGGTATATACATGTATATAACTTACATATTTTGATAATCCCAAACTCTATAGACACAGGATAAACGGCTTTACTCAGTCAGCCAAAACCCTAAAACGTATACAATACTTAACATGTTTGTTTGTTTCTTTGTATGGTGTTTTGCGTCATTTTCAACACATGTAAGGTTATATATGACGGTCTATTTTTTTGTGGTGGAGGCAGACCACGCACTTTTCCTGGGTAGAACTAGTACTGTACACCTCCCGCCTTCACATCCTCACTTACAAGTCGAGCTCCCAGTGGGATTCGAACCCGCAACGGTGAGAGGCGAAGTTTTACAACGCAACGTCGTTAACCATTCGGCCACGGAGACAATTTTAAAATGACGATATATATACAAAGTATATAGTCTGTTCCTTTATAAAAGCAGACAACAACACACTTGCGAATAAGGCATTGCACATGTATTGTGTGTCTTTACTCGACTGTTGCACTATGGTACATTGCAGAAACTAAATCGACTACGTATAATGACCTATGTCGTGTGGCAATCAAAGTTTTCAATAGATAAGTCCATTTTTCTTCTAAATAATGGTATGTATCTAAAACTAATACAAACAACTTATTTACACTACTTGCCAGAAGAGAACGAAATACGTCGAGTGCCTATCTACTTTATTATTTCATTCTCTTGTTAGCATCATATTCCAGGCAATACTTGTCTACAATAGATAATACATGTCCATACAGCGTGTCCCTTTTTTATGTACAAACAGCGTGTTTGTAGAACTGTCGTACTTGATGTACCTGGCATTTTCCACGTTTTCAAGAAGCATCTTAATTGTCTCCCCTTTTTGATTGATCAAGATCACATTGTTGGAGTCTGTTCCGGTAATATAAAGATTTCCGGCTGGGTCTGCTGTAATACCGCAGTAATCTCTGACCCGGTCATCTGTATATGTGAACAATACATCACCTGTACGAACGGAGATAGCAACGCAACCGCTGATGCGATACGGAAGGTAGAGCGTTTGTGAGTCTGCACTAAGTAGCATGTGCACCAACGATCCTCGAAATTCTCTTAAACGACTTTTAGTGCAAATTGTTTTTACTATATTTCCCGTTTTTGTTATCACTAATAGAGCGAGCTCTAGCCGTTTATTGCAAGATATTACAATGAAATCATTTTTATATTTGACTATCGCGCCAAAGGGCTTCTTCGTTTTAATGTTTTGTCCAAGAAATATCCGTCCATCGAGGATGTTGACTAGTTGTAAAGATTTCTGATCAAACATGGTTATTATGATCTCCCCTGTGGTGTCGGTCGGTGCCATTCTCCAAGGAGCTGAACTCATTTTCAAATTAGACACGAGCTGAAACGATTCGTCGAACAACTTCAGTTGCCAATTCTGAAAATCGCTAACCAGAATTGTAGATTCGGGCAGAAGTACTACTCCACTTACTAATGGAATATCTGTGTCTGTGACAGTCGACACATTGATTTCTCCTACCTTTTCCGCAACCCTCTCCTTATATTCTCTGCCGCTGAATGCAGAACCTGGTCGCCGACCAGTCTTCCTTGTAATATTCAACTGACCAAGATCATTTAAACAATTAACGCTTTCTCCAAACGTGTCTTTCAAATGAAACTCAATATCAATTGTGTGACTGTCATCCTGTATTTCTCGTAATAATCCGGCATATTTCGTCGTTATCTTTCTTGCTTCGCATGCGGCCAAAACGGTGTCCTCCGTCGGAGTGTTCAGTGCATCTTTTAGTTGGTGTACTTTTAGTTGTTGTACGTTCTTTTTGATAGTTGGTGTTATTTCATTGAATATCTCAATATTATCCTTGGTCAGTTGTGTCTCCTTGTCAATACAGTCCTTTATTTCTTTAATGAGGCCATTCTCCCATTTATCTAGAACACCGTTAATAGTAGAACGCCGTTGACGAACTTTTTGAATAGCTTCGTCCTTTTGGACAACCAACTCACTTGCATCATATTCCAATGTAGATTGCAATCGGGTCACATCTTCCAAAAGTGCATTAATTTGTCCAAGAGTTGCTTGATTCTCAATTGCTGTTTTTCTTTCTTTAGCCAATCTATTAAGGGTTTTAACGCGCTTACAGCCACGGTGGTCAAAATGTTTACATCTATCACAACAAGGAACGTCATGGTCTCTGCAAACATATTGTAGAACATGTCTTGGGTGGGTGTGACACACACGCTGTGTTCCGGTGTTTACGCCAGTTTTCACTTGGCATGGTATTTCGCTTCCTGTCAGCAAAGGGTGTGAACTGGAAGCTTTACTTCTCGTGTGAACAGTTTTGCAAGTGCTACAAAGATACTGTTTACATACAGAACAATAAGCCAAAGCTTCAACATCTTTGTCGTATTCTAGACATATGTCACAAATGTGCGAAAACGTCTCATCCGAACTTAGATATATGGATTTCGCCATTACATTTCCGAATTGTGTTTGGCTGCACTATGTTTAACAAGTGCCAGATACAACTTTAAATCAGTCAAATGGGGTCAATCTTAATAATATCTGTTTACAAAACCAGCCCTATAGTATGCAAGCATTGCCATTCAGTTGTATTAACGATCGATATCTTCAGCGTAAAATCACGAAATGTTTAGATGTACTCAAATGTCAATATGTGCACACCAGCGTGGATCGGGATAGGTGTAATTTCTTTGACTTTATGCATCTGAAAGTACGCAAAAAACAGATCATTTAACAACAAATTATATCATCGACCTTATAGCAAAAAATACGGAACGGTTATGTGCATTATCTTTGAAACAAGCCACATGCCTAGTAACACTTATTAGTTATTAAGTCTGTGAACTAGGGTTGCTGATTTCTGCCATTTGTCGTCTTTTCGTTATTCGCCCCCGAAAAGACGACAGAACGAAAAGATGAAAGGTCGAAAAGTCGACAGAACCCCACGCGAAAAGACGAAAAGACGACACTTCAGGACTCACACCAATCTCTACCCAGAGTTGTCGTTCCTTGCACACACATTGGGAGAGATTGGACTCACACCACTATTATCTCCCTTGAATACTCGTGCCCTACAAATGAAGGAGGTAGATACAAAAAACATGTTCGCTTTTCTACATTTTACAGGATACATTGAATTGTCTTTACCAGGTTCTAACTCTACAGCATTTTAGGAAGAGATCACAGAAAAACGCAGGGTGATATAAGATTTCTAGCTAATTCTGCCTCATTTTACACATCATGGGTCTAATCACCACGGGGTTGTATTTTTGTCTAAATTTTGATAGGTGTGACACCTATCAACTTGAAATTAAAAAAAGTTCAATGTGGTAAATATTTGTTAAATGTGTTTTAAATTGCAGATATTGGATTAATGAAGAATTTAAGCATAAATACATGTTGCAAAATATGTTTATCTCTATGCCACGAACAAAAACATTACAATGGGACCCTATGGAAAATTAATTGTGGTATGAGACGTTCAGCGCGAAAAGACGCCATTTGATATTGTCGTCTTGTCGTCTTTTTGCGTGGCGTTCTGTCGTCTTTTCGCCCTTGAAATGGCGTCTTTTCGTTCTGTCGTTCTGTTGTCTTTTCGTTCTGTCGTCTTTTCGCGCTGCATTTGCCGTCTTTTCGCTCTGTCGTCTTTTCGCCTTCCGGTTGACTTCTAGAAGTCGGGACGATTTTGAACTGTCGGAGAATCGGGCAAAATCGACAGGGAGTGTGCATACCGTATGTTCAATAAATAATAAACGAAGGGTTACTAGCTCTGCTAAATCGTTTATATAAACGCAGAATGGTCATCATACTTATACTGAAGACTAGTCTTGCGTAAGGCAATAAACATGTAATTATGGCATGTCGAATAAAAGTAGTGAATTGTATTGGTTCTGCAACTCATAAATTAGTTTTTCACACCTTATATAATGAAGATTATATGTTTGGCTTTATCTTAATGTTCTTTTTGAAAGTGTCAAGATTTAATTGAAATATGTATATTATATGAACAGAGGATCTTAAATGAGTTCATATTTAATAGTTGTGTATGACCGTAACCTGGCTCTATGATCTTGTATAACACATGTATAAAGTTACAGTCCATTATGTAAATCAGTTTCGGAGATACAAGCTTACATGTACATCAACAATTTAGACAATTTCTCTCTTTTTTTTTCGAAAGAGTCGAGCTACCATATTAAATATTAAGAACTTGACTACTATATTTCATATGGTTTAGATATAGCTCTAAACTATTAACGTATTAACATCAACAAAGGTGCACTCTCATACTGTTTGATATGTTACACAACTATTTTAAATAACATATTAAGAGAAAAAAATAGGGTAAGGCATTTAATTATCAGTCACGTACATTTTTAATGAATGAATGAATAAATGGGGTTTTATGGCACGTCGACACATAAATAGGTCATATTGTGCGCAAAAACCGATGAATCATGAAAGAATGAAGTAATTAAATGTATACAGATAACACTATCTACAAATAAGGGATGATAAGGTAGCAATATAAACTATGTATATATGTAAATCAACAAATGCCCGCCAACGGGCAAGTAAACAAGTTAATATATATAGGAAAATATTATATTGATTTATAAAGTCTGATTTCTTGAATGAAATCTAAAACAAGACTGAAATCTATAGTATCAAATAACTCTTTCAAAGTATTAATTGTGTAGTATCTTTGTCGCATAGGATCAAAGTCTACACATTCCAACAAAATATAACGGTGTTTAAGGGTGCAAAACAGAACTGCTCACCTTGTAATCAATATGTATGAGTACAGCGTGTATGCCCTATCCTGACCTCATACATGTTTAACAGTTCCGTATAATATGAAACACATTCTTAAATATGTTTGCTATACCATCCATGATCCTACATTAATAAATATAAGGTATAATCATTGTGATATGATGGTTTCAACAAACGGTCCCGGAAAGTAAGTGTTAAATTCAAATGTCAATACTTTGCTTGCCTTTTGTTTGAATAGATAGAAGAATATGAGCCAAAATCGTGTCTATTATTAAGTGGCCCCGGAAAGTAAATTATTAAATACAAAGTAATTTTATTACATTTTTACATAAACAAATCCATAGTTATGTCCGCTAAACCATCCTACATCGTTACATACCAATTTAAATAATAAGAATATAAAGTTTACTCCAAACATGGTAATTAGTACGACTGGTCCAGGCATGATCATCAGTATCAGTCACGGAAAGTTACTACTAAATTACAAAGTCAGAATATTATTTTTATATTATTATGTTTTAATATTCATATTAAATGAGCATTGTTGCGTTTATAAAACATTTATAAGAAATAGTAAACCTCCGTTTATTATTGATTGGACATAACGTATGCACACATCCTGCCTTTTTTTCCCATTTACCCAACAATTCAAAATCGCCCCGACTTTTAGTAGTCACCGTGAAATGGCCGCAATGACCGAAACGTGCATGTCAACCGGAAGGCGAAAAGACGACAGAACGACAGAACGAAAAGACGACAGAACAATAGAACGAAAAGACGCCATTTCAAGAGCGAAAAGACGACAGAACGCCACACGAAAAGACGACAACATCAAATGGCGTCTTTTCGCGTTGAAGTGTCGCCTTTTCGTCTTTTCGCGTCTTTTCGCCCTTTAAATGGCGTCTTTTCGTTCTGTCATCTTTTCGCGCTGCATTTGTCGTCTTTTCGTCCTGTCGTCTTTTCGGGGGCGAAATAACGAAACGACGACAATAGCAGAAATCAGCCACCATAGTGAACAAGCTGACCTTTTTTTTCTTTCTTGCAAAACATTTGCATGAACGAAAGACGGTTGAATCGTAACATATTGTAAGATTTTGAGGGAAAAATAAATAAATTTAAATCTTATTTTGTTATGTATATATAAGAAGTGTATGCATAGGTTTTAATGGATTATTGATAAACATGTTCCAACATGTCTTATGAGCGTTTTTGCTACTAGTATATGAACATTACGCTGCTGCATTATCCATGCAAATATGCACATTTCCTACATAATGTATTGTGATTTACAAAGGCAATACTTGAACCCGAAGTTCCATAAAATTCAAAATATAATCGATAACCTATATATCATTTCCCGTGATTTTTTCTATCAAACTATCAAACTGATGTATACACTTCCTTATTAAATATTAATCCGCTTTAATAATAATAATAATAATAATATAATCTTTCTTTTCGCATTATTTGAAAAGTTTACCTGGTAATCAGCAATATTCAGAATCTGTAAGTTCAGCACTTGTGTTTAGGTTCCGATTAATATCTTTGTATACATTACATTTACTGTTAAAACAGGACATTCGGGTAACGATATAACATTCAAAATGGCAGCTAGCAATTTCTTTCAAGTGTGTCACGTGATATTCATATCGGATTACATTATACATACACTTCTCAAAACTGCTAACTACACCGCTCACGTTTTGGGTTATATATATCGATGGGTTGAATGTTTTTCAATAAAATAAAAAGGAAATACCAATTCAATCATTTTTACATCATTTCATTTTATTTTTTTCATGGGCAATGCTAGAACTAAACCACAATAAGCAATTACAAACGACCCATGTAAACACTAAAGTCACACTTTTATGAACAAGAAATGAAAAGTGTGACTTTAGTGTTTACATGGGTCGTTTGTAATTGCTTATTGTGGTTTAGTTCTAGCATTGCCCATGAAAAAAATAAAATGAAATGATGTAAAAATGATTGAATTGGTATTTCCTTTTTATTTTATTGAAAAACATTCAACCCATCGATATATATAACCCAAAACGTAGCGGTGTAGTTAGCAGTTTTGAGAAGTGTATATACTGTGTCTGAATGCAGTAAACACAATGGAAAATTCAAACTACACTCAATGTATGTCGTGATCATGTACAAATTATAAGAGACATACACAATTATATCGCAAAATGAAAACGTATACTGTTCCGATATGTATTTGATATTCGGCATACCCGTGGAAAACGATTGTTTAACACTCCATCGATCTGTAAAGACTTGTTCCTGTGGCATTGCATGTCATGTGTGCTGTTGTTGCATGGTATGTCATGTGTACTGTTGTGTCATTGTATGTCATGTGTACTGTTGTGGCATTGCATGCCATGTGTACTGATGTTGCATGGTATGTCTGATGTGCTGTTGTTGCATGGTATGTCATGTGTTCTGTTGTGACATTGTATAGAATGTGTACTGTTGTGGCATTGTATGCCATGTGTACTGATGTGGCATGGTATGTAATGTGTACTGTTGTGGAATGGTATGTCATGTGTACTGTTCTGTACCGTTTGCATTGTATGCCATGTGTACTGTTGTGACATGGTATGGCTTGTGTACTGTTGTGGCATGGTATGGCATGTGTACTGTTCTGTACCTCTGGAATTGTATGTCATGTGTACTATCGTGGCATTATATGTCATGTGTACTGTTGTGGCATGGTATGTCATGTGTACTTTCTGTACCGTTTGCATTGTATGCCACGTGTATTGTTGTGGCATGGTATGTCATGTGTACTGTTGTGGCATGGTATAGCATGTGTACTGTTGTGGCATGGTATGTCATGTGTACTGTTGTGGCATGGTTTGTCATGTGTACTGTTATGTACACATCGTACCTGTACACAGGTAACAGTATGATTTACAGAATAAAAACAAGTTGTCTCTTTCGGGACTCGAACACACGACCTTCTGATTTTAAGTCAGGTGCTCTACCACTGACCTATAACGCTTTTTGAGAAAATGGTATACTAACTACCATTTATTAAGTTGCAACATAACTTACCCTATCTGAACGCAACTCGTGTGTGTGTGTAGTTCTAAGGTGTATAGTCCCTTCACCAACCTACTCGATAAGCCTTACTGTATCTTAAAGAGATGGGTACAATAGAGTCTGGACTCTAAACTGAACGCAACTCAAGATGATTCAGTAAATATATAGCCCATCTTGTCGCACGTTTACATAAGCTGATGGGGTCATTGTCGTACCGGGTACTCCAGAAAGGCACCCGGGGTACATTCATGTATACAGAAACGTACGCGAAACTCATCGATATCCAGAAATGCCCCTAAACATATATAAATGTACCCGAGTCAAAATAAAATGTCGTAAAACGCGGCCGTAACGCGTTCTGTTACTTCACGGAAACAAAACTTTCATTGTTTATAAAGTTTAATCGATTCACTTTATAGCTCGACTGTTCGAAGAATAAGAGAGCTTATGTAATCACCCCGTGGTCGGCGTCGGCGTCGGCGTCCCACATCAAGGTTTGCGTGTAAGCTGTGTTTATAAGTCCATATCTCTTACAGTTCTTATCCTAGCACAACCAAATTTGGCCATAGGCTTCCTTATAACATTATCTTAAGGGCTGCATAAGCAATTTTGGTTCCTGTAATCCATGGGCTCCCGTGGAACCCAAATTATGATAGCCCATAAAATGTGTCCCATTTCACATCAAATTTTGCGTGTAAGCTGTGTTTACAAGTCTATATCTCTTACATTTCTTACCCTAGCACAACAAAATTTGGCCATTAGCTTCCTTATAGCATTATCTTAAGAGCTGCTTAAGTAATTTTGGTTCCTGTAACCCCTGGGCTCCCATGGAACCCAAATTCTGATTTCTGGTTTCACATCAAATTTTGCGTGCAAGCTGTGTTTACAGATCTTTATCTCTTACATTTTTTATCCTAGCTGAACAAAATTTAGGAATTGGTTTCCGTATAGTATGTTGTAAAGGGTCAGGTAAGTAATTTTGTCTTCTGCAAATTCTGGGCTTCCATGGAACCCAAATTGTGAAGGCCCATAAAATGTGCAATAAAGGCAGATCTAGGTTTGCATGTAAGCATGTATATATCTATAATTTTGGTTCGGGATTTCTTATAGCATTATGCATCTTATTCATACTTCACCCATATTGGGACATGGGCTCCCTCCTCCAACCCCCACCCCATTCCTCCACACCCCTCACCACTCCACATTTTTTTTTAAACATATTTCTGTGTTGTTTTAGTCAATTCTCACACATTTATGTTGCCCCCTCCCCCCACCCCGCCTCTCACCCCCACCCCACCTCTCACCCCTTCCCCACTTGAAACTCTATTTTTTTTACGTATTTCTGTGTTGTTTTAGTCAATTCTTACACATGGCTTCTTAAACATATATGTTTCCCCTCCCCCCACCCCCGCTGCCTCTCCCCCTCCTTTCACCCTCCCCATCCCTCACTCGAAACTCATAATTCTTTTTTACATATTTATCTGTTGCTTTTGTCAATTTTTACACATGTTGCCCACTCCCCCCGCCTCCCCTCCCCCTCCTACCCTCCCCCTACTCGAAACTGGAATATTTTATTTATTTTTATAATATTTTTACATATTTCTGTGTTGCTTTGGTCAATTCTTACATAGATTCTTACACATATTGTTGCCACCTCCCCCCCTCCTCTCCCCCCAACCCCTTCTCCCCACCCCAACCCCATTATTTTTTATTTTTTTTTACATATTTCTGTGTTGTTTTGGTCAATTCTTACAAATAGGTATGTTATATGGTGTAGGATCGAGGTCAAAACTACTGATGTAGGTGCACCTGTAAAAAAGTGTAGGTGCACCTACAATGTTATGGGTGTACCTATAATTTTACAGGTGCACCCGGAAAGCTATACACTTTTTTATAGGTGCACCTACATCTGTAGTTTTGACCCCAATCGTACACCATAATGTTACCCACCCCTGCCCCTGCCCCCACCCCAACCCCCACCCCCACTCGAAACTGGAGTTTTTTTTTTTATTTTTTTTTTTTACATATTTCTGTGTTGTTTTGGTCAATATGTTGCCCCCTCCCCCACCACATTTACATATAAAACAATTAAGATTAAATTCAGATACACAGATGAAATATCAATAAAAAATGAAATGAGGCCAAAAGAAAAATTGCCAGATATCAGCTCCCTCTCCGAGTTGCTTTGCGACCACAAATTTCTTTAAAATGACAGCAATTTTGGATTAAAACAGATAGAAATAATAAAATTTCACATAATTTTATATCAGCCCGAGTTTCAATACAAGCCCCATCCCCCAACCCCACACCACATTGTTTTAGCCTTGTTTTCTGATGGTATATACTAGCTATATAATTTATTATTCCCTGAAAAATCGAATAGTCGAGCTGCGCTGTTCTCCGACAGCTCTTGTTAAAAGCCGCTAGCAGTTGCCTCCGCCTTAAAGGAATGCAATTGGTCTAAATATTTGACCAACTCTTCTTGAATGACGAGCTACATATTTGTTTACTTTTTTTGATGATTTACAACTTACGGTTTTACGACAATACGTTCTGTATTTTATTACTAACTATGGCAGAATAAGTATTTTTAAGAACAATAGGCAATAGTTAATGATAAATACTATTGTTTAAGCAGTTGTTTTATCAAGTTCTAAATTGTTTCAATTCCGCCAATGAGATCTTGTTTGTGCGGGTACGTTTCTGTATATTTGGGGGCCGTTCTGGAATTCAAAGATTTTCGGGTACGTTTCTGTTTACATAAATGTACCCCGGGTACCTTTCTGTAGTACCCGATACGACAATGACCCCATCAGAATATATGTTATCAATATGAACCTAATAATCCGCCTCAAAACAACCATATCTCGAATTGTTATTAAATGCTTGATGAGTTTGTGTGTGCGCTAAACCATGTCCGAGCCATTACCTTTTTTCTTTTTATCACATATATGTATTCTTAAAGCTGTACAGTCCCTATTTTAACTGGTAATAACTCATGAATATGAATGAGTCACGTGTGAAGTAGTTTCAAATCGACGAACACCCCAAAAGTCGGTATATAAGGAGAAATCGATACGTAAAATTTCACATTTTTATTTAGCATCCGTACAGGTAACATCGATAAATATACGGCTCCAGAATATATGAGATAATAAAAATAGTTGCTCGGAACGGGATTTGAACCACAGTCTTGCACTTGTAAGATTTGAAAGATGTACGCTGAACCTCTAGACCACTGCTATTTATTGGTATTTTGTAGCATTTTTAACACTAAATAGGCATTACGTAATAACAAGAGCGCGCACACAAACTCATCAAGCGCTAAATAACAAGTCGATATATGGTTGATTTGAGACGAAGTATTAGTTTCATATTGATAAGATACAGTATTACACCAGGCAATGCTAATTTACACGTGCGACAATATGGACTGCATATTTATTGATCCATCTTTAGTTCAGTTCAAATATGTTAAGTTATTTTGTCTCATAATATATGGCAGTTAGTATACTATTTTCTCAAGTAGGTTGAAGTACAGTGGATAGAGCACAGGACTTGAAATCAGAAGGTCGTGTGTTCGAGCCCAGAAAGAAGCTAACTTTTTCTTTTCGGTAAAAATTACTGTTACCTGTGTATAGGTACGATATGCACTGGTCGATGTATATACAGTAAATGATTTCATGCGCTAGATTTGCTCGCTTAAATACCCGATTTCGACATGAGCTGGTGAACATGAAGTTACAAATAAAGACACGCCTACAAAGAAGAAATCGATTGATATAGGGCGTCTGTAGCTTTAAGCCGTATATTTATCGATGTTACCTGTACGAAGGCTAAATAAAAATGTAATGTTTTACGCATTGATTTCTGCTTATATACCGACTTTTAGGGTGTTCGTCGATTTGAAATGACTTCACACGTGACTCATTCATATTCATGAGTTATTACCAGTTAAAATAGAGACTCTGTAGCTTTAAGTACAATCACAATTATAGGGGAATTATTATCTTTAGTAGTTGTGTCGCAAGCGTTTACCTGACTCCATCCACAGCTAAGATCAGATCAGCACATTCAAATGTACAGGCAGTTTTCTACCTTAAAGATGTCTACAAATACAGCTTCTTACAACCCAGACTATGTGGAACTCTCTCCCAGCAACCGCGGATGAAAGCCCCTCCTTGGTATCCTTCAAGATGCAGCTATTCAGGGCTATGAAGGACCCAGTCCAATAGCTAAGTAGATCATCGAGCTAGAGCTATGCCGATGGGAACGTATGGATGCTGTTACCGAAAACGAAATGGTGGTTTAGTCCTCGATGGTTGAAAAGCAGCCATATAGGTTCACTCTTGATTTTTCCGTTTTTTATTTAACCTTATCCCATATATGTTATATAATAGATGTGTTACATTTCCTTTATTGGCTCTTGTATAATGCCTTCTTTGTTTCATTGTTTTGCTCCTGTTTATCTATCCTCCCTTTTATTTTATTTCTGTCACATTTCAGCTAGCACTAAAGCTAGCTGCCCATAAGTATATAACGTTGGCCAGAAAGAGTATCAAGCTGGACAACACGTGGTACACATACAGGCGTATCATGCTTCTATGTGTGCAATATCAATATGTTACGATATATGAATTTGATAAACATGTATTTATTTAACATCAAATTATACAAATACAACATTAAACCTGGTTTAAACATCCAGATACAGTGTTGGTTGACACTGACCGTTCCGAGTTGGTACCTCTGTTGTCAACCCTTGTATGTGTGTGGTGTCGCTTACTTTGCCTATAGCCATGTCTATTGTTGGTTACATGCTACATGTCCTTGTACATCTACCTTTATAAAGTGATAATGAACTACCTATATAAAGTTATAATGAACTGACCCATCTACCTTTATAAAGTTATAATGAACTGACCCAATTCTGTCAGAATGTGTTACATTGCTTCATCCGACGGTTGGGGTAGTTCCGTGTATCTGCCTATCCTCCAAGCTGGGTACAGTATCATAATCATAAATCTATGCAATATTAAGTGAAAACATTACCATTAACACATTATGATGAAGTTTCCCATTAGACATTCCTCATTTAGGTAGCCGTAGACACTTGACATGATACCCCACCAGCCACACTATGCTAACTAAAACTACACTTAATATGTTGGAACTGTTAATACCATTTTTATAAAGTCTTTGTAATGACCCTGCCAGGTATTGAACCCACGATTTCCCGCCAGTGAATAGAACTATTATTGGTGTTTTATTTATTTTTACTTAAATAGACATCTTGATTTTGATAAACTTCATATTAACAATACCTTCATATAATGTTTATCAAAGTCAAGATATAGGTTATCGAAACCATTTACCTTTTCTTTTTTTCCCCCACCTAAATCGAATTTTAATTTATATAAATATCGGTTTCAACTAAATAACTTTATCTCATTGTCTTTAATGATATATCTAGAGCACTGGATTGTGTTTGGCATATTTAGATATGTTGTTTAATCTAAAACAATATGGTATCGATGAAAAGCTTTAAGCCTGGATTTCTGATTATCTCTCAAACAGATCTCAAAGAGTCCGTATCGGATCTGAAATCTCGGAGTCAACAAATGTAACTGCAGGAGTTCCCCAAGGTTCTTTTTTGCGTTCCTTTTTTTTTTATATACGTAAATAATATCGTGGAAAACATGTTTAGTATAACTTTTTTTTTTGTTTAAGACAGTTTATTATCAGTTTCAACATATAGTACAAACGACATGGAACGAACCATAATCATGATTTACTTTTACGAAATGGTCAAAACAATGACTTGTACAAATCAAACCTGCCGAAACAGAAGTAATGTTATTTTCCTAAATTAACAATGATCGTCGTCCAACCTTCTATCCAATAGAAATACGAAACGGGGACACTATCTCAATGTTCAAAGATCAGTTAGCTTAATGCTTGGTTACTGTAAACTTTCAAAGTATGTTTTCTCATAAAAACATGTTTTGTACTTTTAAAAGTTTTTAATTTGCATTTCTTCTAAACATAATGCTTTCACATGCATACTTTCTGGTAGAAATATTCATTTATCAGAAATTCGGAGCGATTTGAAATGTTGACTTAGCGGTCAGTTAAGTTAACCGATGTTTGAACAACTGGGCCCTGGGCTACGTTTTATTAAATATATAACGACACGCCTCACATTTTTAAACTGGTCACATTTTTGCACCTAAGCATTCGATGTAGACAATTATGTGTTTATATCAAATGTATAAGAAAATGAAATGAAATCGTAGTCATTGAAGCGTCGGTTGGGCGTCACGACTGCGCATGCGCGGACTCATTTGCATATGAATGAATGCTCTAAAAATAGAACTTGATAAGTCACAGAATTCACGCAGGTGTTTACTGTTGTGTATGCGCGCAATATTTTGGTAGATGGGATTAGTGACACGGACTTGATCTCGGATTAAAAAGTCGCTTATAAACGGTTTCTATGGGAGCTGGTGAGATTATTGATCTAAAGGATTAAACTACCCGAGTAACGTATTAATCGTTAACATTCAAACGGATTAAATTAAAAAGTACAATACATTATATATGTTTGTTAAGTGTGTGTGTTCGTTCTTATGTATGCATTAACAAATAAAATATTTCTTTATAATTGGAGTTTTAAAATATCTACATATTTTTTCATGATGTTTAGTAAAGCAGAATTAAAAAAAAAAAGAAGCTAATTCTTTACATATGTTTTATTGTAATGCATAGCATATAAATCGATATTTAAAACAACCGTATACTGACTGTAACCACCACCACCACCACCAACTACAACAACAACAGCACCAACAAGAATCTCACCACCACAACCAACACCACCACCACCACCACCACCAACAACAGAGCCACCAAACCCAACCAACAATAGCAACAGCAGCAACAACAGCAACAACAACAACACCAACAACACCACCACCAACAATACTACCACCACCAACAACAACACCAGCAACAATCCCATCGACATCAATACCACCAACAACAACTAACCACACCAACAACAACACTTTAAATAAACATAAACTACCTCATAATGGACCGAATCCTATCGTGTTTGGTAACATTTTAAAGGTATGTTCAAGCGTTATTTGATTGTACACACAACACACAACCGGAAGTGACGTCATTATAATCTAAAAGGTCATGCTTGGTATCATGTTAAACGTGTTTTTTTTCAAGTCCGTAAATACAAGAGAATGTAAAATTATAACAACAGACTGCCGTTGATTTGACTATTTTCTGTCACGGTGCTGTTGGGGTACTATCAGGGTACTGTGGGTACTGTAGGGGTACTGTGGGATACTGTAGGGTACTGTCAGGGTACTGTAGGGGTACTATCAGGGTACTGTGGGGGTACTGTAGGGGTACGTCAGGGTACTTTAGGGGGTTCTGTAGGGGTACTGTCATTGTACTCTGGGGGTACTGTTTAGCTGTAGAATGATTTGATCGAATCAACACGTTCGTATATTTTTAAACTTAGTATGTAGTCATTGATAATCCACCAATCTGATCGGTCTGTTTGTGCTATTTATAGAAACCAACGTCATGTCTATTTATAGAAGTACGGGTACCAACATGTCAAATATCGTGTTCAAAGCGTTGACGTGAGAATTTTTCTAAACCATAAACTTCATACTTATTTATAGAAACAAAACGCCATGTCTATTTATAGAAGTAAGCGTCCCAACTTGTCAAATATTGTGTTCCATAATCCATTGTTCACGTTCTCTATTGCGGTTGGAGGTCAATTTACCGTGTTAATACCTTTTGTTCGAGCATCCTGACACTTATCCCAACTGCGGTTTTTCATACAAAAGACATATCCTGTCGCACACTGTGGATTAAATCTAAATGCCAATACCTTTTGTTCGGCATCCTGTTATTAAACCCCTTTGCGGATTTTTTACAAATGAACTCAGACAAACTGTCTCTATAATGTCCATTGATTAAGTCTTAATGTCAATACCTTATATTCGAACATCCTGGCGCTAATCCTTTTGCGGTTTTTCATACAAACGATATATCCTGTCACATACTGTGGATTAAGTCTAAATGTCAATACCTTTTGTTCGAACATACTGTCACCAATCCCCTCTCTACCACCATACAGAGTGCATACACAAAAGGAAACACCTGCGTGACCTCTGTGACCTATCGCGTTCTATTTTCAGAGCATGACGTCAAACATTCATATGCAAATGAGTCCGCGCATGCGCAGTCGTGACGCCCAAACGACGCTCCTACTACTAATCGTTTTCATTTGTGAATTGTAAATCAAAGTAAAGAATCGAAGAAATTAATTTACGATCAAAATTGTCGAAAATCGGGTCCTGTATTTTAGAGTAACGTTACAAAGGTGCAAAAAATATGTGGTCAACGATTATTTGCTGCTTTACATGCCAGAAGGAGGATTTTGTGTAGTAACCTCAATAGCGATTTATCCATTACTCATTTATGAGATTCACCCATTTACGAGTGCGGTTGCTGTACATTATTTTTTCCAATGTAACAATTTTTTCACATATTGGCTTCATCTGTTTCAGTATACTCGCCATTTACACCAGTTAAATGTAAGCACAATCCCTTATGGTCACAGTGAAAATGAATCACTCTTCGGAGCAGTTCAACCATATATACGAGAAACACATAGGTCTTCGGAGCAGTTCAACCATATATACGAGAAACACATAGGTCTTCGGAGCAGTTAAACCATAAATACGAGAAACGTATATGTTTACATAGGTGTCTAACTCTAGATCTCTGACGTAGTTCGACACTCTCTCTCGTAGGAGGGTTAGTAAAACGAACAATCAAATATTATTAATTATTAGTTACAGTAAATACAAAATAATTAACCTATGGCTCTTGAAGTTTCAGAGAATAAGATTTTTGTTTTTCTCTATATAAGTCTATGAAAACATGTCACCTCTGGGGCGGGCCACATGCGACTCCATGGCCACCATTTGAACAAAGTCGGTAGAAGACCAAAAGCAAAATATTAAACCTCTGGCTCTTGTAGTTTCAGAGAAGACATTTTAAGTATTTCCCAATATAAATCTGTGTAAAACATATGATCCTAGGGCGTGGATGTCGCGTGGACCTAATTTTAATAAATTTGAAATGTTTTCATCTAAGGATCATCCACGTGCAGTTTGGCCAAGCAGTTTCTAAGGAGTTTTTTTGAAGCAAAAGTTAACGCCGGACGACGGACACGACGTACGAAAAGACGAAAGGTGATTCCAATAGCTCACCTTTAGCCTTAGGGTTTAATCTAATGTTGGTATAACGTGTTACTAGACCCATTTGTCATTATACTTTTTATATATATGTTACTCTGTATGTACAATATTGGCAATAAAATATGTTGAAATAAAATACGTTTTATCTTTATTTTTATTTGCTTTTATAATAATTTATATAGTTTTACATAGTTTTAAAGCAAAAAGAAGAAGAAAAACAAACGAACACTAGAGTCAAAATTAATCCTAATTCTGTAAAACAAGAGGACCAAATAGCCATGAATCTCCCACCTGATGCACATGAGGTCTTCAACCTACTGATCCAAAAAACAATAAGGTTTCACCACTCACCAAGGGTACTCTACCTATCATGTTTCATAACGTTGGGTGTTGTGCTTTTGAGTTATTGCTCGGAATGCGTATTTCCATGGTGACCGTGACCTTTGACCGACTGACCCCATACATTGTACCAATGAAGTTTCATGATGGTGGGCCTATGCAAAATGCATATTTCCATAAAAGGTCATGGCGACCTTGACCTTCGATCTACTGACCCCCTTAAGCAAAAGGTTTTCTCCTTTCACGAAGGGAAGTGTACCTATGAAACGTCACGACTGTGGCTGTTACGGCTTCAAGGTTATTGCGCGGAATGTGTATTTCCATATACGGTTTTAGCAAAATTTGACCCTTGACCTACTAACCCTAAATACCAGAGGGTTCCTTCTCTCACACAGGACAATGCAGTTTCAAGAGTGTGGGTGTAGTGGTTTGAAAGTTATTGCGCGGAATGCTTATTTATATATAAGGTCATGATGACCTTGACCTTTGACCTACTGACTAAATTACTTAGGTTCCTTCGCTCACTAAGGACAATTGACCTCTGAAGTTAAATTTATCTCTCGCGGAAATTCTTATTTCCATATAAGGTCATAGTGACCTTGACTATGATTTACTGACAGAAAAAACAAAAGCTTTTCTCCTCTCACCAAGGGAAATGTACCAGCAATGGCTGTTATTGAAAATTCCATTATTTCATTAATATAAACATCCCTACAGGGTTTGATAAGATGAAAACTATTAGATGAAAAATAAAGCAGCTAGAGATTGATACAGCATATTTAAATAAACCAAGGGCCATAACTCTGGTGTTATTAATTGGATCTAGCTGGTTTTCGATCGTTTTCGAGCTTCAACGAACTGGTCGAGTTTGGTAAAGATCAGATTGTAAATTAATGTGCTAGAACACTAACGAAGCAATTTACAGCCTTTTAAATAATTCAAGGGCCATAACTCTGAAGTTTCTTGTCCGACATGCCTAGTTTTCAAACTCGTCCGATCTTTTAATGATATTGATATTCTGCAAAGAATTAAGATCAGATGAACAATGAAGAAGTGTTAGCGAAGCAAAATATAGAATTTTCAATAAATTAAGGGCATTAACTCTGGCGTTACTAATCTGAGCTGATCTGGTTTTTAAACTTTCTGAGCATTCATTTATGTCAAGGCACTGCCAATGTTTGGCAAAGATCAACTACAAAACAACGGTTCTCGAGTGTTAACAAGGCGGATTTTTCAGTAAAACAAGGACCATAACTCCGATGTTATTATTCCGAACTAGCTGGGTTTCAAATTTGTCTCGGCTTTTATTATTATCAACAATATGGCCAAGTTTGATAAAGATTTAATGAAAAATGAACAATTGAATTGAATGTTGTTTAACGGCTCAACAACACAGTATAGGTTATTTAGAGCCTCTCAGAGAGAAAGGGGAAGGATACATAGGAATCCGGGAACCTGCCCTACTCTTATTATCGAATAGATTTCTATGGGTTTTTTACGTGCTCGGAGGATAGACCGATACACAAGATCGCCCGGTTTACGTCTCCATCCGACGGACGAGGCTAAGGGAAAGTGTCTTGCCCAAGAACACACCGACGGAACTCAGTGGAAAAATGAACAAACTAGAGTATTAACAAAGCGAAATATAACGTTTTCCAATAAATCAAGGCCCATAACTCTAGCGTTTCTATTCCGATCTAGCGGGATTTTGCACTCTTTCGAACTTTCATTGATATCAACAATCAAGGAAAGGTTGGTAAATATCGGATGAAAGAAGATGTTAGAGCGCTAACGAGCAAGATGTTAACGGACGGACAGACGGACGGACGGACGAACCGACGTTAGACATCGGCTCAGGAGAGCTAAAATAACCCTACTTAAAATATATAATCACACTCAAACACATTCATTCAAGTTGCTATGTTATGAAACTGAAATATTAGTGTGTTTTTTAAAGTACAATTCACTTAAAAAAACACGGTGTTCCGTTAGGGCCATCGTACATTCTTATATCGACGTTTACAAGTCGATGCGCAGTGGTATGATGGTACGATAGCGATGATACGATGGCGCTGGTATGATGGTCTATATTGTTATCGTCATCACCACAATAGTGATATAGAGATTATTTAAATGGTGGGAACGATTATAGGGAAATCCTTCACGAGATGGTAGACGTGTTGTTCTTTTCACGAACGAGCGTATGCGAGTGAGTGAAAAACAAAAATACGCCTACCATCGAGTGAAGGATTTACCTATAATCGAACACAGCAGTTAAATAATTTATTTGTGACATTTTAAATCAGTTTATGCATGATTTTAACCGGAATTATACGTTTTCGGCGGATGACGTCAACGTCATCAACACTTTTGACGTCATAACTCAACGTCACAGTTAGTTATTTTTGTGTTTGGAGTTAGTTATTAATATTTAGTGATTATGAATATTCTTTCACTGAGAAATCCCAATCTTTCACCGATAAAAATGTAATAAAACGCGATAACCATCGCGGTTACAATAACCATCGCGTTTACAAGTCGATGATGATAGTGCGATGAACCATCGTACTATCTCCATCGTACCGTCACCATCGTACCATTGCGCCTCGACTCGTAAACGTCGATATGCGATATTACAAATGCAAAAATAGAACATCGTATTAATATCTTATTTCAAAAAAGTTGTGAGTTTAAATCAGTTCATTTTCACATCAAATAAAACAGTCTGACTTGAATATTGTGAAAACACTGTTTTGAATAGGCTATTTACAAGGGCAATCGCGACATTAGTTTAAAAATCGCAGTCATTATTTCACTTTGAAGGGCGAATACGAATAGGATTTTAAACACAGCTGCAATTGCTGTAACACACTTGTGAAACATTGTCATTTACCAAATTGTCCACCGTGATTTCCTTTTATATTTGACCAATTCTGAAATTTGCGCAAGAACTACTTTTAAATTAGACAATACTCAAAATGACGATATGAATACACATTAAATAGTATATTCCTTAATAAAAGCAGACAACAACAGCAGCCCCCAACAAAATTGCAACTAGGGCTTTCTACCTGTACTGTGAGCTTACACCTGACATTTGCGCTATGGTACACTGCAGAAACTACATCGACTTTTTATAATGGCATAAGCTTATGTCGTGTGGCAATCACAGTTTTCAACAGATAAGCCCACGTTTTCTTCCAAATATGGTATGTATCTAAAACTATCTATAATACAACTTATTTAAAACTATACTCACGGTCAATGAAAACGCACCCCAAAACAAATCCTTTTAAAAGTTAGAATTTGAGGCATTTTGGACAAAATATGATATAATCCATATACCAAGTTGGCATTTAACTAGTTTTACGTGCATATCTGGATGTAGTGCATTACACACATTGGTGTTATGAAATGCACGTGCATTTCCGGTTTTCTTTAGCTACATCGCACACAGAAATTATTTTCTCAAAACATTCATGGCATAATACTGTCAGACGTCAAACAATAAATAAGGCCAGTAGAACCAAATGGAATGTATTCCGAGTTTGAAGTTTAGTGGAACAGTTTTCTTTTGATGATTATCCATAGTAAACAATGCTAAATGGCAAGGAAAATAACTGCATAACTGCTTGTCATAAAAGCCTACCAATAAACATGTGGGACAAGATAGGTTTCAAGATTCAATACTTAAAAATTAGAAAATATTGGTTAAGTAGTTTTATTCCAAATGGTTTGCGAATAAACCAAACAGCATAAACATATGAAGTTAGTTACTGGTGCGTTTTACCGTTAGTATACTTGCCAGAAGAGAACGAAATACGTCGACCGCCACATACTAGTATCTACTTTATTATTTCATTCTCTTGGTAGCATCATATTCCAGGCCGTCCTTGTCTACAACAGATAATACATGTTCATACAGCTTGTCCCTTTTTTGTGTACAAACAGCGTGTTTGTAGAACTGTCATACTTGATGTAACTTGCATTTTTCACGTCTTTAAGAAGAACCCTAATTGTCTCCCCTTTCCTACTGATCATGATCACATTGTTAGAGTCTGTTCCGGAAATATAAAGATTCCCGACTGGGTCTGTTGTAATACCGCAGTAATCTGTGACCCGGTCATCTGTATAGGCGAACATTAAATCACCAGTTGGGACGGAGAAAGCAGCGCATCCACTGATACTAAACGGCAGGTAAAGCGTTTGTAAGTCTGCACTAAGTAGCATGTGCCTACCGATTCCTTGAAAGTTAAATTCTCTAAAACGCCTTGTGGTACAAATTGTTTTTAATGTCTTCCCCATTTTGGATATCACTAATATAGCATTCCCACCTCCTTCAGTGCAAGACATTGCAATGAAATCTTTCAGATATTTGACTATCATGCTATATGGGTTCTTTGTTTTAAAGTTTGGCCCAAGAAGTATCCCTCCATCGTCGATGTTGACTAGTTGTAAAGAACTCTCATCATGCATGGTTACAATGACTTCTTCTGTAGTGTCGATCGGCGAAATTCTCCAGGGAGCTGAACTCAGTTTCAAATTAGACACGAGATAAAACGATTCGTCGAACAACTTCAGTTGCCAATTCTGAAAATCGCTAACCAGAATTGTAGATTCGGGCAGAAGTACTACTCCATTTCCTATGGAATATCTGTGTCTGTATCAGTCGCCACATTGCTTTCTCCAACCTTTTTAGCAACCCGCTCTTTATACTCTCTATCACTGAAGGCAGAGCATGTTGGCTGCTTTTTCCCTCTTGTAACAATCAGCTGACCGATATCATTGAAGCAATCAACAGTTTCATTGAATGAATCTTTAACATGAAACTTGATATCAAGTATGTGTCTGTCATTCTGTATTTCTCGTAATAATCCATCATATTTCGTCGTTATCTGTCTTGCTTCGCATGCGGCCAAAACTGTGTCCTCCGTTGGCGTGTTCAGAGCATCTTTTAGTTGGTGTACGTTCGTCTTGATCGTTGGTGTTATTTCATTGAAGATCTTTAGATTATGCTTGGTCACTTGTGTCTCCTTGTCAATACAGTCCTTTATTTCTTTAATGAGGCCATTCTCCCATTTATCTAGAACACCATTAATAGTAGAACGCCGTTGACGAACTTTTTGAATAGCTTCGTCCTTTTCGACTACCAACTCACTTGCATCATATTCAAATGTAGATTGCAATCGTGTCACATCTTCCAAAAGTGCATTTATCTGTCCAAGAGTTACTTGATTCTCAATTGCTGTTTTTCTTTCTTTAGCCAATCTATTAAAGGTTTCAACGTGCTTACAGCCACGGTGGTCAATAAGTTTACATCTATCACAACAAGGAACGTCATGGTCTCTGCAAACATATTGTAGAACTTGTGTTGGATGAGTGTGACACGGGCGCTGTGTTCCGACGTTTACGCCAGTTTTCACTTGGCGTGGTATTTTGCTTCCCGTGAGCAAAGGGTGTGAACTAGAAGCTTTACTTCTCGTGTGAACTGTTTTGCAAGCGCTACAAAGATACTGATCACATACAGAACAATAAGCCAAAGCTTCAACATCTTTGTCGTCTTCTAGACATATGTCACAAATATATGCAAACGACTCATCTGAACTTAGATATATGGATTTCGCCATTACATTTCCGAATTGTATTTGGCTGCTCTAAGTGTAACAAGAACCAAATACAACTTTAAATCAGTCGAATGGGGTCAATCTTAATAATTTCGGTTTACAATTCAGCCTTATATATGGTTTGAACAGGTGTCACGCATTGCATTCAGCTGGACCCCGTTTTATGAAACAACTTACGACCATTTTGATCGTAAATCAATTTCTTAAATGCTTCACTATAAATAACACTTTTCAAATAAACGTGATTTCATTTTATTTTCTTATACAGATGATATTTCTGCACTACGTGTATACGTGCACACATAATTGTCTACACTGTATGCTTCGGTGAAAATGTGAATGGTTTTAAAATTTGCGACTTATCGTAAGATGTTTAATAAATAGCGATCGATATCTTCAATGTAAAATCACGAAATGTCTAGACGACCTTTATATATAAGATGTTTAATAAATAGCGGTCGATATCTTCAATGTAAAATCACGAAATGTCTAGACGACCTTTATATGTTAAATCGTGCAAAGCCAATATTTCATAATTAAGTGTGCACTAACACATGGATCGGCATAGCTGTGCTTTCTGCGACTTTATGCTTCTGAAAATACATAAAATAACGATGTATATAGATATATGGATATGTTTATCATAAAATGCAAAGCAAAATGAAGCGGCATTATTTAAACAGAGATGATATATTCGACAGAATTGCGATTTTTGAACATTCTGCCATCAACAATAATAGCTTTGTCTTTTTTATTTGAAAATAGTAAAATTATAAAAATGATATATATACACGTGTTTACCTATTTAGTTTTAATTGTATGCAAAGATGTGTGCCTAACATATCAACTACTTCTGTTGGTCATTTCCGTACCAGTGCACCTTCTATTCCCGAATATTATATATATATATATAGATGGATAAATGGACGGTATGGTACGGAACGGATTTTATCACCAGAACGTTTAATAACAAATAACATCAACCTCATAGAAAACAATACGGAACGATTATGTGCGTGCATTATCTTTGAAACAAGCCACAGACCTAATAACAATTAATAGTTATTAGATATGTGAACAAGCTGACCCTTTTGTTTTCTTGCAAAACATTTGCATGGACGAAGGGCGGTTGAATAAATATGGAAATTTGATTTTGAGGAAATTGTTTATCATTTTTAATTCAGTATTTAGTTTAAACTTTTTATTTTGTTGTGTATATATAAGAAGTGTAAGCGTAGGTTTTAATGGATTATCGAACATGTTCCAACATGTCGTATGAGCGTTTTTGCAACTAGTATATGAACATTACTTTACTGCATTATCCATGCCAATATGCACATTTCCTACAGAATGTATTGTTATTTACAACGACAATACATGCACCTGAATTTCTATACAATTTAAAATATAAACGATAACCTATACATATTTTTTTGTGATTTTTCTATCAAACTGATGTTTACACTTTCTCATTTTATTAATACGTTTTCATATATATCACCAATAATAGACTATTGCACTGCGCATGTCCGTTTTTCAAACAGAACAATTTTAATTGTCGGCTGTGGAGCAGTCTATCACACATTTGACCTCCAAGTGTGACCTTGAACTTTGAGGTACGCGCTTGATTCTTGCGCACGACACACCTACTCATTATGATACCTACGTAAAGTTTCAGGGAAATCCCTTCATTCGTCTTCTTTCATATATAGTTATGGCTGAGACATGATCGTTCCGGACGGACAAATGGACGAAAGAACTAACGGACGGATGGTGGGATTACTATATGCACCTTCTCTTCTGATCATAAACATATGATCATTATATTTTCAGATACATCACTTGGACAGTGCCTTTCAGATGTATTTTGTTGTGTGCAATTTATAAAGGGAGGTATTTATAATTTCAAAAATATCTAAATATTACTATTTTATGTAAAGAAGTAAATATTTTAAACTGTTTCGCGAGTCAATTCATATTATTTCAAATAACAGAAAATGCATATATTCTGTGCCGAACGACAGGGTGATCGCTTATATCATTCACGACCTACAATAGTAACAGTACTGATATATTATAATAAATATAGTTTTAGTTCAACTACACCAGACAGAGCTAATAAAATAGTCCAACTACCCCGGAAAGAAGTAATAAAATATTATTTTGGTACCACCTGATTGTGTTCAATCGCAATCGATTGGTGCAAAATTAATCAAACATTCGACTACTACTTCCCGTTAGACCCTCCCCCCCCCGCTCCGCCCACCTCCCTCCACCCCCCCCCCCCCCACCAACACCCCCTTCCACCCACACACATCCTCCCTCTATATTAAATCTTACTGCATATTTGCAATCGAATTATGGGCGGTGTCCCTTGGGTATGGGTTCAGTGGGTTGAAGCCCCCTGAAGCCCTAGTCGTGGTTGAATTTTATGAAATTTAGCATAGATATATACTCGTTATACAGCATACAGATATACTCGTTATACAGCATACATATATACTCATTATACAACATAGAGATATACTCGCCATACAGCATAGAGATATACTCGTTATACAACATACAGATATACTCGTTATACAACATAGAGATATACTCGTTATACAACATACATATATACTCGTTATAAAGCATACAGATATACTCGTTATACAGCATACAGATATACTCGTTATACAGCATACAGATATACTCGTTATACAGCATACAGATATACTCGTTATACAGCATACAGATATACTCGTTATACAGCATACATATACACTCGTTATAAAGCATACAGATATACTCGTTATACAGCATACAGATATACTCGTTATAAAGCATACAGATATACTCGTTATACAGCATACAGATATACTCGTTATACAGCATACAGATATACTCGTTATACAACATACAGATATACTCGTTATACAGCATACATACATACTCGTTATAAAGCATACAGATATACTCGTCATACAGCATACAGATATACTCGTTATACAGCATACAGATATACTCGTTATAAAGCATACAGATATACTCGTTATACAGCATACAGATATACTCGTTATACAGCATACAGATATACTCGTTATACAGCATATAGATATACTCGTCATACAGCATACAGATATACTCGTTATACAGCATACAGATATACTCGTCATACAGCATACAGATATACTCGTTATACAACATACAGATATACTCGTCATACAGCATACAGATATACTCGTTATACAGCATACAGATATACTCGTTATACAGCATACATATATACTCGTTATACAACATACAGATATACTCGTCATACAGCATACAGATATACTCGTTATACAGCATACAGATATACATCATACAGATATACTCGTCATACAGCATACAGATATACTCGTCATACAGCATACAGATATACTCGTTATACAGCATACAGATATACATCATACAGATATACTCGTCATACAGCATACAGATATACTCGTTATACAACATACAGATATACTCGTCATACAGCATACAGATATACTCGTTATACAGCATACATATATACTCGTTATACAACATACAGATATACTCGTCATACAGCATACAAATATACTCGTTATACAGCATACAGATATACTCGTTATACATCATACAGATATACTCGTTATACAACATACAGATATACTCGTCATACAGCATACAGATATACTCGTCATACAGCATACAGATATACTCGTTATACAGCATACATATATACTCGTTATAAAGCATACAGATATACTCGTTATACATCATACAGATATACTCGTCATACAGCATACAGATATACTCGTTATACAACATACAGATATACTCGTTATACATCATACAGATATACTCGTCATACAGCATACAGATATACTCGTTATACATCATACAGATATACTCGTTATACAGCATACAGATATACTCGTCATACAGCATACAGATATACTCGTCATACAGCATACAGGTATACTCGTCATACAGCATACAGGTATACTCGTCATACAGCATACAGATATACTCGTCATACAGCATACAGATATACTCGTTATACATCATACAGATATACTCGTTATACATCATACAGATATACTCGTCATACAGCATACAGATATACTCGTTATACATCATACAGATATACTCGTTATACAACATACAGATATACTCGTTATACAGCATACAGATATACTCGTCATACAGCATACAGATATACTCGTTATACAACATACAGATATACTCGTTATACAGCATACATATATACTCGTTATACAACATACAGATATACTCGTCATACAGCATACAGATATACTCGTTATACAGCATACAGATATACTCGTCATACAGCATACAGATATACTCGTTATACATCATACAGATATACTCGTCATACAGCATACAGATATACTCGTTATACATCATACAGATATACTCGTTATACAACATACATATATACTCGTCATACAGCATACAGATATACTCGTCATACAGCATACAGATATACTCGTCATACAGCATACAGATATACTCGTCATACAGCATACAGATATACTCGTTATACAGCATACAGATATACTCGTTATACAGCATACAGATATACTCGTTATACAGCATACAGATATACTCGTCATACAGCATACAGATATACTCGTCATACAGCATACAGATATACTCGTCATACAGCATACAGATATACTCGTTATACATCATACAGATATACTCGTTATACAACATACAGATATACTCGTCATACAGCATACAGATATACTCGTCATACAGCATACAGATATACTCGTTATACAACATACAGATATACTCGTTATACAGATATACTCGTTATACAGATATACTCGTTATACAGATATACTCGTTATACAGCATACAGATATACTCGTCATACAGCATACAGATATACTCGCCATACAACATACAGATATACTCGTCATACAGCATACAGATATACTCGTTATACAGCATACAGATATACTCGTTATACAGCATACAGATATACTCGTTATACAGCATACAGATATACTCGTTATACAACATAGAGATATACTCGTCATACAACATACAGATATACTCGTCATACAGCATACATATATACTCGCCATACAACATACAGATATACTCGTCATACAGCATACAGATATACTCGTTATACAGCATACAGATATACTCGTTATACATCATACAGATATACTCGATATACAACATACAGATATACTCGTCATACAGCATACAGATATACTCGTCATACAGCATACAGATATACTCGTCATACAGCATACAGATATACTCGTTATACAGCATACAGATATACTCGTCATACAGCATACAGATATACTCGTTATACATCATACAGATATACTCGTTATACAACATACAGATATACTCGTTATACAGCATACATATATACTCGTTATACAACATAGAGATATACTCGTTATACAACATACATATATACTCGTTATACAAAATATAGATATACTCGTTATAAAGCATACAGACATACTCGTTATACAGCATACAGATATACTCGTTATACATCATACAGATATACTCGTTATACAACATACAGATATACTCGTTATACAGCATACATATATACTCGTTATACAACATAGAGATATACTCGTTATACAACATACATATATACTCGTTATACAAAATAGAGATATACTCGTTATACAGCATACAGATATACTCGTCATACAGCATACAGATATACTCGTTATACAGCATACAGATATACTCGTCATACAGCATACAGATATACTCGTCATACAGCATACAGATATACTCGTTATACATCATACAGATATACTCGTTATACAACATACAGATATACTCGTCATACAGCATACAGATATACTCGTCATACAGCATACAGATATACTCGTTATACATCATACAGATATACTCGTTATACAACATACAGATATACTCGTTATACAACATAGAGATATACTCGTTATACAACATACATATATACTCGTTATACAAAATATAGATATACTCGTTATAAAGCATACAGATATACTCGTTATACAGCATAGAGATATACTCGTTATACAGCATACATATATACTCGTTATACAGCATACAGATATACTCGTTATACAGCATAGAGATATACTCGTTATACAGCATAGAGATATACTCGTTATACAGCATATAGATATACTCGTTATACAGCATACAGATATACTCGTTATACAGCATACATATATACTCGTTATACAGCATACAGATATACTCGTTATACAGCATACAAATATACTCGTTATACAGCATACAGATATACTCGTTATACAGCATACAGATATATCGTTATATAAAATAGAGATATACTCGTTATACAGCATACAGATATACTCGTTATACATCATACAGATATACTCGTTATACAAAATAGAGATATACTCGTTATACAGCATACAGATATACTCGTTATACAGCATACAGATATACTCGTTATACAGCATAGAGATATACTCGTTATACAGCATAGAGATATACTCGTTATACAGCATACAGATATACTCGTTATACAGCATACAAATATACTCGTTATACAGCATAGAGATATACTCGTTATACAACATAGAGATATACTCGTTATACAGCATACAAATATACTCGTTATACAGCATACAGATATACTCGTTATACAGCATACAGATATACTCGTTATACAGCATACATATATACTCGTTATACAGCATACAGATATAATTGTTATACAGCATACAGATATACTCGTCATACAGCATACAGATATACTCGTTATACATCATACAGATATACTCGTTATACAACATACAGATATACTCGTCATACAGCATACAGATATACTCGTTATACAGCATACAGATATACTCGTCATACAGCATACAGATATACTCGTTATACAACATACAGATATACTCGTTATACAGATATACTCGTTATACAGATATACTCGTTATACAGCATACAGATATACTCGTCATACAGCATACAGATATACTCGTCATACAACATACAGATATACTCCTCATACAGCATACAGATATACTCGTTATACAGCATACAGATATACTCGTTATACAACATACAGATATACTCGTTATACAGCATACAGATATACTCGTTATACAACATAGAGATATACTCGTTATAAAACATACAGATATACTCGTCATACAGCATACATATATACTCGTCATACAACATACAGATATACTCGTCATACAGCATACAGATATACTCGTTATACAGCATACAGATATACTCGTTATACATCATACAGATATACTCGATATACAACATACAGATATACTCGTCATACAGCATACAGATATACTCGTCATACAGCATACAGATATACTCGTCATACAGCATACAGATATACTCGTTATACAACATACAGATATACTCGTTATACAGCATACAGATATACTCGTCATACAGCATACAGATATACTCGTTATACATCATACAGATATACTCGTTATACAACATACAGATATACTCGTTATACAGCATACATATATACTCGTTATACAACATAGAGATATACTCGTTATACAACATACATATATACTCGTTATACAAAATATAGATATACTCGTTATAAAGCATACAGATATACTCGTTATACATCATACAGATATACTCGTTATACAACATACAGATATACTCGTTATACAGCATACATATATACTCGTTATACAACATAGAGATATACTCGTTATACAACATACATATATACTCGTTATACAAAATAGAGATATACTCGTTATACAGCATACAGATATACTCGTCATACAGCATACAGATATACTCGTTATACAGCATACAGATATACTCGTCATACAGCATACAGATATACTCGTCATACAGCATACAGATATACTCGTTATACATCATACAGATATACTCGTTATACAACATACAGATATACTCGTCATACAGCATACAGATATACTCGTCATACAGCATACAGATATACTCGTTATACATCATACAGATATACTCGTTATACAACATACAGATATACTCGTTATACAACATAGAGATATACTCGTTATACAACATACATATATACTCGTTATAAAGCATACAGATATACTCGTTATACAGCATAGAGATATACTCGTTATACAGCATACAGATATACTCGTTATACAGCATAGAGATATACTCGTTATACAGCATACAGATATACTCGTTATACAGCATATAGATATACTCGTTATACAGCATACAGATATACTCGTTATACAGCATACATATATACTCGTTATACAGCATACAGATATACTCGTTATACAGCATACAGATATACTCGTTATACAGCATACAGATATACTCGTTATACATCATACAGATATATCGTTATACAAAATAGAGATATACTCGTTATACAGCATACAGATATACTCGTTATACATCATACAGATATACTCGTTATACAAAATAGAGATATACTCGTTATACAGCATACAGATATACTCGTTATACAGCATAGAGATATACTCGTTATACAGCATAGAGATATACTCGTTATACAGCATACAGATATACTCGTTATACAGCATACAAATATACTCGTTATACAGCATAGAGATATACTCGTTATACAACATAGAGATATACTCGTTATACAGCATACAAATATACTCGTTATACAGCATACAGATATACTCGTTATACATCATACAGATATACTCGTTATACAGCATACAGATATACTCGTTATACAGCATACAGATATACTCGTTATACAGCATACATATATACTCGTTATACAGCATACAGATATAATTGTTATACAACATAGAGATATACTCGTTATAGAGCATATAGATATACTCGTTATACCGTTCATATGATCTTACAATTTAATAAAAAGGGACACATGGTAATCTTGATTTTTTGAAAACTAGTGGCGTCCCGTTAGTTTTTCTATATAAATTGCATTTGTTCAATCATTAATGTTAGTTATAAGAATTGTATAAAGCCATTTGTTTTTGCATATTATTTATTTTTCATATTATTGCACCAATAATATATTAAAACTCATAGTATAATAAGACGAAATAGTGAATACTTACAAATTGATTTAATTAAATGTCACCAGAGTAAAAACAAAAATGATACTGGATATATAAATCGAGCCCGTTAGGTTTTCGCTTAACTTGCATTTGTTCAATTAATATTAATTGTTAGAATGTTTGTACATATTATTAACTTTTTATAATATTGCACCAATAATAAATTGAAAAATTTGGTAAAATAGTGAAGAAAATTGAAATCTCATTTTTATATTTTTATGCAAGCAGTTTTAAAGTCAAAATGAAGCAGGATATTAAGTAAATCGAGGAGCAACTTTTATGTCGGTTTCGCGTGTTAAAGCGACAGGCAAAATGCAATAAACATCGATATGTGAGTTATGTGATAAATAGAATCTAACATTCGTTCTCATTCATTATTGAATGTATTAAACTCGTTAGCAAAAATGATATAATGCTCGGCAAGAGCCTCGCATTATATCATTTTGCCAACTCTTTTAATAAATTCAATAATGAATGCGTACTCATGTAAGATTCTCTATGTATACAATTTGGTTTATATAATTAAACTAATTAGTTAACTAATATTAGCGTAAATAATGATGTACTTCGCGTGAAAAACTCTCTTAAAAGCAAAATGCTTAGACGTCGCGCACAATGTTGGGTAACGTTATGTAACGTCAAAAGAACGTCGATTAACAACGTCACGTTAATAACTTGTATTTCATATTTATGCATTACGTTTCCATCAGTGTAGTGTGTCTATGATGTTTAAATGTTAACGGAAAAACGGTACAGTAGGCCTTTCAATAATTAAATTTCGATCTAAACTGTTTGCTGTTTAGGTGGATTCCCATAAGTAATGTTCTTGCTAACAGTAACAACGCATTTTGGAGTGGGTCAAAACTTATAAAACACAATGGATATACCGGTAAATGCTTGAACTTTAAGCATGTCAAGTAGATTCCTAGTTTTAGTATTTATTTACATTTCTAAGTATGCAATTCAGACTTATAAAATGTTGTCTACATAACATATACGTATGGTGTATAAATAAATGAACCGAATCGTCATGATCATGCGGTAATTGTCGTTAAAGCATTTGATCTCTGTGTATGATCATAATATAAGTATAAATTCCAGAGTAATCTTATAATGGAAAGAACTCTCCTTTGAAGCGAATCACTAATCGTTAAAGTACCGTCAACATCAATGTCTACTTCAGAGATAATGTATAGCACAGAATAAGATGGAACCAGGCACGGAAGTCTCCTGATAAGCCTTAAGTGAATAGGACTCTCTTCAATACGATCGAAGTATAAGCCACCGATAACTTCATCACCAGAACTGTACATCGTTCCCCATGTGTCAGTTGAAGGTTTACAATATTTTTTACCAGAATATGAAAATTTTGATATATAAAACGTCCGTATTGATTTACGTATGCCTGAATTATGACATAAACCTCTATGCGAGGCTTGCGTTTTATACGATGTACCTAACATTGTGCGCGACGTCTAACCATTTGCATTCAAAATCCATGTTTGTAAACAGACATCGCTGAGAATCATTGACTATTCGTGGCGAAACCGATACCACTGTCGATGAGCAACCGTGACTGGTTTTCGTCGAGAATCCATTTGCGCTGATACCGGGATGGGAGAGGGACTATAATCCCTAGAACACTATCCACTTTTAATGTTTGAATAAAACTCAAGATTGCCATGTGTCTCTTTAATTAAAGTCACACAATATACTTCCGTATCGGAAGTCCTGGTTATTTAGGGGGCGTGAACGGCAGCAGGCACTTTTCACTACCGTTCATGTAAAGTCCCAATCAAACCGATTATAGAAATTTTTGAAATCAACTGTCTGTTCTAATTATTTACTGAAATACTTTATTTTTGGGTATAAAAATGTGTTTTTCATAAAAAAAAATGCTGAAAACAGGAATCATTTTGTACTAAGATGTTCGAACATAAACTAATATAATGGAAGTGATAAAATGATGCACAATTATATATTCAAATTTTCCATTGTATCGTAAGTTAATGTGAAAGTTCACATTGTGAGATTTTGGGGCAAAATGTTGAAAAAAATGCATAAAATCGTTGATTTCTGTAATACATTCGTAGTACAGTGGCCCGTTTTATGGAACATCTTACGACGATTTTGCTCTTACTTTCTGTTGGAATTTGTTTGACCTTAAAACCTATAATTACTAGACTAAACGTGGGTGGTGGTGTGATCACTTGATTTAAAAGTCGAAATTTAAAATGAAAGAAAAAAATGTCTATTTAGTTTCTGATTCAGATTTATTCGTTTAGTCGTACAATATAGTCCGGACTAAGAAGTACTGAAACGCCATACATTTCGAGTTTAATTCGCTTAATATTCTAAAGGACAAATGTTATTTTATTTGTAAGTTCAATGTCCCTAGATGTCAAACAGGGGTGATGTAGAAGTTACCCACTGTGCCAGACCATGGAAAACCGGAGAGATAACTTGGTACCCTTGCATGTAAAGATTGACTATACTGCAGCCATTGCATGGTTTGCATGAAAACAGTTTACTTAATGTTTAAATAATAAAATATTGGTATATATTACTATGTATACAAAATGTGTAAATGAAATTTCTTAATACACATTTCCTAAACACTTATTTATAGATACTTTAATTGATAAGTGTGTCTTTATGTAACATGATACTGTTTGAAATAGCTATTTGCACAGGCATTTGTATATTTTTTAAAACATCAACATAAGCAAACAAACTTACAAAAATAACACGAGGATAAGAATATGCATTATTAATAACGCAAGATAAAATAAAAGAAGGAAACAACAGGCCGTAAGCGGGGTAAAACCTTTAATACAGTAGTTGCAATACTTACACATGCATCAGAACACATTTCACAATCGGTCACTTTTGTGTGCATATATACACTTCGGCTTAAGTTGGCTTATATTTGCAACCTTCGATGTTTCAGATCGTAAACAAAAAATACTCTGATCCGAAATGCAAACATTTAATTACCTGAGTTTCGCAAGATATTTGATCCAAAGATTTGTATGTTTCGTTTTCAAGTTATATCAACAGTATTTTGTTCCTTATCAATGGGTAATTTTGTAAGAATTCCTATTTAATATGGATTTACTATTATTCTTAATATTCCGGGTTTCATTCATCCTCATTTACAAAGGACACATATTATATTATATTTTTAAAACATAGATGTCTTTAAATTTCCTAAAGATATGATGTAGCTTACCCATCAACAACAAGGAAGATAACTCATAACCATCCGCATGTAAATGTGGACTATAACACTTTTGGATTGAAAAAATACATCATGTTTTCCTATAAAGATACCACACTTCGTGTTTTAAATAATGAAATATTATTATTAATTAAATAAATATGGCTACAAATGTGAACAACATATTTCATAATTATTTATAACTTGTACTAAGAGATAACTAAGAGTCTTTATATCACAATGATAGAAGTCATGTACACAGCAACATTTGCATTTTAAAAATGTAAAGATATCAAAGAGACTTAAACATATAACAAAAGGACAAGCATGTGCAGAAATAATGTCAAATTATCAATAAAATCACCCGTCTTTCTTTGATAAACACTCTAAAAACTCCAGAAACGTCTAATTGTAATTGAAAGTCAAGCATAAGCTCCCCTATTATGGGGCGCCGTTTATCTTTGAAATAAGCACAAACAAACAATACCAACATATCTGTGATTTTAGAAAAAAAAAATATTTGTGTTATACTGCATACTACTATCACATAGTCATTTCAATTCTTCTTTCCACCAATCAATTTGCATTTTATATTTTTAGTAAATACTACAGTAAAGTTTTAATAAATACTACAGTAAAGTTTATTTTCAATGTGTGGGACAGACATTGGGAAGTTGAATCAACGGGTAGTTTCTCTTGTTAAGTTGTTGTCCCTGCAGCAGAAGACGTTTTCTAGGTTACGCCACTGAACTTGGACAAGTTCAAAACCAGTGGCAACAGACTAGACACATCAGAGTTATAGCCTTTGACTATTCAAGCCAGTAGAGTGATACAGGCCCTCTTGTGCATCTTGTTCCCGGAAGACTACTTAATACACGCCACTCTGTAAATGACATAATTTTAGACATGGAGGTCATCTTGAGTGACAGTTTGGCCATAAAACACAAATCTGTCTATCCATCAGCAATTTCATAAAATAATATTCTTGTCTACATTTAAAACAGTTTAATGACAATTGATCACAATATATTTGGAATGGACTGACCCTCTAAGATTTTGGTAGGCCGCCCAAGATCGCCAAGTTGACTAAAACTATGTAAAATTAATGGAAATTTGAAATGTCCAGCAATCGTGCAAATATTCATACAGTCTTTCCTATCAAACCTTGCATTCTCAGTACTTTCAGTACTTTGATTTATCATACGGCCAGTAATTATGTAGGGGAAATAACCCTGCAAGTGATGTGGCAAATATCGCCGCCAGATGTCGCACCGTTTCACTTTGCACGTAATGAAATCAGTTTCTGTCGAGCGGATTGCGTTTGCATTGCACCGACTTTGTTTTCGCCCGATCATTTTACTTACCACCAGACTAAATGTGTCTGCGTTAAACTGATTCATATTGCATCATGCTGATTTACTTTGTTCTGTATCACTTCACATTTTTCGATGAATCGTTTAAGTTTTCATCGTACCGACTTGTATTTAATTGTATCGCATTAGTTTTTTTCGTCAAATGGTTTGTCAATGCACTGAATGATTTCTATGTGCGTCGTATGATTTGAAATTTTACACCGTATCATTTTACTTCGAACCGTATCAATTCACTTTGTAACGAATGAACAGAGTTTACACGTCGCATCAAATCAATATGTACATCATCCGGGTTTCATTCATCCTCATTTACAAAGGACACATATTATATTATATTTTTAAAACATAGATGTCTTTAAATTTCCTAAAGATGTGATGTAGCAATCACAAAATTGGCTTACCCATCAACAACAGGGAAGATAACTCATAACCATCCGCATGTAAATGTGGACTATAACACTTTTGGATTGAAAAAATACGGCATGTTTTCCTATAAAGATACCATACTTTGTGTTTTAAATAATGAAATATTATTATTAATTAAATAAATATGGCTACAAATGTGAAAACATATTTCATAATTATTTATAACTTGTACTAAGAGATAACTAAGAGTCTTTATATCACAATGATAGAAGTCATGTACACAGGAACATTTGCATTTTACAAATGTAAAGATATCAAAGAGACAAACATTTAACAAAAGGACAAACATGTGCATAAGTAATGTCAAAATATCAATAAAATCACCCGTCTTTCTTTGATAAACCCTCTAAAAACTCTAGAAACGTCTAATTTTAATTGAAAGTCAAGCATAAGCTCTCTTATTATGTCGCCGTTTAACTTTGAAATAAGCACAAACAAACAATACCAACATATCTGTGATTTTAGAAAAAAACAATATTTGTGTTTTACTGCATACTACTATCACATATTCAAACATATGTAATAGTACGGATTCGAATGCATGATATCACCAATTCAGTATCACGTATTCAGAATTGTAAGGGTGGTATCATATATTCAATATGTGATATCACGTATGGAATATGTGATAGCACTATTTTGAAAGGAAATATTCCTTATTCGAATATTTGATATCACACATGCAAAATGCATATATAATATATTTGAATACTTGCGATATCACGTATTCATTTTGTAATGTGAGTAAAACCGACTGATCCCCGAGTAACTAAAATCCGAGAGATGTGATGTGGGAGGTGGTAATTAGGGAAAATACTTGGGAGCGTTTTATTATAACTGATTTGTCTAAATGTGTGAGTTTTCGCTAGGAGTAGTAGCCTTCTTTAGTTTCGGTGGGGAAATCCAGGTAAGGGTCGGTGTTAGAAAGGACGGAAACTACTTACATCAGAGTGTGTGGGTTATAACGGAGGTAAGTAGAAGAGTACTTGACGTTATGTTGCCAGGGGGAGTCGTTCATCAAATTTACCCTTCCATAGAAAAAAGCTGGGGATAACACAATATATTCAGGGAGGGTGTTTGGGTGATAACTGGGAAAATGATTTATGGTTCTTGATAACTTATTATAATATTTTTGTTGCTGGAGTGGCCCATTGTATAGAGCGGTGGACTTGAAAACGGTGGACCCAGGTTCAAGTCTCCTTCAAGACACCAGGTGATCCAGTGTCTAACCTCGGAGCACGTTAACTAACCATCTGAATAACCATCCCCATCCCACAGGGATTGCATGGTTGACTGTGTTCTGTGAACAAAAAATACCCGTTCTGCATCCCCATCCCACAGGGATTGCATGGTTGACTGTGTTCTGTGAACACAACATTACCCGTTCTGCATCCCCATCCCACAGGGATTGCATGGTTGACTGTGTTCTGTAAACACAACATTACCCGTTCTGCATCCCCATCCCACAGGGATTGCATGGTTGACTGTGTTCTGTGAACACAACATTACCCGTTCTGCATCCCCATCCCACAGGGATTGCTTGGTTGACTGTGTTCTGTGAACATAACACTACCCGTTCTGCATCCCCATCCCACAGGGATTGCATGGTTGACTGTGTTCTGTGGACACAACATTACCCGTTCTGCATCCCCATCCCACAGGGATTGCATGGTTGACTGTGTTCTGTGAACACAACATTACCCGTTCTGACATTCATACTACTTGAAATAATCAAGGAATGCGCTGATGAGCTATTTAACAACATTCAATGATTTTATATTGGGGAAATCTTCTTCTAAAGTTGCCTGCATTAGGTAAATGAGACCCAATTCTGTTTGGATGTATTACAGGGATATAAGAATGCACATGAGATCGAGGGACTCTTGATAAGTGATTTTTTTGATGTGGATCTTGGTCAACAGTATATTTACTTTGTTAAAAAATGGGGAAGTGAAGAAAACAAGTAAATTTAGAGAACAGATGGGTACTGGATAAACAACAGGTATGATGAGGTGAGATGTATAAAGAGGTGAGATGTTTTTTCCTTTTCTCATGGGAGTGGGTGAGGCGCTTGAAAAGAGTGTTTGTTTTGTTCAAAAAGGGGCTGGGTATTCTCATTAAAAGTTGCTTTGCTCTGGAGGTAATATAAAAGCTAGGAAAGGGAGGTGGGAAGGAAACTATTTGTTTCCAGAGAGGTGTATAATTCTTAGATTCGCTTGATAGGCGGGGTGCTATATGCCTGTGTGCGAGTAACTTTAACTTTCCAGGATGGAAATCTGGAACAGACCATTGCAATGTGGTAGTCCAAATTTTTAATTATGCGACCAAAATTAAACTGTGTAGATATTTTGGTACCGGTATACTCTAAATAAAAAATAGATATAAAAGTCAAACAGGAAATGTAGCATTCATGGACAACATTCAACCAAAAACACTCAGAGAAACAAACAACAATTACAAATTAATAGAATGTAAGATATGGCATCACCAACATAAACGGGTTGGCAATAGGTCTACCGCCTTAGAATGGTCAGTGGCAATAAAAAGGTTAAACCAGGTTGTAGAGTCCACCAAACTTTACTCTTACCCTATTGTTATCCCAATAAAACGGCACAGTGTAAATAAAGATATCCCCACCAATTAATATTCTCTAACAAACAAAGCAGCAACGTTAATTTTGAACGGAATGGAAGTCTTGGCTATATACAATATGTATACATCACGTTCAAAAAGTACGAGTATAGTGTATACATGTTGAATAAAATGCTTGTCGTAACTAACTAAATTGAACATACGCGTGTACATTTCAAATGCAAATATCATATTCATTTTCATATAACTGCTTATTTTTATATATATTTCTTTTGATGAAATGGAACATATATTTTAACTGCAAAATTCGAAACCTGTATTAGATTGTGTTATATTTTGTACATTTAAAACAAACTAAAGCACTTTAATCTACAATAAATTCATTTTCTAAAAGTCATTCTTACTTTCTACGAACCCATTACATGTGCTAACAACACACGCTATGGATCGAAGTTTGCTAAAATTACCACAGTAAAGAATAATTTAACTTGTATATATAACAGAATTACGTCTTTTACAAAACTTGAAAATGTTTAATTGCCGCCCTTTAAGCAAAATCTCAATTGAAATTCAGGTTAATTTCAGAAATGTTATACAAGGTAAACATTTCAGATTTCAAAAATTGCTTTTGAAAACATATTTGTTTCAAAATATACCACTAGAATGCTGCTTAGTTGACATTTGTTGCAATCAAAAGTATCAAAAATTGGAATAGACGTGGCCGATTAGGAAATGTGCATTACGAAATTTCATTTAAACGTTTTGTCTACATAGTAATTAATAGGTGTATTGGACCTCAATTTTCACAGAACGCTTTCTTTACACATGTGAATAATTCGGCCGCATTCTTCTTAAAATTCGAACGCATTTTTCACATTACCTGCGAAATTTGCGTTTACCATCTATTTATCATGTACCATGAAAACGCATTTTTCAACTCACGTAAAATACCCTGAAAAGATGACAAAATGTAGCCAAAACGCAATTTTCACATGCATTTTAGTTAATAGCTATTTTCGTGAAAATATGGAAATTGTAGCAAAAGTAAACTTTAATGCAATAAAATTAACAATAAAATAGATATCTGTCTGTCCTACCGTCCATCCGTTCATCCGTCCTTCCGTCCGTCTTTTGTCTGTCAGTCTGTCTGTCTGTCTAATTCTGTCTATCCGTTGGTCTGTCAGTCCGTCCCTCGGTCATTCTGACTTACTGACTGGCTGTCGAAATGTTCTTCTTGAAGAAGCGGTGGGAAAAGAATGACTTACAGAAAGTATACGGTGACGGTGACCGGGATAAGGTGCCAATCTTACCTTCGTCTTCTGGATTTGCAAGCTAGTTTCAATTTTCAACATTATATTATGACCCTGACCTTTAAACAAAAAACCTGGATGGTGTACGCGACACATAGTCTCGTGTAATGGTGAATTATTAGGTAATCTTAAAGTACATTTGATAGTTAAGGTCGAACTTAAATAGTTCTGCTATTACTGCATTAAAACCCCAACCACTATTTTCGTGACATCTATTAACTTTAGGCATATGTTGTCGGAACCGGTAGTGCATTTGGTAGCACGCTGGACTGTGAATCCGGAGGTTGCGGTTTTGATCCCTACCACCGCCCGGCAACGGTCACTGTAGCCCTTTTCCCGATGGTCTTTAATCTCCTACCGGTGTTTGAAGTGGGAAAAGTGTAACCGCTTGCGGTGAACCGAGATCCGCACAGGCAAGACTGACTACATGACCCTGAAGTTAACGAATGGTCCAACAATAAATAAAAATCGTCCATGTTCGACAGTTTTGCCTACGCAAATTATATAAGAAACACTGCTAAACTACGATACACTGTGATCTTGAGCGCAAAGGGGAGAAATAGAATATGTCGAAAGAACTACAGTGTTTGTATTGTTTTTATATTTGCCATTAATCCTGCAGTGTATAACAAAGACATGTACAGACCGGACTAGATAACTGTACATACGGTCGGTCGGACTCGGAGCGCCTGCAAGACTGACTGCTGTTACATGACGACCCCATTTGTTAAAATTGAAACTAAGCAACCTCTTCCTTGTACAGGGGCGTAGCTAGGCAAGTTTTGGGAGTACTCACAAGTTCGAATATGTATTCCATTAAAACTTGTAAACCAATGTGTAAGAACTAGTTTAGTTTTAAAATCAATCTTTCTTCGTGTATGTCTTTCGAATTAGTGCTGATCGTACAGGTCTACGTCCCAGGTGGAATTCCGGTTTTTTATATGATATTAATTACATTTGTTAAATGTTTTTTTCTTCGACATTAAACAGTAATGTGTAAATCATCATTAAAAACAAAACAAAACATATTTACATAACAATACCACACTGCTTCTGGTGAACACGTTCATATAATTTCTCGTTGTCAGCTGGTAGAGATTATATTGTCACAAAACAAAGGACCTTTTAAGTACTACAGAAAATATGTATAATAATGATGTAATGATATACATTCAGTGACGACGATTATTTTGTCACCGTTACTGTTCCGTCCTTTTCAATATCTTTCAGGTAGTCATCAAAAGCAACATCATGGACAAAATCGTCATAAAACATTTTGTCTTAGATGTTCAACAGCTTTCGTGCATGTCTCTGTGTATGCCTATCAAGTTCAGCTGGTACGAACTGACAATTACACTGACACACCATCTTGTAAATCTGACTTCCTTAACATTTGAAGTTTATCGTCATGTGATAAAAAACGATAGTACCGTTGCCATTGTTGCTTCCACATAGGTTTCTTTTACTTAGATTTACTTCTGCCCGGAACGTTGTTTGTATGTTTCTGTTTCTTCTTTTCGTTTTGAATTGTGATACTTGTAATGTTCTCCACTCCGGTCCATTGTCTTACTATATCTCTTTCCCTAACTTGTCGCTTGGGAGTTTTAAACGTTACGAAATATCTGCTGCCCTACTTGTTTACATCCAAGATAATACCATTGCGAATGTGCCTCGGAGTCGGTACCCTCGTCTTAGAGAAAGGGTACCTCAGCAAAACTCTTTCACCCACTTGGTACATAATTGGCATTCGCGTCTCCCTCATCATTTTCAGACGAAATGAATTGGTTGGTATTTTAACCTTTTCTTCATGTATTTATTTTCAGGCAGTTGCCTTCGATCTAGAGTGAGTTCGCCATGATAAGCTTGAAATGGTGTAAGATTCCCAAGCACCCTTTTCACACTTGTGTCAATTCCATGCGAAATACTAGGCAGCCGCACTACCCAGTTAAACCCATTCTTCTGCTACTGGCAAACCGAATTCTCTTTCTCAGTAGTTGATTTGATCTCTCACACTTTCCCTGAGAATGGAGGGGATAGCGTCGTCCATGAATCATCTTGATGCTATATTTGTCTATCAACCTTGTTATATATCGAACCTTAAATTCTGAACCGTTTTCGCATTGAATGATTTCTGGGCCCCCATGTTCTAACACTGCCTTTCTAAGGCTATGGCCAGATGTTTTTCTTTTTAATGGTTGTGGCATAACATACCTATAATATACGTCAATTTTTTTAACTATATACTATATATATATGATTTTGATAGCTTACTTCAAAATCGTTCATGTCTGCCAGCGCTGTCCCGGTTCTTGAGTCGTTACGGTCTTTGGTAACGGATTGTTCATAAATTTCGAATACTGCCTGTGAAAGTATTCAACTCTGGATAGAATTTCAATTATAATAATATATTCGTTGTTTTGACAGTTGTATTTTCTTTTTTTTCCAATAATAGTGTCTGAATAAACAAAATGCGGAAACGTCTTAACTTCTATCTGGTTCCTTATATATATTGAAGAGCAAAATTCCCGAAAGTAGTTTTTCGTAAAGTTCATCCAAGAATGAACGTATTGATCACGTGTTCGTCCTTTAACCATCCAAATTGTTCAACTGACAGCAACATATATAATTCCTATATTGCAATATCCTGTCAAGTCTCTATAGCGGCCAATAATTCATTTGCTTCATAATTAGCACAAGGTGCTTCAGTCAACTAACCATCAGCTAAATGTGTACACTTCATACATAGGTTTAATTACACCACCTCTCGTGTACTTGATAAGCGCTGTGGAATCGTATTATTGAAAATATAACTATTCCTGCTGTTCCATTAACAGGAATGCAGTATATTATTGCATATTCAAAAAAGTATATGTGTGTAAAACTAGTGGTGACAATAGGGTAAAGAGTTAGTTTTGGTGCGATGTAGAACCGGGTTTACCCAAACATTCCCACCTAGCGGTCTTTTTGCCAAGACATTTCAAAGGCGGTACTCCGATTGTCAACTCATTTGTATACTGAAAGGATAAAGAAACGCATAATCAAAAGATTGCCTATACTACACAATTATATACACCTAATTCCATGTAATATTCCAGATATATCTCAACGTGTTTTGTACAAAAAGGGTCTACAACTAATTACAGAAAGGACAACTCTGTCATGCAGCATACCTTTTAATCGAAGTATGCTTTATTACACGACATTTATAAATGTTAAAAAAAATATAAAAATATCGGACAGGGAAAGTAGCATTCAAGGAGGACTGTCAACCACAAAACACAGAAACAAACAGGCAAACAGACAAACAAGAAGGCAAAAGTAATAATAAATGCAAATGACACCACAAGCAGGGTTGACAATAGGGCTACCGCCTCGGAAAAGTAGAAAGCCACAATGAAGGTACTCAATGACTTGGCAGAAGCCAGAGCAACAAGAGAATAAACCATTAAGGGCACGACAAGAAAGATCATAGACAAACATCAAACGCCACCGTCCCAATGGGTTTTAGGTAGGCGTCATCATAGGGTCCACAACGTGTCCGGTCATCGTACCCGGTCATCGTACAATTAAAGAGGAAAGCATAGTGGCGAACTGTGAAGTTTCGCTTGAAAAAGTCAAGCCATTTCAGTAGTGTGTTTAATGTTAAGAGATTGAAGTTATGCCTTTTGGATTGACGGGAGCACCAGCCACGTTTCAAAGACTGATGGAAACTGTGTTGAAGGGCCTTCAGTTTGAGGTATGTCTGATATACTTGGACGACGTAATAGTGTTTAGTTCGGCGTTTGAGGAACATTTGCAGCGTCTTCGGAGCGTTTTTCAGCGGTTTAAAGAAAGCGGACTCAAGCTGAAACCAAGTAAGTGCCATTTTGCGAAAAAAAGTGTCAAGTGTTTGGGACACATAGTATCCGATAAAGGTATACAGACGGACCATGAAAAGGTTAAATCTGTCCGAGAATGGCCAACACCAAATAATATCAGAGATCTTAGATCATTCCTCGGATTAGGTAGCTATTACATACGATTCATCAACAACTTTGCTTCAATTTGTGCACCGTTGAACAAGTTGCTGCAGAAACAACTTGAGTTTGTGTGGTCAGATCAATGCAATGAAGCATTCATCTAACTGAAGGAAACTCTTATAAGTGCACCAATACTGTCTTATCCAAGTGAGTTAGAAAGAGATTATTCTAGATACCGATGCATGCAATAATAGCATAGGGGCAGTACTATCACTGAAGCAGGGAGGGCAGGAACGAGTGATTTAACTAAAAGCCAACTACTGCGTAACTAAGAAAGAACTGTTGGCGTTGGTGACATTTGTTAAACAGTTTAGACACTATTTGTTGGGCCGGAAGTTCAAGGCACGTATCGATCATAAAGCATTGGCATGGCTTTGGAATTTCAAGCAGCCACAGGAGCAGATAGCCAGATGGCAGGCTTATTTAGCTGAATATGAGATGGAAATTGTACATCGGCAAGGTATTACCCATTCTAATGCGGATGCTCTGTCAAGACGTCCTGTGACGGAGCTAGAACCATTGACCAAGAAGGACATAGTAGACGAGGATGTGTACATCCACACGCTAACATCTACCACTGACTTTGACTGGCGGATGGATCAAGCAGAAAATGAAAACCTTAAGGGGATGCTCGAAATGGAAGAAAAGTTTAAACATCGCCAAGTTGTGAAGGAAGCTTCATCTAGTACCCTGAAAAGAATGGTAGGTCAGTGGGACAATATCGTGGTGATAGATGGTGTCCTTCACAGGCGTTTTAGTGCTAACACGGGTGATATTTACCAATTCATCGTTCCACTTTATATGCAGGAAACCGTATTGCGAGAGCTGCACACCGGAACGGGAGGGGCCATTTGGTGTAAAAAAGATGCGAAGAAAGGTTAGTGATAGGTATTACTGGTGTGGGTGGTCGGCAGATGTGGATATATTTTGCCAGGAATGTATAACCTGTGCATCCCGGAAGAATCCTGAGAAAAACAGGAGGGCTAACCTTGTATCAGTCAAGACTGGCGCACCTTTGGAAAAGATAGCCCTTGACATTCTTGGACCACTGCCAAAATCCAGAAAGGGTAATCAGTACATATTGGTGTTGTCGGACTATTTCTCCAAATGGACTGAAGCATATCCTCTCCGGAATCACAAAGCCAAAACAGTAGCTAAAGTATTAGTCGAAGAGCTTATCTGCAGAATTAGAAGCCCATATACAATCCACAGTGATCAGGGGAGGGAATTTGAGTCAAACCTGTTCAAAGAGGTAAACGAGTGTCTCAATACGAAGAAACAAAGAACTACACCGTATCACACCCAGTGTGATGGGCAAGTTGAACGATTTACCAGGACACTTCTGGATATGTTAAGTAAGCACGTCAATGACGACCAAACCAACTTGGATTAGGAGATTCCATTCATCATGTTGGCGTATCGTACAAGTGTAAATGAATCATCTGGTTTTTCACCTGCTTTCTTGGTGTTTGGCCACGGAATTCGCCTGCATGTGGATATTATGTTTGGGGAGTGTCCCCTGGTAGAGGATGTTTACAAAACAACATAATTTTATGCGTCTTCATTAAAACTTTGCTCAGCCTTTGTCAACGTCCGGAGAAATCTGGGAACTGCACAAAAGAGACAGAAGGATTATTATGATAAACGGGTTTCTGGGAGTGAAATAAGCATAGGTGAAAAAGTGATGTTGTACACGCCAGTCGTCAAACTGGGGGAAATCTAGAAAACTGCACTGCCCATGGGTAAAAGACCCTTATACAGTATTAGAGAAAATCTCTTTTAAGAAACAAATGCAATAACCTGAAATATGACATGTTTATAAACAAAAGCAAAGAAAACACAACCTGTGAGAAGTGTTGGCATGGAAAGGAGGACGCTGAACATTATTTTATGTAATGTCCGTTTTATTTAAATGAACGACTTCGTCAGTTTTATGTTACCTGTCCGTTTCACCGCTTAGCGTTCGTGTGTTTTTATTTGGAAAATATAGTTATTCAGATAAAGATAATAGCATTATTTGTAATCATGTTCAACTATACATTAAATACATTAAACGATTTGACAACGACTAGAGAGTATATACTCTATTATGACACCTGCTCGGGGCAGGACCCTGCAACAACAGCATCATCATTCGTACCTTCTTGTTTATTCTATTAACTTCTCTCCTTTTTTTTCTTTTCTTCACCGAAAAATGTATTTGAATATTTTATGTTAATTATATTGCCATCTTGTTAACTGTTAATTACAATATATTTGGAAAAGGCTTTTATTAATGTTGGAAGAACGTGTCGCCCAACCCTTTTGCCTGTATATAGAAGGAAAGCAATCACATATGTTTAAAATAATGTCTTAGTTTGAACACGACATTTATATGAGTTATCGGTATGTAAAACCAATTTCATTTTTAATTATAACGAAATTTGCGATAATGGACAGCCTTATTTCATGCCACATTTTACATCAAACCATGACGAATACAATACAAAGGTTTGGAATCACTGTTCATGTATATTAAACACGATCTTACGAATTGCCGTCTTTGCAAAACAATAATACTTTAAACTTATTGAAACCTATTATACAGTTATAACGGTTACACTTCAAAATAGTATACAACGTTGTATAGTATAATTCAATTTGAAAAGTTTTTTTTTTGTTGCAGCTAAGACACATTCCAAAATCGCACTTTTGCATCTCATACTAGTAAAACCTTTAATCATATAAGTGTGATGCATTCGTAATAGAGACTTGCATGGCACTCGATTAAATAATTTACTAGGAGACCCAGTTTTTACCAAATATGTTTTAGAGTAACTTTTGAATTACTGTTTTGGTTGATTGTGTTCTGTGAAAGCTATATTTCCTTTCGAGATATTGTACAGGCCCTTTCAAAATACTTTATAATGGAGTGTCTAGTAAGAGTGGTTGCTCCATATCGTCTCTAGGCTGCTCTTAGTTTCTGCTTGCCAGTAGTACGATTGATTCACACAAACCTTGCCAACCTGGTATCAATTTTTCTGCACAATGTTTGATAGAGAATACCGTTGACGGATGGATTGCAAATAGTAGGGCATATGTTGCAGTTCGACTGCATCCTTAAATATAAGAATGATAGGGTTTTCACGTTCAAAGGCTTCCCTCACTTCCATACAGCAACAGTTACTTGTACAAAACGCTCGCGAAACTACAAAAATGACAAGTCCGGGTCGAAAGTCAAGTTCGCCAAGACAAACTACTCTATTTTGGATACTTCTTTCAACAAAGTAGTTAGTACATTGTAAACACCGTTCACAACTAAATCACCCTCGACACTGGAATGCGACATGAAACTAAACATTTCTCCTTGAAATGTCATTTCTAATTGCCATAGCACAAGTAAAATACATTACAAACATAGCAGCTAACGCAAGAACGGACAATGAAAAACTAATGGAAAAAATTGCAGCTCTATGGTACAAATAGTTGGATTTCTCCAAGGCCGTTGTATCTACGTCTACAATATTCCCGTCCAGTGTACTCATGTATTCAAGATGGTTCAGACATGTGTTCTTACCAAGCTATAAAAAAAGGAGTATGATAATGGACCTTTGGAAACGGCCGAGCACGACACATACGAAATATTGCAGTCTCGGTTTGATTGAGACTGTTCATGGTTCATGAGCGGTAGTGAAATATGCTAGCTACCGCTCAAGCCCTCTAGTCCCGGTTTGAGCAGAACTCAATATTCATCAAATCAACAGCACAAAATTTTAACCATCCCGAAGATGGCATGCATATGGCGGTGGACATGGAGTTGACGTCTTCCCCATGTCGTACGGCCCCAGTATCTAATAAAATGAAATGCCCCGAAGAGCGAAATAAACATAATGGAATTTAGTTGGGAGCAGCGGTTATGAAGCCTGCGTATAAAAAGCAGACAACATATCCTATGAGTGGTTAAACAATACCCAGAGCCTTTTATCGGCCGGAGTAGTGGAACCACCGAATCAAAAATTAAGTAATAAAACAAAAGAAATTGAAAATGTACCACCGATAACTAACTATAAGTATCGGGCTCAGCGATCTCCAAAGATCGAATGAATAACAGTACTGAAGTCAAGACTTTCACAAGAACACTGTAGAAGTTTGCCTTTAAAAGATAGGTACGTCATACCTTAACACGACACATCTACTTTGATTATGGCCAGGAAACAGTTGCGTTTAACTGTTTTAGATGGTTTTCTCTTCAAGTTTGTGTGACAGTTTGACATATCTATAACGAAATTATCATATTCCATTCCTGCAAACACATTTATTATATATAAATTTTACAAGTTTATCGAAACTATTACACATTCCTCTCCCTTGATATACATGTCTTTCTCAACTAAATATACTAATTGTTGAGTTTTTGCAACGAGTAACTCGGAAAAAGCAAACAGTTGCCAATATAAATGTTCACGATCCATTGCTATTTTTTTAATGGTTTCTGTTAAAAAACATGAAAAAAACAACAACACATGTACTAAAGATGAATATGCAAACATTGCCAGGAAAATATCGTATTATTGTTTTCAAAAGAAATAGTCTAAATCCGGGTTGATTGTTTTACACACAGGTGTCACCCACGGCGAATTGCGCTAAATTATGGTATAGAACACGTGTACACCGATGTTGTGTGGATTGTTGTGTAAAACCAAAATAACAAATATGTTACACAAAGTCAAATAACACGAATAACAAGAAATTCGGGGGTTCATATTTATGCGGTCAGGAATTTGAAATAAAAACTTAACGCAGAACAAATTTACCGAGTTATTTACATTCGTTTTTATGAAGGAAAACAAGGCTTCATGGAACGTTACGTTTTCTATGCCAGCATATGACGTTCGAACCCTGATTGTGACTTGTTATGTGAGTTTGACCTATATATACTGGTGTGTTTATTGTTATAATGTGTGTATATCTATTGTTTGGTAAAGAATATGACAAAGCAAAAAAGGTTATACTGTCAATATTTTGTTCCCCAAAATTTAAATTTTAACCCAAAGATTAACCTAGACTGTGACCTTGAATTTATATATTGGTAAGGTCACGTGACTATTTTTATGAAATGTACATATGGAAGAAATAAACCATGTTAAAAAATAGTATGATAATGGACCTTTGGAAATGGCCGAGCACGACACTTACGAAATGTTTGCAGTCTCGGTTTGATTGAGACTACACATATATGGCAAGATACATAATATACAAATAAAAAGTATAGCATTGTTGGTGTGGTAATCTGAACGATATTTACACAATACTGAGACGATAAATACTGAAAGGGGGATCCCTTGAAAGCAACAAACACAAACAAGAGATAAAAATAGCAGACTCGGTTTCATTGAGTCTGTTCCTGAGAGGAAATGTTAAATGCAACACCTCTCATGCCTCCTAGCACCGGCTTAAGCCATATTCTACTTTAACCCACAAATATTGGGCTTGACGACCTTAAAGGACCAGTAAGTAATAACTACTGATTTGTAGTCGTGGCGACTTTTTACGGCCGTCACGCAGCACTAAACAAACTCTAGTGTCAATGATAATAAATACTGAAAAGGGGATCCCTTGGAAGCAGCAAACAATCCAAGAGATAAAAGTAGCAGACTCGGTTTTATTGAGTCTGTTCATGAGATGATATCCATCTCGATTGTAAAGTTGTGTTTGCTTTATCCATTTTATGCAGATTAAAAGAACAGTTTGAAAACTCCTATACAAGGCTACATACATTTTAATGAATGGACATTTAGTCCTGTTGCCAAACCCCGATTTAAGCCATGACCCAAAAGTATCATCCACACAATATTTTTTGGTGGTTTTAATATATTCAAGGTATGCTGATTCTGAATCGCACTGATGCCACATTGGCATCCATGAGGAAATTGAAATATCCAAGATGGCTGCCGTGACATTAAAATGTCACTATCTTGGCTTCTGCATTAGTTTTGTCATTCATTTTGGTGTCAATTCATTGGATGTTTTGGGTCAAGGAATCCATTTCTAACTTCACCTTACTGATAAGTTGAATAAAAATATCAAATATGACTGCGAAGATGTAACATGAAAATATTATGGATTTTGCATTAGCTAGGACAATAACTTTGGTGTTTATAAGTAGGTTTCTTGGGCCTAGGGAACCATTTCTAGCTTCAAATTACTAGGAGTTAAATACAAATATCCAAGAGATGTCTGCCGTGATAGTAAAATGGCAATAGAACCATTTTCTTACTTTATTTGACATCTACATGCATCATATCTTAACATATTGATGTATGGTTGCCAAGATTGCTACTATCAATGCAAAAGGGTCGATAAAAGCCCAAACCATAATTAAACATGAACTAAAAATAATGTTTACAAGCTGCTTTGCGCCTTTTGGAAAAAATGCTGCCGAGATGCCTACAAAATATATTAGGGTTGTATATCGGCTTCTAACGGACGTATCGGTTAACGAGATCAATCACACGTCATCTGGTTGACTAGTGACCTGAATATCATCGCCAAGATCTTCATCGCTAGACTCAGCATTATATTTTGTCCACCTATTTTGGCAGCTTCTTAATATGTTGCGTTGACAGAAAACAGAGCAGTGTAACAACCACATCTCGCAGTTGAACAGGTTGCTCAGATGTACAATCAATCTTTTCATCATAAGGATAGCAGTTTAGCTCTGGATGTATATCTGACCGCATTGTCACAAGAGAAAGCGAGACTTCACATTCGACCATCTTGTTAACGTTCAGGATGAGTGCGCAACCTGAAGTTGTTGTTTTTCAGTGTGGATTTTGTTTTTGTTATTCTCATAACACCACTGTCTTCAAACATTGATGTGAGCATGGGCGCAAGTTCATTGTTGAAAACATTTTGCAGATCTGTCACGCAAGACCGTTAAGCCCATAACTCTAGGCTATAATAATTGAATGTCCGAATTTGCACCAGATCCAGACTTGACAGCGTTTTGCTCACAACCTTGTTGGTTAAAGGACCGTTGAATCCTTCAGACCAACTCGCTTCATATGTATTCAGCTGTTTCTTACTAATAGCGACTAATACTCCCAGAGAAGATGTTTGTATTGCCGACTAGATATTCATCAGAATGTAGTGGGTTAACGCAGGTACTTAGTTTCTCCCGAATATTTGTTCGATCCTGTGCATCATATTTCATACGAGCTGCATTTCTACTTTATGGTTTGTCTTGAACTGCCATGTTAAGGATTTCAATTATCGAATTCAAGTTATTACAAGTAAACTACTTCAGCAAGGTTTTCGTTATTATAAAGCAGGTAGATCTTTCTTAACGTTCTATCGCTTCAACGAAATCTGCTGGAGAAGTAAAACACCAACCTAAAAGCTGTTAAAAACTACGACTAGAAATATCACAACCTTTTTTCTATAGAGATGCGGTATAATTATAAACTTCAGAAATTAAAGAGGTGTGACAGATTTTTCTGAAAATTAATCAGGAAATTCGTTAGAAACGGATAAAACCCTTTAGTATTAGAATGCACGTTTTGTTTGTTGATTGCCCCGTATACAGTCGGTCACTACGCTTCACTTTTATCTTGTGCGATGACCGGACAACCTCATGGGACTCCATGATTGCTACTTCTGTAACCTGAAAGGGGAGAACCTTTTTCATCCTTCGGTTTTGTGATACTACCCTAGATTGGTTTTCTCTTTGGATGCAACTACTGTGTTTGGTCAGTACATTGTTGGATACATCCTGAGGTGTTTCTTATTATGTTTATATAATTTTACAACAACAAATACGTGTATCGTTTCCTAATTGCTCTGGATGTGAACCTTATTGTTAGAGATTTTCTTTCGATGTAATGTACATTTATTTACACTGTCTTGAGATTTTCTTTCGATGTGATATACATTTATCTACACTGTCTTGTCACTTTGAGCGCTGAAGACAGGATAATAGCGATGTTGTGTACACTTAAAATCGCTTTAAGCTAACCAGTGGACCATTGTACCTACTGACCGTTCCAAGTCGGTAACCCTGTCGTCACCATTATTTGTGTTGTGTATCGTCCTTTTCATTGTATAATTAATTTGCGATCTATGTGGCGGACCTACGGTGCCATTTCGTGTGGGTGCTGTAATTTTCTATCGGACCATGTTTCTCATCTTTGTAAACTGTAGCGATTTTGTACTCACCTCTTATATCGGCTACATCTTTGATGGCCGACTGCACACATCAAGACTCAATGCCCATTTTTTAGAGCAGATGGACTGATTGTTATATCAACAAGACACACCACCCACCCCTCCCAATACCGCATACATGTAAGTTTTTTTCTAAACGTATCTGACCATATAGCATTTAATAGCCCAGGCATAATATTTCTAACCAAGTTTAAATATTCTACTACGAGCAGTTCTAGTCTCTAATAATAACAATAAATCCTTAAGACGTCGATATATTCTAACACGCCGTGCTCGACTTCCTCGGTGACTATTTTAAGACCCTAGTGTTTGGTGAATAGTTCTTTCTGGATAGCATCCGTGGTACGCCTCCAAAAGCAGTATTTATAGCCTCCCTTCTTCTAATCCACTATTAACCATTAATACTCATACTCAACCAACAAAGCTCATTAGCATATACATACCCCAAGTCTTGGAATGAAATTGTAATATGTACATAATTACGTTATATTAATTATCAAACGGTACGGCTGTTGATCCGCTATAAAGACTGTAAAAGCCTGTCCGCACTGCATTGTTAGTTTTTGAGCCTCAGCCATAGCAGTCATCATTATGTCTGGACCAGATAGCATCATCTATAAGTGGCGTATGTATGCATTTGGGTTGTATTTAAGGCAGCCGTCTAGATAACTAAAACAGCTTGATTAATATGTTGACGCGAACCTAGTCATATACACCAAAAGCAGTGTCCAAACGGGTCTAAATTCAATATATCGTCATGTTAATGTTACGAAAGCCATCTTTCGTGGTAGCCGTCTTTAATATTTGTATTTAACTTATATGTAATAATAATAGTAGGCTCTGGAATATGTCAGAAATGGATTCCTTGACCCAAAGAACATATCCATAGTCACAATAAGGAATGTCCTAGAAAATGCATAAACCAAGATATTGTCATTGTAGTGTCACGGCAGCCATCTTTGATATTTCTTTTTATCTAATAAGTAAGGTGTAGTCAGAAATAGATTATTTGTTCAATCCTCCGTGGTGCCACTAAGTTCCGTCGGTGTGTTCTTGGGCAAGACATTGTACTGGAGGCCCCGGGTTCAATCCTCCGTGGTGCCACTGAGTTCTGTCGGTGTGTTCTTGGGCAAGACACTTTCCCTTAGCCTCGTCCGTCGGATGGGGGCGTAAACCGGGAGGTCCCGTGTATCGGTCTATCCTCCGAGCACGTAAAAGAACCATAGGACTCTTTTCGATACTAACAGTAGGGCAGGTTCCTGGATTCCTATGTATCCTTCCCGTCTCTCTGGGGCGGCTCTAAATAACCTATACTGTGTTGATGAGCCGTTAAACAACATTCAGTTAAACAATATGCAATTACTAAAGCTAAGGCAAACTATAGTTATAAATTGTCGTGATCATCTTAGATAAATGAGCAATTTAATGGATCAAAACAAATTTACATATTCAAACGGCAAGTAGCTGGTCATGTTCGTCTATTAACATTTCTTTCAGCCTTGAAACAGTCAATAGCGTCAACTCGGGTTACATCTACATTTAGGTTATTCTTTTGGGGGAATTCCCTCTCGTGTTTTAGGGGAATTCTCTCTCTTGTTTTATGTTAAATACTTGTGACAAAGGAGGAAAAAAATAATCTTACAGTATAAAATATGTAGATATATATAAAGCTGTTCAAACTGTCAAACTCGACGGTGGAACGTATTCCTACACGTTAATAAGACGTTGTTCAATGACACGTAACGTTATAGGCCTATCTGTATTCAAATCAGAATGAGTTTTTTCTATCTGAACCTTGCTAAATTTGATACGACTTCTTAACACTATATATTACGTTATTAAGACATAGATTATAGAAGTATCACATCATCTGGGGTGTACATTAAATCTGCCATATTATTCCGCCAATCACAATGTAGGACATTCCTAAAGTACATCCGAATAATTATTAACGACAGCCAATACTTTCTACATTGTTGTATGTCCTAATAACTAGATCATATACGTATAGTGTGTGGTATGTAATATTTATAGCATAATGTTTCGAGTATATGCGATGTATACTGCTTCTCAAGGGCCGCAGGCCCGAGAGTGCAGTATAAATCGCATACGAGAAATATATGCTATAACTATTTTGTACCATAGTCGTTCAATGCCGGTAAATGACATTTTAATTGGCAGGTTGTGTGTAAACATTACAACTACGTGTAAAATTGGTATAACTGGTATAACTGCCGAATCTGTCATTTATAGCACGGCTGAAATATACCGGCAGTTAAAGCATGGTTTTGGCTCAGACCTTCCGGTATATGAAAAGTATATCATAAGCAAGAACAAAGGAAAATCATTAGAGCTATGGTACAAGTTGATGTTATTTTATACCTGTACACCCCACTCTATACAATGTGCAAATACGTGACATATAGACACACTAGCTGTGTCTATTGTTCAAAGCAGACGAAATTTTTTTTTAAAAAAGGCCGATTTAAACTTCCTTCAAATCCATGTCGCAGGTTGGTTGTAAGTTTTATACGTAGAACGGTATATGACGATACGCCGGTGTAAAGGTTGTGGTCCTGCACGACAAACCGGTTCTTTTATTTACAAAAACACGCCTAATTTAATTAAACGGGATACATATTTGACGATGTAAGTACTTTTTAAATATATTGTTCTATGTTTTAAATGTTATGAATGTAGCTTAGGATGTGTCTCTTTTTTTAATTTCAATATATTGTCTCCAAGCCGTGCCTTTAGGACGTTATAGAGTAATTTATTATTATCAAAGGTTAGTGTTTGTTCATGAATTATTTTACCGATGCGTATGTTTTTTTGTGTCAACTCGACGGTTTCAACGTATACCTAGTCAGTGTTGTATTTTGCTATATCACCAATGCAACACAGAGATAACGTTATCTATATAATATGTGCTTGTTATTATTATATTGTATAAACAAAACTGGAATTATTCAGTGGTTATGCGTTCACAAATACATCTAAATTATGTAGAAAATGAAATGTTTATTGGCTGGTATACGTGTTTAGATCGAAGTTGATGCATAGTAATTCTCTTGTAAACATGTTCAAGAATTCTTCAGTTCATTTTATTATATTAACAATCTATGCAAGTTTGATATTAACAGTGTAAGTTTGGTAAAGATCAAACGATAAATGAAGGTGCTAGAGTGTTCATAAGGCGGAAAATGGCATACTTTAGCAAAAACAAGGGCCATAACCCCGGCATAAATGGTTCGATTTTGCTGTTTTTCAAACTCGCCCAAGACTTTATTGCTATTAATAATCTTTGCAAGCTTGGTAAAGATCAAATAATAAATGAAGGTGCTAGAGTGACCACAAGGCTTAATAAGGCATTTTGCAGAAAAGCAATGGCCATAACTCCCGTGAAACTAATCCAATCAGGCTGGTTTTCGAACTTATCCGAGCTTTCATTGATATAAAGACACTGGCAAACTTTCTTAAATATGTGATGTATAATGAATTGAATTGAATGTTGTTTGACGGCTCATCAACACAGTATAGGTTATTTAGAGCCGCCCAAGAGAAAGTGGAAGGATACATAAGAATCCGGAAACCGTGCCCTACTCTTATTATCGAATAGATTCCTATGGTTCTTTAACGTGCCCGGAGGATAGACCGATACACGGGACCGCCCGGTTTACGTCCCCATCCGAACAGACGAGGCTAAGGGAAAGTATCTTGCCCAAGAACACACCGACGAAACTTAGTGGCATCACGGAGGATTGAACCCGGGGCCTCCGGTTACAAATCCGCTGCGCTACCGACTGCGCCACGCCATCGAATTATTGATTTGTACGAAAGGCGGTGAAATTAACGTACGCATAACTATTTTTGGGATATAAAGTACTACGGTGCTAATACTTTGGAGAAAGGCGAAGTTAATCTCTATTCTGAGATAAGAGTCGATTACAATTGTGACGTCAACTGGTGCATTTTGCGGTTAATGCCTTCCAGTTCAGTGCCGGTTTTGTTTGTAAATATGCCTTTGAAAAAATGTAGATACAACAGGAAATGCCACCAGAAAATGGCAAATGCCTCCCGATAATTTACCTCCAAGTGTGACATCGACCTTTGCGATTCCCACACACGACACACTTTCTCAGTATGGTTAACATTTATGTGAAGTTTCATGGAAATCTATGGGAAGCCATGACCGTCAAAATGTGGATATTTACAAACCATTCAATGACAGGCCATTTAATTCAACATGAAGTCATTTGATGACGTACATATTGATTGGATGCGACGTGTAACTCTGTTCATTCGTTACAAAGTGAATTGATACGGTTCGAAGTGAAATGATACGTTGTAAAATTTCATACCATACGACGCACATAGAAATCATTCAGTGCAATGACAAACCATTTGACAAAAGAACTAATGCGATACAATAAAATACAAGTCGGTACGATGAAAACTTAAACGATTCATCGAAAAATGTGAAGTGATACAGAACAAAGTAAATCAGCATGATGCAATATGAATCAGTTTAACGCAAACACATTTAGTCTGGTGGTAAGTAAAATAATCGGGCGAAAACAAAGTCGGTGCAATGCAAACGCAATCCGCTCGACAGAAACTGATTTCAATACGTGCAAAATGAAACGGTGCGACATCTGGCGGCGATATTTGCCACATCACTTGCAGGGTTATTTCCCCTACATAATTACTGGCCGTATGATAAATCAAAGTACTGAAAGTACGGAGAATGCAAGGTTTGATAGGAAAGACAGTATGAATATCTGCAAGGAGGTCAGTCAACCACAAAACACAGAAACAAACATGGAAACAGACAAACAAGAAGGCAAAAGTAATAATAAAAGTAAACGACATCACAAACACAAAAGGGTTGACAATAGGGCTACCGCCTTGAAACGGTCAGTGGCAAAGTAGGCCACTGGGTTTTTTAAAGTTTTAAGTAAAAGACTCATAATTGTTTTTATGGAGAGTAATACCATTCTGTGAAAAGCGATATAAAGGCCAATAAATATTTATTAGAGATACGAAATAGAATCGTATCAAAGATCCATAAGAAATAATAATAGTAAACTTACGGACTGTTAAAAGAGGTCCAAAACTCACATCAATGTCTAATACAAAATAACGAGGAAAGTTAAGGAAAACCGTAATACAATGGGCCAAAATGTCGATGAGCACAAAACCTTCAACGTGGTATATGAAACACATGTGTTTAAGGAAAAACTGGATCAATGAATGTCATACAATCCCTGTCCAACCCCATTACATTTTTTTTCTAATCTACACAAAAGGGTGTAACCCCTCCGCCCTTCGCCCCTGGCGTCCTGAATAATTTATACACATTGCTTTGTCGAGCATTCGGCGTATTGGAAGTGTGCAAATTCGACCACTTGTTTCGGGACGTACGGAATACTCTGAAAATATGGAGCGAATCCGTCGCAACGGGTGGCTTGGTGTTTTGAGGGACGGTCGTTTTGGACGGACCGGATACATCCTCACACATAGCATACTCACATACGATATTCCTATCACTGAAGGCTAACCCTAACTTTTGAACAGAATACAAACGCATCAAGTTTAATAAATATTTTATTGAGGCCTAATGAATCATTTTTATGACAGTCTATAAGGAGATACTTTTGATACATTTTAAAAACACTTTCAATATTCATTTCTTTTTTAGTGGTTGGCTTGGTGATGGATTGGTCAAGGGTGGATAGGGGAGGGATTCACAATTCTACTTTACATGCTTCAGGTGCAACAGGTGATATTTTGTGAAAACATTATTCACTGGACAACACATATGCAAATCAAGACAAATTCTCAAATACATTTATTAATCCAGTCTCATTTTGACTTTAAAGGGAGTACATCAGGATTTTCATGGGGGTCTAGGTGTCCGACTAATAAATGACAAATAGTAATATTTTCTACACTGAATGTCCTAAACATAATGAATGAGCCTAAAAATGATCCATTATTTGCCAAAAAACTTATTCTGCACAGTAATATGTGCTATCCTAGGTGACGCACCAGGGTTAATTTCAGCATTTTACGTCCGATTCCGTCCTAGCTATATGGTGTTTTCAAAGTTTAGATAGTAACACAGTGGTTCTAACATCATATTTTGATTGATATAAGTGTTTTATCATGAACTGGAACATTTTTATGATTTAAGATGTTTCATAAAAAATCCTGATGTACCCCCTTTAAGCGTGTTTGCATATATATAATTAAATAAAAGTGAGTTATCATGGAGAAGTGTAAGCAACAGTTAGTAATATGCAAAACAATTTGCATTGAACTATTTTATAATTAAAGGAACACATGGCAATCTTGATTTTTGAAACGTTGTCCCGTTAGATTTTCTACATAACATGTAATTCTTCAGTCATTAATATTAATTGTGAGAATAGTATAGGCATATTGTTTTTGAATATTCATAACTGTTGATAATATTGCACCAATACTATATTCAAACCTATGTTAAAATCAGAAGAAAAAAACACTCAACATTTGATAATTATATGCAAGCAGCTTTAAAGTCAATACTGGTATTAATAAATCGTGAGACATATTGTAATGCATCATAGAATCTACAAGATTGCCGCGTGCCCCTTTAATAGTAATGATTAAACGAATGCAAATTATATAGATTTTTTTTTTTTTTATAAATCAAGATTGTCGTGTGTCCTTTTAATCTACCTCATTGGTTGTATTTTATTTATAGACATATAATGTATTGCAACTCAACTTCCTACTATTGGTAAATTTAACGAGCCGGGTACAGTTGAATAGACTATTTCACCACAGTTGTATATAGGAGTGTGTACGTGTACCTTCCTGATTACATATTTGTGTTAGTTGGGGACCTTTTTAAATGCGCTAACTTATACTTGTAGCTCCTTGGGATAATCCAGACAACCAAAAGGAAAGGTTAGTGATTTTATCTTTGTTTTCTGTTCGTCTGTCTATCATCTTGTCCAGGCTGCTCCCGTCATCAAATTCAGTTTACATATATACTGTTTGTATAGTTTTCACATGTAATAACTATAAAAACGTCATGTGTTATTCATAAAAAGTTTGTTTGTTTGTATCGTATTTTGCGTCATTTTCAAAACATGCAATTCGTGGTGATTGCAGACCACCCTCCTTTGTAGAACCTGGTACTGTACACCTCCCATTATCCGTATAAATCGACACTTCCTCACAAGTCGAGCTCTTATTGGGATTTGAATTGAATTGAATTGGGGTTTTAAGGCGCACCAACACATGAAATGTTATATGGCGCCTAACAGGAATGAACATTCCAGGCTCATCCACCATGTACATCAAGATAAAATATGGAGAATGGGCCTAGAACCTTCTCACTTGCATAACTGCAGAGTTGCTGCAAATTCTATTGTAGACAATCCATTCACGCGGAGTCGTTTATTGTTTTTCTGCCACTGCTCTAGTGATTTGAGCGAGATGGCACCTGAAACAATGCAGGGGTCATGATGAAGACCTTTAATGAGCATGAACAAAAAATGATAAAATGAACATAAATTTGGGGAGTTCTACCCCTCTGCCTACCCATCCAACATGGTCTGCAGTGGCCCTATTCTTTGCCCGGAACCAAACAGGGCTCCCGGAACCGCACGGGACTAGTGGGATTTCATCCCGCAGCGGTGAGAGACAAGACGGTTTATATCGCAACGTCGTTAAACCCTCGACCACGGATACGCTTATAAAAGGAATCATAAAAAGAAGCAACACTTTAAGATCTCTGGTTTATGTTTATGTTCATATGTATGTGAATTTACTTGTAAAAAATAAAAGATTATTTACCTTTTCCAGGATATTGCTTGTAAACAATTGGATCAATTTGATAAAAAAAAACATACTCGCTTTTATGTATTCTGGAATACCATTTGAACGGTAAAAAACAGACCATACAACTTTTTAGATGCCATTCATACAATTTATATTTTATAAAATACCACTTTTGTAAACACTTCCTGTCACATTTACTAGATATATAGAGATACAATCGCGGATATGTCGATGAGAGATATGAAATCTGAACCAAACATGCATTTGTGATGTTTTACTCTATTGTAATAAACACATTTTTATTTAGTTTGATCAATCATACCGCCAGCTTAATTTGTTTCCTTACCAAAGTCGCAAATTTCTCTATGGCAAGGATCATTTGTTTAAATACGTGCACGTTGATATTCTGTGTGAAATTGATATTATTTAAATAGACAGCGTTAAACATCTTTTAAAAGACCAGTAAAGGAAAGAGAACAAAATTGGTCAATTAATAAGTTGGTTTTAAATTTAAAGACACTACACTGGGAACTAACGTCGATCTCTTAATGCAGGCAGGTGATCTATCAATAGAAGTGGTATACTTAGAAAGTTTGGCTGCACACTGCCCGATGTGGTTCCCGGGCAAGGATATGGCCACTGTTTATCCAGACAGAGCCCCCTCCCCCCAACCGCCCACCCCACCAATCCAGAGTAGTACCCTTACCCCGCCACCAGTTCAGGTTCATTTTGTCATTTGTTCCAGTGGTCCCTGTATTGTTTCAGGTGCTACTTGAGTGGTGGCAAAAACGATTGTGTCTCCAGCGAAAACTAATGTGTTTATAACAGAAATTGCTGGTCCAGGAATGTTCATTCCTGTTGGCGCCATATAACCTTTTTGCGTTAGTGCGCCGTAAAACCCTAATTCAAAGTTACTGTATATAGCGATGAAATCTGCACGCAGGTCATATATTTATCAACGTACATGTCCCTGAACCACCTCGAGTAATACTAATGCTGTAACACATGGCATGTAACAGATGCATTAAAGGGACACGCGGCAATTATTTTTTTAAAACTCACGTTGTCCCGTTAGTTTTTCTGCATAACTTACATTTGTTCAATCATATTAATTATAAGAATCACATTGCGATTGCATATTACTAGCTGTTGATTATATTGCACCAATACTATGTTTAAATCTATGGAAAATAAGACCAACACAATCATGAAAACTCAAAATATTATTTAATTACATACAAGCAGGTTTAAAATGAAAATGATACTAGATAAATAAACCGAGACGCTGATTTAAATGCTTTATAAACACTTCAAGACAACCGTATGTCCCTTTAATACTATAACGCTAATGCGGTTGAGCGGACACGCAGGTTTAAAGGTGATTTAAAGGTGGCATATAAGAAGAAAAAATTCTGATCGTTGTTGACCCCGTGAATCAATTCCATTCATTCGGCACTTCTTACATGTATTCTACTTTCAGTTTCAAATTTTTCAAGTTGATAAATAGAATCATCATATAACCATGAAATGGTTCTTAGTTCTCACAAACAAGTCAATAAAGCCATTTCAGCAAGAAAAAAGCAGTTAGGGACTATATAGTTGAGAACTCCTTTTGACTATATCAGGCATGACTACCATAGTGATTTACTTCCTGTATGCCTTGATAACTACTTGCTTGCCGTTTTGTGCATTTAAACCGTCTAGATAATATGATAATACGAGTTTACGCTGTTTGTTAAGGCTATTATAGCGTAAATGAGTCTCCATTGCCCTTCCATAGTAAAGTTAGAATTTTGACAACCTGTTAAAAACTCAAACCTGGTTAGAATTCTGAGAAACTTTCTTTATCATGCAAATAAACATGTCTGCTATTTAACATCAACAAGGAAATAGGGGGTTTAATACCTTCTAAGAAACATTTCTTCAGTTGTATACTAACACCGGGTCAAAGGTCAAAACTATTTTTACCCCTTGCAATTTCGTACCCTGTCTACTTTCACTTCTGAAATTTATATCAAAAATTGTCAAACACATGTTGAGCTCCCTTTTCAAATATCAACAACATGTCCAGAATACAGTTACAGCCAAATATTAACAGGAAATTGCACTAAAAAAAGGTTTTAAAGAAAAAAAAGATTAGCACTCTTAAATTGAACTACTTTTGACTGCATCAGGCAAGCACATCCGGCTGATTTAGTGAAATTAAACCTTAAATATCCGCCACCAGGAGAAGGCGAATGTTTGTGTGATTATGTTTGGTAGGAGGAGTCTGTATCTGTAAGCGTTGTTTCGATGCAAAACAAAATGACTTATTGAATGAATTAACATCTGGTCCCGAAAAAGGGTATAGCCCACTAAATATGCATCTGTTGACATTTTCCCCATACGACGTTTATTGGAAGGGACACAGGGCCATCTTTAAATCTGTAGCAACTTTATCAAGCATTAGCATACGCCTTTCGATTTATTAATCAAGTATCATGTTTTCCGTTTTTGAATTTTCATCTTTGTTTCGTTATTCTACAATAGGTTTGAATTTATTATTGCGGCAATATAATCAACAGTTAGTAATATGCAAACAACTGCTGCTTTATAATATTCTTATAATTAATATCAATCATTGAACAAATGCAATTTGTATATAAAAACTAAGAGGACGCCGCGAGTTTCCAAACATCAAGATTGCTGTGTGTCCCCTTAACGTATAACTCACATCGGTGGCACAGTTGGTAGAACGTCGGACCCGATATTCTGTAATAGTGTCCCCTTAACGTATAACTCACATCGGTGGCACAGTTGGTAGAACGTCGGACACGATATTCTGTAATATGTTTGGGGGTGGAAGTACGAGAAAAAAACATATGTTTGTATGGGAAATCCCTTTCAAAGTCATGACTAAGATCGATTGTTTCGGACGGAAGGACAAACGAACAAACGAACGGACGAAGGCACGGTGCGAATAATATATGCCTCCCTGCGGCGGCATAAAATCATACGGGTTTATCAAAGGAAATGTCTCTAATGTAAAACACAACTTGAAGATTCGGTTGTTTGTTTGTTTAACAATACTTCTATATAGCAGGCAAGCCCCACTTGAAGACAATATTGATATGGGGTCGCTAGCGGCGGTTTCCTTTTGGTTACTGGTCCAGGGGAAACGCCATTAGGGTGTCACTACTTTCATGAATTTTAGCTTAGATGTCTAGGGCCCCATTCAACGTGAATATGTTTTTGGTTTTGCACACTGATAGCTTTGTTGATATATAAATCTGGAAATATGTTTTAAAAAGAGGACTGCAATTGGTAGGTTATTTTCCACTATATAATTTATCATAAGAATGCACGCAAGATATATGTTAATGGATGAACGCTTTGATGTCGAACCCGAGTACGTGCCGATGATTGCCGATGATTGTCGCCAGTATACGTAAGCCATAACATACGGAAATCTGGGTTAAACTATACAGTTGATCAGGCCCGTCCGGCCCCCCCCCCCCACAACCCCCCCCCCCACCCCTACACCCCGTGTGTTTTTCAAAATAAAAACAACAACGGAATAAACGCATTTAAGCGCATGCACGCGCACGCACGCACGCACGCCCACACATACAGTTCACAATTAACGATTCAATCATATAAATCCAACACGCTATATAACATGTATAAAGACATTGACAATGAAAGTCCCGCTTTACTAGATAGTGATGAATTGAGTAAAGAAAATGTAAATAACTAAATTTAAAACTCCAACATTCGAATACCGTTTTTTCTACAAGATACTATTTCGCAAAGCAGCATAATTATACTGGTAATTGTGAATTAAATCTTAATGGATATACGGTAATCTCGAGATCTGATTTACATATTTGCACACATCAAAATAAATCAAACGTCTATAAAAGTGTCTTCTTGCGTTCTTTTGAAATAGTTTGTAGTATTTTTATACGCTTGAGAAATAAAGGATAAAACCCCCATTTAAATTGATATTGTCATTCATATCAACACAAGGCTATAACTTGCCATAAACGATGTGTATAATAAGAACAACACTTCCTCGTTTTAAATAATTCAAATGGCTTTAGGTATTTCTCGTTTTGAAAATCATTTTATAACTATTATTTTGAATTCGGTTTTACGACGCACTAAGGCAAAAAGGTTATATGGCGACAACAGGAAAGAAAAGTCCATGCCCCCAATCATGTTTCTTTCTGAAGTTCGGGTTATGTCTTACTGTTATTAACTATATAGAATATGTATCAAGTTGATAACAATATTGTTATGATCACGTATATATCTGCTTAACCGAAATGCATGTTGTGTTAATGATCCGTATTCGTTAGATTTTGCATTTCACAAGTGCGTCGATTTGTCATCCGCATTGGACTGTATTTGAATATCTGAGTCGGTAACTCGTATATAAACATGTATTGTTTATAACGCGTATATAAAGATGTATTGTATCATTCGCAAAGAACTATACGTAGGCTATTCGAGTAACCCTTTACTACTTGGTGAAATAAAAAGTAGCGTATACACCCAGACCTCTGTACAGCTTTACAATAAAAGTGTGTTAAACGATATGAATAAAGAATGCCATAACCGCTTGGATATTTGTAATTGAAGATCGTCTTGAAGCTTCCGACACTATACCTAAACTGATACTAACTCCTGAATATGAATAAGTTGCGGGTGAAGTAGTTTCAATTCGGTGAAAATCCAAAAAGTAGGTATATAAGACCAAATAATCGATTTGTAAAATATCACATTTTATATACCAGGTAACATCGATAATATACAGCTTCAGAATATATTTCATGAAGAAAATAAAAGTTGCCGGAACGGGACTTGAACCAGGGTCCTTGAGGTTTTATTACTTACTTTAAGGTATTACTATTACACAAAGGAAACTTGTTGGTATTTTGTAGCATTTCTAATAATAAATAGTCATTACGTAAATTAGTATTTTATCATCCTCTAAATAAACAATCCAGATTTAAGTTTTGAAACGGAATCTTCGTTAAATTGATAGCAGATAATATTACACCACGCATGGTTATTTATATCTTGAGGGGAGTTTATTTGCATTATAATATATGTTTAGTAAATATATCATGTTTTAAAGAAGTAGCTCCTGCTCAGTGGTTAGAATGTAGGACAGTAAATTAGAAGGTGTGTGTGTGTGTGTGTGTGTGCGTGCGTGCGTGCGTATGTGTGTGTGTGTGTTCGTGTCACGAAAGAGGCAGACATTTTTTCCTGTAATATCATAATGATACCTGTACACTGCTTGATGTATATGGTAAATAATGTCCTGCGTTAAATTCGATCGCTAAGAACCGGTGAACATGAAGTTACAATGAAGACAAAGAAATAAGCGATTTAAATACAGGGTTTGTAGCTTTAAGTATGCGTTATAATTCCTTATTTTAATACACGTTTCAAATGTTTATCAAATTAACTAGCCTACGTACTTAATGTCGCTTCTTAAAACACATTGAATAAAGTATTATGTATTTGGGAATGTATGAAAACAGGTATGATGTTTAAATATTATCAGTAAACAATAAATTACATTAGTAGAATAAAAAACGTATATTTTGGTTCGTTTATATGTTCACAACAGTGGAACATTACAACTTCACCGAGACTGTTGGTTTGGTACATATATAGGATTTATTTCTTCGACAGTAAGAACACTTATATTTCAAGATAACGTACAGATGTACAATCGTTTAAAGGGGGCACATCAGTAATTTGTTTCTAGAAGTATCTAAGATTTATTTTAAAACTGTTTCAATATATGATGAAAATAAAATGTTATAACAATCAAAACACAAAATATGGTGTTAGCATCGGGTTATGTATGGCTAAATGCTGCTTTCATCATACATGTTGAACTCGTCTTTACAATGTGTAAATTAACCCTGGTATGTATCCTATGATAACACAAATGCAAAACAAATTTCCTTGTTAATAAGGAGACAATTTTGCCAAGTTTAAGTCAGACCCCTAGACCGAGGATAAGGGTAGAGAATATGATACCACACCCGGTGTGTATTTAAGCCTGTGATAAGAATCAATTGAAAACTACAAGCTGTATTCTTTTTTTAATATTATTCAAGCAAGTTTACTGTCAAAATAATACTGGACTAACACACCGAAGCGATAGTGTTAATGAGCGATAAATAAACACTTGAAGACTGTCGTGTACCTCTGTCGAGAAAATAAACAACGTTTCCTGTTTTTATGTGCATGGTTTAAAATGTTGGACTACTAAAAATTCATAAATGGTGCGATTAATAATTAATGAAGTTAATGATAAGCACAGTTGTACATAGCGACTTATAGCGGGAAAAGGGGCCTGTAGTGCTGACGGCTATTTCCCGTATCTGACCAGGGCTATTTCCCGTATCTGACCACGTATCTGACCATGGCTATTTCCCGTATCTGACCAGGGCTATTTCACATGCACTTAGGAAGAATATGATTTCGTCACCATTGCATACGCACTAGTCAATTTGTCTAAAGCTGCTGAAACAATATGTTAACCGATTCAAGGTCTAGTTATTCCAAGGCGCGCTTCAGCAGCATGTCAGACGACATTTGTGAATATATCGATAAGTACTCGTAATTTAACGATACCTTATAAATATCGATAAATACTCGCAATTTAACGGTACCTTATAAATATCGATAAATACTATTGAATTAACGATAACTTATAAATATCGATAAATACTCGTGATTGAACGATATCTTATTAATATCAATATAAATCGCGATATATAAATATATCGTTACATACTCGCGAATTAATTATATCTTACATGAATTGTAGATAAAAAAATAATATAGCAATATATCAATATATGCAATTTGGATACAATTAAATAGAACGTATCATCTCTATACATAATAAATGGCGTATATTCATAATTCATTGATGAATATCATTTAATATTGAATTACTATTAAAATAGTATTTATAGCACTTAATGCATTGCTGATGTTCCAATTACAACAGTAAAACGAGGAGGTTCAATTTCTCTTTCTGGGCCGTACTCCTATTCTACTAATGACTATGACTTAATGTATGTAAATGAAATTTCGACGTCGTTGTAGATTCTTTCGGAATCTATGTCCAGCTGATCTGTAAAACAAAGACATTCTTATCTGGAATGCATTAATTCTTAATATTTTTATTTATTTTTTTCAGAGCTGACGAAACAACAATGAGTCGTAAACTATTATTATGGCAACTGTTTGTGTTATCTGGTGTACTTGTAGCGAAATCCAATCCTACTGTGGAAACGGACTGCAGTCTGGAAGAAACCAGGATAACTTGTGACCAAACCCTTCCAGAGCAGATTCCTCCCGGGGTGACAGAAGTCTACGTTATGAACTACAACCACGCGAACTTAGCGGTACAGAATCACGTGTTCAATCATTCAAGCTGGTGGTTGGTCAAAACACTAGATATCATTGTCAATTTAAGATGGAAGTGGTACATAATTCATGAGTTTGATTTTGTCCAGCTGAACAATCTTACATTCCTCGGGATCCATACTCCACAACTAAGTGAAATACACGGACTAGCTGGTTTAGATCAGCTTATTCATCTTGATTTGTCGGACTGCGAACATTTACATCAATCTTGGGTAGTAAACTTACTGATGAAAAAAGGGGCTCTGCCAAATGTCAAATCTCTGAATCTAAAAGGTCTGAACAGCTATAATGGCCATGTCGTGGGGTTGGATGTAGAATTTGTGCATATGCTGAAAACAAAACATATTGAACGACTAAGTCTAAGCAGTACTAATATTCAAATTCAAGATTATAGATTGTTCACAGAAACATTCTCATTGAAATATCTTGACATTACTAACGTAACAACATCTGAGGTCTATAGCATTGATAGAGAAATGTTGAAGGCATACCTAGCACAGTTCTTCCAAACTATCATAACTCTGAAGATTGGTTACACTGATAGGTTTATTAAAGCCGCCACTGTTTGGAAAGACACTGATTATGAATGTGATCTGTGTCAAAATCCGTTAATTTTAGCAAGTCTGGAAAAAATATATGTAAGTAAAGTATTGCGTGCAGTCTCATGGGATAATGTATCTATAGATTGTTCACGATGTCCAGGAAAGTTGAAACTACTTCATTTCAGAGAAAACAATATAGCAAAATTAAACGCAACTTTTATTTGGCCAATAGAGTTAGAGTTGATCGAAGTAGATCTCTCGTCTAACGGTATGACGTACCTCTCTCCACATGTCCTAGATACACAGAGTTCATTGAGAAATCTATTTTTATCAAATAACAGCCTATTCAAAATGGAAATATTGTCCGACTTCGGAATTCTACTTCAATCGTTTTCTCGTCTTGAACATTTTGCAATAGCCTTCAATGAATTAACACTTATTCCATATCAAATGTTTGCAAATAATACACGACTCAGAGTTTTGGACATTAAAGGGAATCGTTTAGAGGCAATAACCTTCAATATGTCACATCTGGTCATGCTGCAGGTACTAGAGCTTCGAGACAACAACATATTGTATATAGACGGGAATGCTCTGGTAGAACTTAAACTCATATCTCAAATGCGTACTGCAAATGAATCGAGATATACGGACGTTGATTTTAGAGACAATCCTCTACAGTGTTCTTGTAAAAGTCTTGACTTTATAATGTGGTTGGAAAAGAGGTCTGACCTGTCTTTTAAATACATGTGTACACTGGACGGCGATATAGTAGACATCGATTCGGCGGCTGTGGAGAAAGCCAACTATCTGTGCCACAGAGCTACAATTATATACATTAGTTCTTCATTGTCGGTTGTTGCGTCAGCTGCTTTGTTTGTAATTTTTTTGATATGTGCAATGGCGATAAGAATGAGAAATCAAGGTAACAAAATGAACGTTTTTTTACGCGCTTTTCAGAACGGACATTTCAAAAAGAAATACTTGGTGTTCATATCGTATTCCAGTGACGACGGTGATGTAGTCGTGAACAGTGTTCACAATATAGTTAACACCATGTTGAAAGAATTAACAGGTATACAAAATAGAGTAGTTAGTCTTGGAGAACTTGACTTTCGACCCGGACTGCCGATTATAGGTGAAATGATGAGCTGCATCTCTGAATCATGCGTTGTAATGTTTGTAGTTTCACGAGCGTTTTGTGGAAGTAACTGGTGCCGTATGGAAGTGAGGGAAGCTTTTGAACGTGAAAAACCGATCATTCTTATATTTAAAGAAGAAGTCGAAATGCACGATCTGCCCGAATATTTGCAAACCGTCTTTCAAAGGTATTCTCGGACAAAACTTGTGCAGACAAATGGACAGTATGAGTTGATTCCAGGATGGCAACGACTGTGTGAATCAATCATTCTACTGGCAAGTAACCAAGAAGAGCAACCAAGAGCCGACAATATGGAGCAACCAGTCTTATTAGAAACTGCATTATAAAATCTTCTGAAAGGAACCTCTAGAATAAATGTCCAGAGTAGTGTTTAAGTTGCGAGCACTATTTTGAATTTCGGAAAGTATTTATAAAATAAATGTCAAGATCTACATTTTTTAAAAATTTCTGTTGGTGAAAGATAAGGACTTCTCAATGAAAGAAAATTCATACTGGCAAAAAAGGAATAAGGAACAAAACCTAGCTGTGACGTTGAGTCATGACGTCAATAAAGTATTAAATAGGATGACGTTATTTGCCGAGAACATTCAACAAAGCGAACTCTATCGATTACTCTCGACACAAACTGATTTAAATTGCACTAACTAAGTATTTACCTATTGAGTTCCATTTTAAAGAAATCCATTACTCGATGGTATTGTGTTGTTTTTTCATTCACTCTCATCTGCTCATTCGTGAAAAGAATCACATGCTACCATATCGTGAATGATTTCAAAATAATCGAAACAAGCAGTTAAGTAATCTCTATTTTGTACTACTTATGGAGTTTGTCGTAAGCATATTTAACACAAGTATACAAGTCGAACAGGAATGTAGTATTCGTAGAACACAGACAACTACAAACACGCATTCAAAACGAACTGTACTTACAAGAATAAATAGAAGCAAAGTATTCCACTCCACAAACATACGGTTGAAAACAACAACAAAACTCCGCTTGTGGGTTTAAACCAAGCTATAAAGTGCACCAAATGTCACCCTTACCCTATTGTTGCCCCAAGTTTAACACATACATATCATTGAATCCATTTGAATATATATCAATAGAATGCGTTCTGAAAAAGGAAAAGCATATTTCAGGAGTTTGATATTTTTTTAAATAAATGATACGATTCGATAGTGCTTATCAAGTTTTGTTTTTCTCTTTTTTAACTATCATCAAGATTATGCTAATTGTGAATATGTCAGTCTTATGTGTACAGAACATAACAAATAAACCACATTAAATCAAGTCAAGCACGAGAGGGTGGTTTAAAAGTAAACATTTGTAAACAAGACATTTACACGTGCAACGGATCATTAGCTGATTGATACACCGTGTACTGTTCGTGAAACAAATGAATTATTGGACTCTACAGAGCCCCTTGCTGACAGAATGATCTTATATAAATAAATACTGGAAAGAGAATCCCTTGGAAGGAACGAACACAATAAAGAGAGAAAAAGTAGCAAACTCGATTTTTTTAAGAGCTAATATAATGTGTAAAATCTCGCACGCTCTCTTGCGTAGGATTAAGCCGTATTCTACTTTAATGACACAACTATATGGCTCTATTGTAATAATACTACTGATTTGTATTAGGAGAGACTTTTTACATCAGCCACTCAGCACTTAACAGCACTCAAGTTATTTATCTTTGTCTATTAACGGGTACAAATGTCAATGACATTGCATGTGGTTTCAGATAATAAAACCACACATTGGACTGTATTTGACTCAGTTCTGCTACAAGTTACATGAAATCATTCAAGCATTGAAGCGCTGCAGCGTGGTTTTGTTTGTTTAACTAACCAGATATGTTAACAAACATCATAACATTTCCGTTAAATGATTCACAAATATATATATATTTTTTTTTTTATAAAAAATGGTGAATAGTCTGCAGTAGGATAATAAATCTTTGTAATTTTGCAATAACGAATGAGTTAATGAGTCCTACACGTTATTATTATGGTGATGATAACAGGTGCTAAACTGCATCATAATAACTATAATTTGATATGTTGTTACCACAGTAACCCTGCTGTCAACCCTTGTGTGTGGTTTCATATACTTTGCTTGTAGATTTACATTAATCCATTTCTGTTCTAAATGCGTGCTTTTTGTTTGAATGCGTTCTGTTTATCTATACTGATAAAAATAAGTTTAGCAAGTAAATAATATATAAATCCCGTTGACCAATTCTAGGATATGTGTAGAAGCGGTCATGGGCAATATAACTTACATAATTATCAGTTAGATTAAGGGAATAAGTCTCAAAAGAAATATACGAAAACAATAGCAACATGTGGTAATCTACATGTTTTACAGACATTATAATTTTGCTCTTATTTCAATGTAAAGGGAGGTAATTTCACTAATGGTAAACTTTGCTTCTTTATTACTTTATAATCATGATAATGGCAAAGAAATTGTTGCTTGTTTTAACGGTTTTTATTACTTGAGACCCATAACAGTTATTTTGTAATGTTTAATCTTGCTCTTTACTTTATTTGTATTTTTATATGTGTAAGAGTATGTTTTAACTAAATGGGAGATAACTCTGATACTTACATTGGAATACAAAAAGTAAGTGAAAAAGAAGATCAACCTTTTCAAACCGATGATTTAAAATACTTCACAATATAAAATAACATTACATTTATTTAAACTAGATGTGCATAAGGGTTTGCTAAACTTTATGTTTCGCGTTCGACTTTTGTATCCAGTTTTGTTTAAACATCTCTTAATTCGAATCATGTGTGGTTACATCAAGGGTTTGGCAACATGATTGTTTATATATTGTGTAAACCAATGAATTAATGACAATTGGTAAGTTTATACATTAGGGCTTTTTTTATAAACTGATTGTTGACTGTATAATCTATAGACGATTTTATAACATCCCTGTATTCAGACGAGGCTGTATTCTAGTTAAAGGAAAATATCACTGGCAGCGTTATTGAAAACGATATTTATATGTAGGAATTTGTAAATTTTGTTGAAAACGTTCCTGATTCTTTATTTAAGGAGACACTATCTCGCAATGATACAAACAAAAACATTTAATGATAAAAAAGCTAACCCTTGTTTTAATGATTATTGCGATGAGAAAAGAAGATGGTTTGTGAGTAGTCTAAATAAATACAGGGAGTGCAGAGTTTATGTTAACAGGATGCATTTAGTAAGGTCAATATCTGAATATTAAATGAATTATTTGTTCACGGTAAAAAACAAATTTATTCCTATACATTTACCATTTTTTTATTAAAGTTTTTGAAACAGATTTTTTTCCGGAAATATGGTCAGACGGTTACATAATACCACTTCATAAAAGATGAAGTTTTAATAATCATTAGAATTATAGACGTTGTAACAACACTAAAGGTAACAACATCCGCTAAAGGTAACACTTACCTGTACCGCTAAAAGTAACAGCGCTTATGCCACATGTGCCACATTAACTAAAATATTTTGTTACCTTTAGCGTTAGTCTTATAACCTTTAGCGGAAGAGGTGATTGTTACCTTTAGAGGAAATTGTTACCTTTAGCGTTGAAATTGTTATCTTTAGCGGCGGTTGTAAGTAGCGGAATTGTTACTTTTAACGTTGCTACAGACGTATAACTTTGTAAAGTACTCTAGGGAATTCACGTATGTTGAACAATCGATATGTTTGGTCGGAAATGGAAGCACAATCCGGTTTTAAGAAAAATATAAGCACAGTAAATAACGTTTTTTTTGTACACTGTAAATAATATTTTTGTTGTACATGGTCTTATTACTCTTATGATAAATATAGGCACAAATGTTTATTGTGGTGTTTTACAAAGTCTGTTGACTGTGTAGTAAGAGACAAGCTATTGATGAAATTAATCAAACTAGGTATTAGAGGTAAACTTTTAGATATGATCAAGTCTATATATAAATTTAGAAAATCACTAGTGAAGCGTTCAAAAAAGTTCAGTGAATACTTAAGGTGCATTTTAGAAGTACGTCAAGGTCAAAGATTATCCCTTTTTTCAATATTTATAAATGCTATAGAAGAAGAATTTATTTTAAAAGCGTTTGGTGGCATTGACGTAGATATGATCAAAACTGTAATTGTGCAATATGCTGATGATACTGTGATTTTTTTTCTGAAAATCCACAGGGTTTACAGACAGGATTCGACATTCTTGTAAGCGCTGAAAATTAAAGGAAAGATAGCGACACAGCCAAACCATCTTTATTATTCAAAGTTCTGAAAAACTTGGCAAAAAGTGAAATAATTATAAAAATCGGATGTTAAACAAAGAAGATATGATCGTTTGAAGGTACTGTTGAAACGGATCTGGAAGCCGCCATTTTTAGAGCTTATTCATCACAGTTCTAAATGACCATATATGGAATATTGATAAATATTAAAATTTACTCATTTATCTGGGAAAAACATGAAGTAACTGTATGAAGAATTTGCATAACTAATGGCAATGTTGCTTTATATGACCAGTTAAGGAGTTTGCATTCATTTGCAGTGATTTGCTTTGCTTTAAATGATATTTATCAATATTACATATATGGTCATATGGAACTATGACGTCATAGGTTTCAAAATGGGGGCTTCCAACAATCTTCAAATGGTCATATCTTTTTTGTTTATCTTCCGATTTTGATAATGTTTCCACCATTTTGCAAGTTTGTCAGAACTCTCAATAAAAGAGCTGTTTGGCTGTGTCGCTACATTCTCTTTAAGTCAGTGTAGTGTATTGAAAACAAAAGTTATGTATTTAGAAAGGTGGTCCATTAGCTGGACATCTTCGATTTATTGATGATGATAATCTAATAGAATTTAATCTCATATCTGTGATTTTTTTTCTTCAAAGTTGGTATTTCCATGAAACACAATGTACAGTAGCAAGTCATGCCCAAAAAGCAATCTTTAAACTAAATAGATGCATGTACGAATTTACAGATATCACTGTTCAGCGCAAGCTTGATTTGTTCGAAAACTTATTGTTCCTATTCTAAATTATTGTTCTGAGTTTTGGGGATTTATAACAGCATTGCATATAGAACGATTGTATACTCAACTTTGCAAACGACTATTAAAGGTAACGCAATCAACACAAAACATTTCATTTATGGCGAATTAGGAAGAACAAGTCATTACGTGTTCCGAGTATTAACTTGTATACCCCATCCAACCCCTTCTCCAAGAAGCGAAAACGAGGTTGGCTGGGGTATGAAATAAAACCTTAATTTCGGTTTAAAATGTTTGCATATTGGAAAATTAAAATATTTAATAGGTAATTTTAAATAGGTTATCGTATTTTTTCAGTAAAAACGTTTTAAACATGCTTTATTGTCAAAATATACGTTATAAAATCATACTAAAATAAGCTTTCCCATCGCTTAATGGGATTAAGGCAAGACTACTTAATGTCTTGTAATGCAAAGATATATTAGAATAATTACGTATTAGCTCAACATATTGAACGCTAATGAAAATAAGTATATAAGACGTGTTTACAATATGATGATAGTGGATGCTGAATTATATATCCTAATTAAAATATTGGATAATTGTTAAAAATATTGCTAGAATCTCTTGTTCTTTTATCATACATGATTATATCAAAGGTTTGGCAATAAGGAATTGTTTTATACTGTGTAACACAAAGACTTAATGATTATTTCATCCAAAACTGGTTCAAGGTTGGAGAATTCTAGTAGGACTTTTTTTATAAAGTGATTGTTGATTATAATGTTGATCTTAAGCCATATATAAAGTACGTAAACATACCAAAGTTTAGACAGACAATGCCAAAGTTACATGTGTCCTCGCATACTCGTGAAATAGAAGCCGGTAGATGGCAAAATTCAGTCAGTAAAGCAATGCATGAAAGCATATATGTCGTATGCATTAAACTTGAAGACGAATACCACATTGTTATTGAATGTTACATGGTTAATGAAAAAATAAATCAGTGTATCAGTAAATATTTTTGGAAAAGACATAAAATGATTTTTTTTATAGAAATTTTCAAATGCGAAAACAAAACAAAAAACATTGCAAAACCTTAGCGTGTTTATATATAAAGCCTTTGCAATTAGAAAATCGACTGTGTATAAGTAAATACATTTAGAATAGCCCTTTTTGTTTTTGCTGTTATTCTTAAGTTGTATGATTACGGTAAAAGTGTGTCTTTTATTTATTAATATATGTATATAAATGCGTGTACTAGTTAATAGCCTTCCATTTATCACGACGTTAGTATAATGTAATATTATATATAATTTAATACGTACATGAACAATAATGTGATCTAATGTAATGGTTTAGACACAGTCTCTGCATATTTGCGGTGAAAGCAAAACACAACAACATTAACTTCTAAAGTATTATATTTTACCTTATGATATATTAATACGTTTATATTCATTATGTTAGTTGTTTGTATAATTTTGCCTATAAGATATATTTCACTATCGCTGTCAATTTTATATGTATGTGTTGTCCCACTGGAATTATCTGATTAAACTATCCATTTTTGATTATAATAAATACTGATAAAGGCGATCCTTTGAGAGCAACAAACACAGCTAAGAGAATAAAGCAGCAGACTCGGTTTTATTGAGTCTGTTCATGAGAAGTAATGAAAGAAGCAACACCTCTCACGCCTCCTAGCACCGGCTTAAGCGGTATTCTACTTCAAAGTCACCCATATTGGGCTCGTTGGTCCCAAAGGACCAGTAAAAATAACACTACTGATTCGTAGCACGGGGAAACTTTTTACAGCCGTCACACTGCAATAAACGAACTCTAGTGTGAATGTTAATAAATATTGATAAAGGTTAGAGGAACAAACACAACTAAGAGAATAAAGGATAAGTTTGTTTTAAACCATATATAAAGCAGGTGCATGTGTCGAAGTATTGACAAAAGGGCTACCACATTGGAACGGTCAGTGGCAAACAAAGACCGCTGGGGTGGGGGTGGGGGGTTTAAACCAAGTTCTAGAGTACATCAAATTTCACACTTACCCAACTGTCATCCCAATAACATGGGACAGTGTAAATAAAGAAATCCCCGCCTTGAACTATTCTCTAACCAACAAGGCAGCATTAATAGGCAATATAAGTAAAATTCAAAGATGCTGGAGTATATATAAATACAAAAAACAATAGCCTAGAAAGCCACATAGAAGGTACTCAATGACTGCAGAAGCCAGAGCAATACGTGAATAAACCATTGAGGCCACGACAAGACAAGATTGCAGACAAACATCAAACGTCACCGTCCTTTTGGGCTTTAGGTAGACGTCATAATAGGGTCCACAGCTTGTCCGGTCATCACACAATTAAAGAGGAAAGCATAGTGGCGAACTGTAAATGGGTCCACCACCAAGCGTGAAGTGCGTTGCAAAATGATAGGGTCATAACCTCTTTTGACAGACCTTTTAACAATTTTAACAAAGACAGTATGGAAGTGATCATGACCAAGGATCTTACGAAGTCTGTAAGTCACGTCACCATAGAAGTCAGGTTGTGATAGGCCTTGTCACACAAGAGTTCTTAAATTACTTTTGTATTTGGGAAGAAGATCGGGGTTACGATAATAACATTTTGCAAAGGATTTACGAAGTTTATGGTAACGGTAACGCTGATGGAGTAGCTTTTTAGTGATACAAAGATTACGAATAATAAAGTCCTCAACTCGAGTACAAGCTCTAGAAAAAGGAATAAGTTGAGACACATAGATCCCATAAAAAGTTGCTCGGGGAAAATCCCCATTTAAATAGGGATAAATAACATTATTATACCGCACGTTTACACTCCTGTATAAATTGCCCATACCCTCAGCGTGAAGCAATGTTTACTATCACAAGATTGTGACGTCACGGGAAGTATAAAAATAGGTTTTGGGTTATTTCAATTACGACACGCTTTACGCAATTGGAAATCGATGGAAGCTTATTAAGATACAGTTGAAGCTATGTCAGTCGTAAGACGCTTGGTTTAGTTTAAACTTATTTATTTTACATCGATTGTAACGAAAGCTCTATGAACTTATTTGAATCACTCTCGATGTCTTCCTGGGTATAACCAGTACTAAGCAATGCAGATAACGTGTCTTGCTCAGGGACACAACGAATATGGCAATGACGGGAATCGAACCCACGACTTTTGGATCATGGGTCCAACGCTCTACCACTAGACCACAGCGCTCCACCAAATTTTTTTTTAATGGGATTTTTTTTCCCTCATATATTTACATTTTAATCAAAACATTTTTGTTCGGTACAATAAAATAAATATTGCATCCCAGTGAGGGTGACAGTGGCTATTGTCAACCTGAGGAAAAATAATGTCAACCGAGGCGAAGCTAATTTGCGAATTATTTCACCATTTTCAATAGAGAGATGTAAATCGAGTAAAGAAGCGTTAGTATCAGAAATATTAGCTTCGCTAGTTTGAAGTTCTTTAGGATATATATTATTAGCCATAGTAGAAAAGGAAGGGTTGTCAATGTTCAATATGTCATCTAGATACAGTTGCGTGTTTTCTCGCGTACTCTTGATATAGAAGCCGGAAGATGGGTTGAACAAGTTTGTAATGACATTAGAGAATATATGTCATATGTAATAAACTTGAAGATGAAACCTCTTTATTATTGAATATTATATGTTTAATGAATGAGACATCAGTATATATTATTAAATAATGTTGAACAAATCCTATTTTTTTTTTAGAAATTTTGAAATTTGAAAATAAAATGACAATGAAAAACTGAAGCGCTTTTAGCTCGATTTTTTAAAAAAAAATAGCTATTCTCATCACATGATCATCGTCTGCGTCCGGTGGTTAAAGTTATGTGTGTACGCATGTATCTTGGAAATTACTTCATATAATGGATTGAAGCTTCACACATGGCTTTGGCAACATTAGACAACATTAAAGAGTCATGTTCTATAATCTTTTTTATTTTTAAAAAAAAACAACTGATAGCCCAATTTATACTAGAAACTTTGGTTAAAGTTTTATATGTAAGCTTGCATATTGTTGTGAAAACAAACTATTACAGTATAAGTGGTGATACTTTTTTGCATGTTATATTTTGTGTTTATCATAGTTGTGTCGATATATATTTCACTACCACTGCAAATGTTGGTGCATTTAGTGTATCCTCACGGGTCTTATAAGTCGTTGGAATTACAGTCAATATTCAATATAATTTTGGATTTAGAAACAAACAAACTTTTATTGCATTTAATAAGAATTCATTCTCATTTCAGCTAAAATGCACTAGTACCCTTGCTACTATTGCGACTTCACTGATGATTCGTGTGTAGAAATCATCAATCACACATGTGTTTTTAATGGAACAAAGACATTGAGTATAAATAGAAATGAAGTATTTAATGGAAAAACTATCACTAGATCTGTACATTTCCAAGTAATACCATAGAACTGTACAGTATTCCAGTGGGAAATACAGTATTCCAGTGGGAAAACAAGTGTGGCACTGCCTTGCATCCGGACCATTATGTTTAAACACGGGTACTATTTCTGTAAAGTTTCAAAATGGTAGGTCTATGGTGAACATTTTCCCCAGGATTCGGTCACTGTCAGGTCAATGTTACCTTGATGTTCTACTGAATCCAAAAAAATAGGCTTCCTCCTCTCACCAAGGGTAATATGCCTACAAATTTTCATGAGTGTAGGTCTTATACTCCTGGAATTATGACTTAGAATATGTATTGGTGACCTTGACCTTTGAATTTAAATTGCAAACACAGTTTTAAACAATTATGATTTGTTTAATGGATATGCATTTAGTGGAATTATTTTGTTTAAAGGGAGTACATCAGGCTTTTCAAAGGGGTCTAGGGGTCCGACTTAAAATTGACAAATAATAAAATTTTCTATTTTAAAGCGCCTAAACATAATGAATGATCCTAAAAATGACCCCTTAGTTATAAGGAAATTCATTCTGTACAGTAATACGTGCTATCCTAGGTTACGCACCAGGGTTAATTTCAGCATTTTATGCCCGATTCCTTCCTAGCTTAATGATGTATTCGAAGTTTAAACCTTAACAATATGGTTCGAACATCATATTTTGATGGATATAAGTGTTTTATCATGAATTGGAACATTTTTATAATTTAAGATATTTCTAGAAAAATCCTGATGTACTCCCTTTAAGGTAAAACTCTACGGCAATAGATACAAACAGGTTTAAAACTGGAAAATAGTATGAACATAATTCAAAATGTAATTTAAAGCGAACCGCGTGAAATTAGAGATTATTTTTAAATGTATACGTTCTAAATGACAGATTCAAATAACTGAATCATGTATTTTTGATGATAATCCCTTTCGCTTAAAATAACATCTTAAACAAAAGTGTTACGTTAAAAGTTATACATCTCTGGTATATACAGAAATTTTAAAGTTATTTAGCGGAATGTGTATTTCCATATAAGGTCATTGCGACCTTTACCTTTGACACATTGACCCCAAAGCAATAGGGTTTCTCTCAACTTGGACAATGTACCATTAAGTTTCAAATCTGTGGGTTTTATGTTTTTGAAGTTATTGTCCGGAATGTTTATATCCATAATAGGTCATGGCGACCATGTATTTTAACCTACTGACACCAAAATAACAGGGTTTCTCCCCTCACTTAGAACAATATATCTATGAAATTTCATGGGTGTGTGTATTATGGTTTCAAAGTTATCGTCCGGAATGCGTAATTGTTTATGGAAGGACGGGCGGGCGGGCGGGCGGACGGACGGAAGGACAACCCCACACCATAATACGTCCCGTTATTTAAACGGGTATATAATAAAATGAACAGAAGCATTCTTGTACAACGTTTACAATAGATTAATATGTATAAACTTCGATCTAAACACGTATACATTTCAATAAACATTTCATTTCTTACATAATTTAGACGCATTTGTGAATTCATGTTCATAACCCCTGAAAAATTCCAGTTTTGTTTATATAAAAAAACACTAACGAGCACAAAATATATTGATAACGTCATATTTTTGTTGCCTTGCTTGTAGGAGTCTGGTGTGTGTCTTCAGTTGTGATGTAGCAAAATACAACACTGATTAGGTATACATTGAAAATGTCGCGGTTATACAAAAAGACATACGCATCGGTAAAATAATACATGAACAAACACTAACCTTTCATAATTATAAATTACTCTCTAACGTCCTAAAGACTCGACTCGGAGACAATATATTGCAATTAAAGGAAGAGATACATCATAAGGTACATTTACATCATTTAAAACACAGAAATATATATTTTAAAAGTACGTACATCGTCAAATAAGTATCCCGCTTAAATAAATTGGGCGTGTTTGTAAATAGAAGAACCGGTTTGTCGTGTGAAATACAACCTTTACACGGGCTTATTGTCATATACCGTACTACGTATAAAACTTACAACCACATGCGAAATGGATTTGAAGGAAGCTTAATTCGGATTTTTTAAACATAATTTCGTCTGGTTTGAACAATAGACAAAGATACTGTATCTAGTTATACTAAAACACAGGTTACGTATTCGCACATAGTATAGAGTGATCGTAAATAAAAGTATGCATTGATTTTGATATTAACAAGAAATGCTTTCGCGAAGCAACGTGATGGCAACGGTATAAACATTTGAATACTCTTCCAAACTTTTCAGCTTTTGAAGACGTTCTGAAACAATCAAACAGTAAATCACACTAATTTTTTTTTTTTAAGGTTTGAACTTTAATTTGATATAAACTTGCTAATATGTTATTATAAAGCACATGGGGCAGTATCGGTGTTGGGAACTAAAAATATATATAAAACAAAGTATTAAAGTGTTTTTTTGAAAATATTTAGCTTTTCCTGAAAAAAACACCAAAAGTACTGTAGTTAAATACAAGTAGTTCTACTCGATCTGGTCGACTTTTTGATCAGTTAGTTCACTGGTCAATTTCCTAGAATTATCGTCATACCGGGGTTAATTGGATCGCAGATGTATGCAGTTTCTAAACCGAAATCGGTTTTGGAATGTTTATACTAACGGTTTCTCGAGAATTAGGTTAGCGTGGTATATATCCATATTACTTATTAAATTGTTGATAACGTTTTGGGTTGAATTGTTTGATACTTGTATATTCCGAGAATTCTACCAATGGCGGGGATTTTTGAATTTCCAAATGTTCCACAAGGATTTCGACCTGTTGTAAAATAGTACTGACTATAATCTATATTATATTCAAGGTTATTGGAGGAAACGTATTGGGGTGTTTTCTTATTGAGTAATTTTTGGGCTGCAGTTGTTTGTACATGTACACCGCCAACTTTCTCCTCCTGTAACAATTTGGTAAGAGATGCTTAGAGCTTACATTTTAAAACTTTAATTTATTGAAATCAGACTCGCGGAATTGTATTTACTTGTATTGCAAGGATAATGCTTCTGGATACATTATTCATTTTATTTGAAAATGTGTTTAGATTTTTTTTTTTAATAATAATAATAATAATAATAATAAATCAATAAAAATAGACCAGATCTTAATGAAAACTGCAAATAGTTATTACAAAAGGTTTGTATTAATGTTTACTGAAGAAGATATGAATTTATATTTTATTTTTTATTTTATCTAGGGTTTATACGTTGTACGTTTATTTTGTTTTCGTAATCACTCGGTTGCATGTGTCCCAGAAGGTCCAAAGGGTGAGAAGATCGTTAAGCAAGTGACGTCACAGATCGTTGAGTGGCTACAAATGGTTAGAGTGCAGGTGCAAGGCGGTAGTCGGCTAGAACAGATGTCGCAACGCCTACGAAAACAGGACTCGTTTTATACACTTTATTATGGGTTTTAAGTCAGTTGGATTATAAAAAAAATAATTACACTTTAGATGGGTATGTTGGTTAAAAATTATGACTACGCGGTATGCATTTTTACATCACTTCCTGGTGTTGTTGTAGGTAATACAAAACTAACTAAACATTATCATTTTTCACATTAGGAGTCTGCAAATGCAGGTTTACTGTAAATGTTGGTGGGTGATGTATGGCTATAGCATTTACACACCTTTTCATTTTGTTGATTTTGTGTTATCGTTATTGCAAACAGTTCACACTAGGAAGTTTTAAATGGTCTCAACGTAAATAATATCCTATGTGTAATGATAGTGTTTGGTCTACATTTTCAACACAGTGAGTCAATTTGCATCAATTTTAGCAAATACATGTCAGAAGCATTCTCTTTAAGACGTACCATGATAAATAACTTATAATCTCGTTCACCCTCACTATAATACAATTGTTCTATTGTACCGTATTTGATTCCTACATATATATATTTTTTTTTTCATGTTATATCTCTTTTTTTCTTTTTTTCCATATTAATTCATAAATTAATGAACCTGTACTAATCTTGTTATTGCGTTTAAATTATTTGTAAAATGTATGTTTATATGATGAAAAACTATGTAATAGTTTGTCAATAAAATTTCTTCTTCTTCTTCTCATAAAAATGAAAAAACCTTTGAGTCAGTCTATGGAAAAACAATTAAAACTGTAAATAACAGTGTCAAATTAAAAAATCTGATTATTTGGCTCACGACCCACAGGTAAATAAATCGCTGAATGCTTATATAATATACTTCTGTCTTAAATATTAAGCAAGTAGGACGAGTTTTTGCAGGTTAAAAGACTGTTTACCTTGTGTCCTGCTAAAAATAGCACTTATTTTAAGGCAGACATGTTGAATTTTTGGAAAACTTGTATGCTTGTTAGAGACTTGGGATTGACTTGTGTACCTTTAATCATTTATTAAGCAGAGCTATACAAATGAGAACACAATTTAAATAAATAAATTTCTGGTGTCATTATGAGGATGTCCATATTAATTTGCGGCTGATAATGCATATACGATTATGAATACCGTTTATATAAAAAAAATTGTTTGCCACCATCAAGTTGATGAAGAAATGTTGTATCAAGCGATAATGTTGGACTATTGATGTTATCATCGTTGTTGTGCACTATGTTTTTAGCTTCTGCTGCTATTATTTACTCTCCAAGTCTGTTCGTGAAATTGTTTGTATAATGTTAACCATGTAATTGCAGTATTTATGCAATAGGTTTCTTACTGCTGATAAGTATAACTCAACAGTTTGTTGATTTCAGCTAATTTTAACTTGCTGCTGTTGACTGTTGCTGCTAATGAAATACTGTTTATAAAACATCCAATGCTTTTTGTCTAGCGATTCACTTTACATTTATTCAGTTTGCGTGCAATAATGTTTTCATTACAGTGGCTGTTGTTTATATACTGATGTGGTTGCTGTTGCTGCTCAATTATAATTGGATCTCTATCTTGAGTACCTATGTAGGTATCGGATACAATGTTGGGGAACAGATCTTAGAGTACACCATTGTTGGTATTGTATGTAAAGTTCCATTTTCTACCAGTTATACAAGATGAGCCTAAGCCTCAAAGCGGCATTTCAAAACATTGTGAATTTCAAAAGTATTACAATTATTTCGTGTAGAATTTGGGAATTTATCCCTACATTTGTTTCATATATTCGCGTTTTATACATTGACAATGATTTATAAGTGGCGTACATTTTCAAGACCTTCAAAGAATTTAGATACTTTTCATATGGTTTGTTTTAGGGCTTTTCCATTTGATCGATGAAGTTTTATTTATCCTATGCTGCACACGGCATTTTTGCCAGCGGTTCATTGAAGGCTAGTTATCCATTTGGGATTGTCCCTATCCAATACACAGCACTTCTAAACCAATTATGTGCAGGGTTATTAAATTATAAAACCACTAATATGCTACGTCCTTTTCAAAATAAAACTTCTATGCAGGGTTCCAAATTGTATTTTAATGAAACACTTCATCACATTCAATTATATAACTTTAAACCTGATGTTAATAACTGCAAATGAAGGGAAGTAATTCTAAACCAAGTAAGTTGTTTTTGCAGGCACAATAAAGAATTGGTACATATATATATATATGTGTGTGCATGTATATGGGTATATATACAAATATATACAAAAAGGTGAGAAAACACATACAGCTACAACATACCTTTCAAAAAGCACTGGATCCACGAGGGGATACGAACATGTTGGAATTGTTTTATTTAAACTGCCGTTCATTTAAGTGTTATTTTGTTTCTTATTTGTTCTTTTCGTGTTTGTGTACCCCTGATGAAGGCGTAAGCCGAAAGCGCTTGGGTTTTTATAAACTGTAGCACTGTATAAATGTTTTTCCCCATCTAAATATATATATATATACATAAAAAACAAACAAACAAAAAATAAAAAATTCATGTTAGGTATTTCATACATGAAGGTGATAAATGAGGTAAATGGCATTCAAGTAGTCAGCATCAAATCAAATCAGCATCAAATCACGATGACATCTCCTCTTTTTATTATTTATAAGGAGTTTAAATAGTTTTGCGGCTTACCTATATAATTTGGGTTAATTTACTTGAAAATGTTACATGTTAGCCTTTAGATAGTTATAGATCGGTATGCCAAATAATTGGTATTTCTATTATGGATGACATAACAGTGGAGTTAAGACATCAGTTGAAATTGTGGCCTTTAAATAGTAAAGTACCGATTAGACCATAATACATTAATTGCTAGTTTCTCATCCAAATTTATTTCAAAATAGGGGCGGGGTGAAATTTTATTTTTTTATTTTTTTATTTTTTTATTTTATACGAAAAATTGAAAATGGCCTCTGCACAAGGCAAAAATAGTTAAACATACTACTGAGTACTTCCAAGATTAAAAACACATTTTAATAGTGTTTCATACTTTCAGCAGTTATTTTTAGTATTTTTTATTTATTTATTTTATTTATTTTATTTATTTTTTTTGAAGAAGAAGAAATAAAAATTACCGGGGCGGCATAAAAAAAACGGGGGCGGGTGGGGATAAGAATCTAGCAATTAATTTATTATGGCCTTAATTGACTAACCGTTCATCAACTACTTGGGCCTCTGATTATGACTATTGATTAGATTACGAAAGTCTATAATCAATCATAGGTAAAAGGTAAAAAAGCAGTTAAAATAATTTTGAAATAGACATCAGCTTGATTATCCAGGATACAAAGGTTAATACAATTGGCAAAATGTGCATAATATACACAAATAAACAAATGTATATCAGTTGTTTTGCTGACTGAAATGAAATAACAATGGCACAACAAACACGAGGAAAGGATACATACTTAATCAGAAATCATTCAAAGTTCAAGGTCTGAAACTGAATAACATGCACATGTTGCACTTCATAGTATTTAATCGATTTAAACCGATGATTGAACGGCTACCACTAACTGATTATAATCAATGTTCGATTGTACATTTCAAACGAAAGACCATCACTAGAGTGAATAAGTGAAAGTCTATATTGAACTTCTAACAGTCAATTTGTTTTTGGAGACACATATTAAAGGATACCTACTCTCAAATTTTCCTACAAATCTTTACATACTGTATATTTATTAAGATATTTATTTCTCAATGTCGTGTGCAGCAACTCATGTAGTCGTTATTTAATCTCAAATACTTCCTAGGCTTTCATGGCGTTATTCTAACAACCTTGTTGCAATGGAAAGGGCTAGAAAGCGGTTAACAGTTATGCTGCTAAGGCTATAATAGATAGTGGGGGCCGTTATCTGCTACACACAGACATTCAGGCTGATGATAACTGTCTTGAAAAGGGTGATGTTAATTTATCAGATGTGGGGAACAATTTGTTTTTTAACCAGTTAGCGGTAATCTATACTTACATGGCACCTTTTTTGTTTTGGGCGTGGCATTCGGATATTTTGCTTTTGGCATGCACTCTTCGCTTTTATATAATTATATATAAATTTGCTGTCCGTACGAATTGCTCGAATATATTTATTGAATTCGGTGCACTTGTAATTATGCTTGAATATCAAGTTAACCGTGCTTTCAACACGTGCTTAAATGCTTATCAGGAAAGTTGCTTTCATAATGACCTTTTAATTTGGTGCACATGTATTTATGACCTTAATATTGTAAGATTCGATTTGCTTTATTGCTTAATGCTTTCCACTGTAAGGGCTTGCCATAATGGTTGTTTGTGCTTACCGGCAGCCCAATTGTTAAGCGCCATGCTTGGGGCTTGTTTTTCAATCCATGCCAAGCCCAATTGATTTATTTATTTGCCTTTATTAAAATAAAGTTTCAAAAATATGTTTATGTGTTGTTATTACAGTGCTCTCTAATAACGCTTTCCCAAGCATTTTGACTTGTTTTTGTTTGCTTTTGTTTATTTATATTTTATTCTCCAACACCGTAACTGCCACCCGTGTTATAAACGACATGTACATATTTTAAAGCATTCTATGATTACATAAATGTTTTCAGTTACCTGTAGTTTAAGTTGGTTCGGAAACGAGATCACACTATTTATTCTATGGCACATTTTATTATAAATAGAAACTTAAACAACACTCATACACTGACATTTTCTTTTATCCCCATGTTTATAGTTTAAACATGTTTGACTATTTTAAAGTTGACATTTTGTAAAAGGTTCCAGATCGTGTATATAACATGTATCTTCCTGAAATTCAGGTTATTTGCGAATGTTCTTACCTATTTAAACTTTGTAAATAAATCGTTATGATCACAGATATATGTGTTAAACCGACATGCCTCCTGTGTTAATGATCCGCAGTCGTTAGGTTTCGCATTTCACATATGCGTCGACTTGACCCCTCGCATTGTACAACCTAATCCCTATTTTGAATATACTTAGGCTACCCAAATAACAATTTTATTATTTCTTATCTGGTGAAATAAAACGTATTGTATACAAACTTACCTCAATATACGTCTACAAACTTACGATATGAACCAGGGGCGTAGCTGACCTGAAATGCATGCATAGGCTCGACAAACTAGCCCCGTCGTTGTTTTTTACACTTAGCTATGTAATGGTACGTTTTGGCTTGTCCTTGACAGAACACTTGTGTAATAGGTTATGTGAAAAAATAATTTTTTGACAAATTTGAAAAGTAACATTTGACAAAGTTGAATTTCCTATACTGCATTTTTGGATTTTTCTTGTCTTTTTTTTTCAATTTTCAATTTGATGTATAGGCCCGGGTCTATATAGCCTAATAGTAGTTACACCGATGTAAACAATTGAATGTTGTTTAACGGCTCATCAACACAGTATAGGTTATTTAGAGCCGCTACAGTGAGAGAGGAAGTATACATAGGAAAACCGGGAACCGTGCCCTACGCTTATTATCGAATAGATTCCAATGGTTCTTTAACGTGACCGATACACGGGACCGCCCGGTTTACATCCCCATCCGACGGAAAAGAAAGTGAAAGTGTCTTGCCTAAGAACACACCGACGAAACTCAGTGGCACCACCGAAGATTAAACCCGGGGCCTCCGGTTACAAATCCGCCGCGCTACCGACTGCGCCACGCCAGCCCTCCCGATATGAACAAAAACAAATAATACCATATCAGCTCGGAGAGTAACTGAAGGTCGTGTCTATCCTATTCAACTGTTCATAAAGTATGTTGTATTGGGATTGTATGAAAATAGGTTCAATGTTTGAATATTATCAGACTAGTACATACCGGCGAACAGTGGATTACATTAATAGAATAAAAACCTATGTTTTTCATCCTTTATATTTCACAACATTGGAACTTGGAATAAAAACACTTCACGGGGACATGTTGGTGAGCTGTCAATACAGGATTTATTTCATCGACAGTAAGAAAACTTATATTTCAAGACTGCGTAGTGACTTGATAGTTGTACACTTGTTTAAAGGAGGCACGTCTGGCTTCCTTTTTTTTTTAGAAAAAACTCTAAGATTTATTTTAAAACAGTTCCAATATATGATAAAACAAAATGTAAAAAACAATCAAAATATGGCATAGTATTGGATTATTTACGGCTAAATTTTGCATTCATCATATATTGTTGTTGAAATCGTCTTCAAAATGTTTAAATTCTCCCTGGTTTGTATCCTATGATAGGACATATAACAGTGCAAAGTCAATTTCCTTGTTCGTAAGTACTCAATTTTAGGTTATTTAATATAGCAACTATCACTATTTGCCAAGTTCAAGACAGATCCCTAGACCCTCACCATCGGCATCAATACCATAGTATTGATGTCTATGCCTCATGAATATATGATGTACACCCTTTATTATTATAAAATAATTTTGCATCATTTAAATTAATATCTTTATCTGGGTACAGATTATGTATGACTAAGTATTGTCAAATTTGCAGACCATATTTGGTCATTATTTTAAAATCATTTAAACTTGACTGGTTTAAAGCACTATTCACAAATTCAACTGATAATTACAGCATTGTTAAGCCCGAATTTTTGATGAAAACAAAACTAAACGAATGCATAGTTTTAACTTGACCACCACCCTTTTATAATCATAATCAAATTGTGAATGGTTAAGTCCAGTGTAGTTCTATTGGAAGGCAATCGCCAAAAATATCAAAACCTGACAATTGGAAGTTACGGTTAGTATGGCAATTATACACTGCCGTATAGTACATGGTACTCATTTCATAACACTCCCGTATAGTGCATGTTAATCAGTCTGTAACACTGCCATATAATGCATAGTTTTAACTTGACTACCACCCTTTTATAATCATAATCAATGGTTAAGTCTAGTCTAGTTCTATTGAAAGGCAATCGTAAAAAACATCAAAACCTGACATTTGGAAGTTACGGTTAGCATGGCAATTATACACTACCGTATAGTGCATGCTAATCATTCTGTAACACTGCCATATAATGCATAATAGTTACTCCATGTCACTGCCGTATAGTACATGGTACACATTTCATAGCACTGCCGTATAGTGCATGTTAATCATTATGAAACACTGCCATATATAATGCATAGTAATTACTCCATCTCACTGCCGTATAATACATGGTACTCATTTCATAACACTGCCATATAGTACATGCTACTCATTTTATAACACTGTCGTATAGTACATGGTACTCATTGCATAACACTCCCGTATAGTGCATATTAATCATTCTCTAACACTGCCATATCATGCAAAGTAATTACTCCATCTCACTACCGTGTAGTACTAAATACTCATTTCATAAAACTACCGTATAGTACAAATTAATCATTCTGTAACACTGCCATATCATGCAAAGTAATTACTCCATCTCATTACCGTGTAGTACATAATACTCATTTCATAAAACTACCGTATAGTACATGATACTCATTTCATAACACTGTCGAATAGTACATGCTACTCATTTCATAACACCGCCGTATAGCAAATGATTCTCATTTCATAACACTGTCGAATAGTAATTGCTACTCATTTCATAACACTGCCGTTTAGTGCATGTTAATCATTATGAAAATTGCTATATAATGCATAGTAATTACTCCATCTCACTGATAGATTCTTTATTTCCTCCGATGTACAGGAGCGCATATACATATAACATATAATACAAATTTAAAATTTAAAATTAGCAAACGTTAACGTATATATATATATATATATATATATATAATGGATCAGAACTATATACATCACGCAATACATGTCGATTAATGATTAGTTTACAATTAAACTAAACATGGGTACAGAATATGAAATAATTACTATTTATATGAATCATAGATTGCCATGTACTACCATATGCATGAGTCTTGCCAAAATGAAACTCGAGATGAAAAAAATGGTACTGTTTACTCAGCTTAAATTAGTTTACGCATCCTCTCATAAATAATAATATAGACTTATTAAGCATAGTATGAACCACTGTTGCAAAAGGTATTTCATTTTCTATATTAAAATACATAACATCTAAAGTATTTATGTTGTAATGTATATCTACACAAAATAAATAACGAATATTCCCAGCAATCAAAACGGAGTCGTAATATCGTCAGCTGCCTGCTGGCATTACTGAAAAGACATTTAACCATTATGCATTTTGCCTACACTAATAGTAATTACACATTGTGACAATAACCTGCTTTAATGTGTATAATTAAAACTAGTATGAACCATTTTTACAATAACAGCCAACGTTTTATCAGTTTCAGTTTTTATTGTCGAAAATTGTTTGAATCCTGATAATATAATGCATATCTGATCTCGAGGACCTTTAGGTTGCGGTATCCTAAATTTAGCATGGGCTTGGCCATGCCCCAGTACAGGAGTGACCTGAGCCAGAAGTGAAAGGTTACACAAATTAAAACATGCCATATAAATGTTTCAAAATAAATGTTCGGAGTTGTTAATTAATTAATAAATAGCATGCATTAAAATGGGAGCATTTATTTTTACCAATTGTATTTTGTAAACATGAAATTGTGAGATTAACCGCCACTCAAAAACAGGTAAATCTTTACTGCGGTTTGCATGTAAACAAATATGGTGGGCCCCATGGAAAGTTCTGTAGGGGAAACATGCTGAAAATTAACTTTTAGCACATTGGATTTGGACTTACCTTGAAGATAAGACACATCTTTTTGACTTTGTATGTTTAGTTTTATTTTTTATCTTTTTTGAAAAGTTGCATTGTGGCCTATGTGAAAGCAATTAGTGTACCGCAACCTAAAAATGAAGAATGAAAACATACTACACGGTCAACAATTTGGCCAGCAGTCTAAAAATTATTGTTGTATTTCATGTGGAATTTAAATTAACATATAAATGGATGACTTATGGTGATCAACAGACATGCCGATGCATGAAAAACAAATTCAACAAGAAATGAGCATGCCAGAAGGTAATGGGTGCCATATTGTACTTAGACTGCAGAACATATGCAGAACAAATGCATATACTTTGGTATTGACGCGTGTACATTGGTACGCACGTACTTCTATCGCATAGCTACATATCCCAAACATGTGCATGTTATATCAGCCATGTGGTTGCAGAGCTTAGCAATGATTCCTCTTTGGCGGGTGGGTTCGTCATGATAGATTATATCACAAATGTCGACAGGCCGGGCCGGACAAAACTCTTGATCTCGCATGAAATGACATCATTGTATTTTTTTCTATTATGAAGAGTACGTATTTTGTCTATTAGTATGCCAGTTATTTTACATGCAGTCTTTTTTAAGGTATTTAGTTTTTTTTCTTCAAGAAACATGAAAATAATGCTGGCTATAATGTGTATATGTGTACCGTACATCCTTCTGAGCATCGTTTTATATAACTCGATATTTTTTTACATTTTCTTGTAAAAAAGAGTATGATAATGGACCTTTGGAAACGGCCGAAAACGACAGATACAAAATATTGCAGTCTCGGTTTGATTGAGACTGTTGATAACTTCACATGAATTTTCATGGATTTGCATGTACATATGAATTTACATGAATTTACATGAATTATTACATGAATAATTACATAAATTTCCATTAATTACTGCATGAATTTACTTGAAATTCCACATGCATTTACATTAGATTCTCTCGTTACACTATGAGATTGTCCATGTTTTTAAACGAGAACTATGTCTTATGATGTAAACAATGTTTCACTGATCTCGCATGAGAGCGATACTCGATCAAAACTGTTAGTTTCTTTCTTAATAAGATGATCTGAAAGCGCGCGGAAAACTACACAAACAATTTTTGTCCGATGAATTATATTTTATACTGGTTTACTTGGGGTTACTTGGCGTAACTTTAATGTGTTTTATGCATTTTTTTCCTTTTTCCTGGTCATCATTTTAAAGTTCTATTTATTGTATTACCAATGGTAGAACTGTTTTATTTCCAGAGCTCAAGCAACAAATGTCTTGTTCCATTGACAACGTCAGTTATTAAGCATGAGGCATATCGAACACTTTTGCGGGACTCGAAGACTTTTGCGGGAAGCGTTATTTTGCGTGCTACTGTGTTTGACATACATGGACCAGCAAAGCCTACAGCATTTGGTAAGTGATTTTTAGAAATGTAACTTGCTTTGGTTTATCATGTTTCATTTTTTAAACATATCAATCAATGGGCATCATCTATATTAAGAGTCTTAAAATATGTTGAACTTTTAAGGGGTGGTTTCACCCAGTTTCTGTCTTATTGTGTATTAACAAAGCAGCAAGCAAATAAGAAAACAAACCAACAAGCAAGCAATCAAGCAAACAAACAAACAAACAGGCAGGCAGGCAGGCAGGCAGGCAGTCTACATTTCTAAAATGCCACTATATTGTTTTATTCCATTTGACATAGAATTTAGCTGCATTGTTGAAAATAGCACCGCGAGTAAATGTCGAAAAGCAAAAAGTCCTTATAACACACCTGTCTGTCTGTTTGTCTGTATGTCTCTTGGTTGTAACAAATGCTTTATTGAACTGTAATTTGTATATACATTGACACAAAGAAGACTAGGAACTTGAAACATGTTTTGTTGATACCTTATTACTATTTAAAGTCAAAGTATACTCAAAAACAGTGTTTTCTAAAGGGATGGGTGTGGGGTAAAAAAAGCAGTCAGATGTGCATATAAGCAGGATTATGTTCAAAATAAGGGGCAGACAGTGTATAATATGACACATGGAACTGTGCATTCTACCTAAGTAAAATATTTCGCATAAGTTTTTGAAGAACTGATGGAATCATAAAATATTGTAGTTTTTATCGGAAAACGGGTTTTGTTATCTCGACTGAAAAATTGTGGTAAAAAATTGAAAATGAAAGACAACATGCACAACTGTGTACGCTACAAGCTTTCTATATTCCACGAGTGCTTGTATATGACTACTTTCAGTCACAATAATGCCCATTGTTCAATAAATTGGAAAATACAACCCCGTATAGGTTGTGGTATCCCAAATATAGCATGGGCTTGGCCACGCCCATTTCCAGGAGTGACATGAGCCAGAAGTGAAAGGTCACAAAAATTAAAACATTCCAGACAAATGTTTTAAAATACATTGTCAGAGTTGTTAATTAATTAATAAATTGCACGTATTGTTTAAATGAGAGCATTTATTTTTACCAAATGTATTTAACCATGAAATATTTTTTAAACACGCATTCAAAAAGAGCTATAAGTATAAGAATAAGTAGAAGAAAATATTCCACTCCACAACACAGTCAACTACAAACACGCATTCAAAACGAACTATACTTATAAGAATACATAGAAGCAAAGTATTGTTATGTGCCGCTATTATCCTAATGTTTTGGTAGCGTATAGTACGATATATACATTCTTGTTCCTTTGGTAGAGTATGTTTAAATAATAGTTATAACTAAAATGGACTCCAACTAAATGTTAATTAAGTGTATGGACTGGTGAATGAACACAGGAGACAGCTTCAGTAAATTAACTTATAATATATCGTTATCAATTCAATCACAGAAAAAAGTACAACTGCATGCATTTAAATGCCTGTAACAATTCTTGAGTAACACAACGATAAGGTAATTTCAATGGTATTATGTTTAAGTATAATCACTTCCCATTTCCTAATGCCCCTTGTTAATCTACAGTACTTGTCAGTGGTAAAATTATCAAAGTAATTATCTAAATGTCTAATTCTTTCAACATTAAAATATATCTTATCCAATAGTGTGCAAATATATTAGAATATCTTTATTTGAACCGTCTAAATAATTTATTAAATAAATCTTATCCTTCAATAAACTTAGATGTTTACAGTTGGAACTAAAATTTCGGATTCCTCCTCCAAAACCTGGAGGAAGCTTTTATACTACACTCCAAATCTACCACAATTCCGCCATCCGCCAATTTCCCCGAATTCCGCCAATCCGCCATCTTCTCCACGGGAATCATTAGCGGAATCCTACAAATCTGGCGGAGCCGCCATAGCGTAACCAATGTAAACAAAGTATACCCGTTTGATAAAAAATCACAAAATAAAGTATTTAAACCTATTTCAAACATATAATTAAATATAAAACATCAAAGAGTAATAATTAATAAACATGACTAGACCTTTTATATCAAAATCTGAAGTGGGATTATAAAATAAACGTAGATCGAAGTGAACTACAATATTTCTTGAGAGCTAAAACATTGCAGACTACAGTGACCTCAAATGACCTTCCCACAATGCAATGCGACGTGTAGATTTAAAATGGCAGCTTACGTAAACAAACACATTGATAAATAAAAACGTTCACTATGGAATTAATTAATGGATAATACATGATATAAGATAAAAAAAAATAATTACACTCATAAATGTTTAGATTAAAGTTCCCTTAGGATGACACCGATGTCCTCTGTATTATTATTACAGAAATCGATCTCAGATAAACTGATGAATGTACATGACAATCGTATATGTACACAGAGTATAAATACAACTTAGTTTACAATACATGTTTTATTAAAAAAAGATGCTGTAACCCTGGAACATATCAGTATGCCACTCCACAATAGAGTCAACTACAAACATGCATTCGTCACAAACTGTACTTACAAGAATAAATAGAAGCAAAGTATGCCATTCCACAACACAGTCATCCACAAACACGCATTCAAAACGAACTAAACTAACACGAATAAATAATAGCAAAGTATGCCACTCCACAACACAGTCATCCACAAACACGCATTCAAAACGAACTAAACTAACACGAATAAATAGAAGCAAAGTATGCCACTCCACAACACAGTCATCCACAAACACGCATTCAAAACAAACTAAACTAACACGAATAAATAATAGCAAAGTATGCCACTCCACAACACAGTCATCCACAAACACGCATTCAAAACGAACTATACTTACAGGAATAAATAGAAGCAAAGTATGCCACTCCACAACACAGTCATCCACAAACACGCATTCAAAACAAACTAAACTAACACGAATAAATAGAAGCAAAGTATGCCACTCCACAACACAGTCATCCACAAACACGCATTCAAAACGAACTTAACTAACACGAATAAATAGAAGCAAAGTATGCCACTCCACAACACAGTCAACTACAAACATGCATTCAAAACGAACTAAACTAACACGAATAAATAGAAGCAAAGTATGCCACTCCACAACACAGTCATCCACAAACACGCATTCAAAACGAACTAAACTAACACGAATAAATAGAAGCAAAGTATGCCACTCCACATCACAGTCAACAACAAACACGCATTCAAAACAAACTAAACTAACACGAATAAACAGAAGCAAAGTATGCCACTCCACAGCACAGCCAGTCACAAACACGCATTCAAAACGAACTAAACTAACACGAATAAATAGAAGCAAAGTATGCCACCCCATAACACAGTCAACTACAAACACGCATTCAAAACGAACTAAACTAACACGAATAAATAGAAGCAAAGTATGCCACTCCACAACACAGTCATCCACAAACACGCATTCAAAATGAACTAAACTAACACGAATAAATAGAAGCAAAGTATGCTACTCCACAACACAGTCATCCACAAACACGCATTAGAAACGAACTAAACTAACACGAATAAATAGAAGCAAAGTATGCCACTCCACAACACAGTCATCCACAAACACGCATTCAAAACGAAATAAACTAACACGAATAAATAGAAGCAAAGAATGCCACTCCACAACACAGTCAACTACAAGCACGCATTCAAAACGAACTAAACTAACACGAATCAATAGAAGCAAAGTATGCCACTCCACAACACAGTCATCCACAAACACGCATTCAAAACGAACTAAACTAACACGAATAAATAGAAGCAAAGTATGCCACTCCACAACACAGTCAACTACAAACACGCATTCAAAACGAACTAAACTAACACGAATAAATAGAAGCAAAGTATGCCACTCCACAACATAGTCAACTACAAACACGCATTCAAAACGAACTAAACTAACACGAATCAATAGAAGCAAAGTATGCCACTCCACAACACAGTCATCCACAAACACGCATTCAAAACGAACTAAACTAACACGAATAAATAGAAGTAAAGTATGCCACTCCACAACACAGTCAAACACAAACACGCATTCAAAACGAACTAAACTAACACGAATAAATAGAAGCAAAGTATGCCACTCCACAACACAGTCAACTACAAACACGCATTCAAAACGAACTAAACTAACACGAATAAATAGAAGCAAAGTATGCCACTCCACAACACAGTCAACTACAAACACGCATTCAAAACGAACTAAACTAACACGAATAAATAGAAGCAAAGTATGCCACTCCACAACACAGTCATCCATAAACACGCATTCTAAACGGACTAAACTAACACGAATAAATAGAAGCAAAGTATGCCACTCCACAACAGAGTCAACTACAAACACGCATTCAAAACGAACTAAACTAACACGAATAAATAGAAGCAAAGTATGCCACTCCACAACACAGTCAACCACAAACACGCATTCAAAACGAACTAAACTAACACGAATAAATAGAAGCAAAGTATGCCACTCCACAACACAGTCAACTACAAACACGCAATCAAAACGAACTAAACTAACACGAATAAATAGAAGCAAATTATGCCACTCCACAACAGAGTCAACTACAAACACGCATTCAAAACGAACTAAACTAACACGAATAAATAGAAGCAAAGTATGCCACTCCACAACACAGTCATTCACAAACACGCATTCAAAACGAAATAAACTAACACGAATAAATAGAAGCAAAGTATGCCACTCCACAACAGAGTCAATTACAAACACGCATTCAAAACGAACTAAACTAACACGAATAAATAGAAGCAAAGTATGCCACTCCACAACACAGTCATCCACAAACACGCATTCAAAACTAACACGAATGAATAGAAGCAAAGTATGCCACTCCACAACACAGTCAACTACATACACGCATTGAAAACGAACTAAACTAACACGAATAAATAGAAGCAAAGTATGCCACTCTACAGCACAGTCATCCACAAACACGCATTCAAAACGAACTAAACTAACACGAATATATAGAAGCAAAGTATGCCACTCCACAACACAGTCATCCACAAACACGCATTCAAAACGAACTAAACTAACACGAATAAATAGAAGCAAAGTATGCCACTCCACAACACAGTCAACTACAAACACGCATTCAAAACGAACTAAACTAACACAAATAAATAGAAGCAAAGTATGCCACTCCACAACACAGTCATCTACAAACACGCATTCAAAACGAACTAAACTAACACGCATAAATAGAAGTAAAGTATGCCACACCACAACACAGTCAACCACAAACACGCATTCAAAACGAACTAAACTAACACGAATAAATAGAAGCAAAGTATGCCACTCCACAACACAGTCAACTACAAACACGCATTCAAAACGAACTAAACTAACACGAATAAATAGAAGCAAAGTATGCCACTCCACAACACAGTCAACTACAAACACGCATTCAAAACGAACTAAACTAACACGAATAAATAGAAGCAAAGTATGCCACTCCACAACACAGTCATCCATAAACACGCATTTTAAACGAACTAAACTAACACGAATAAATAGAAGCAAAGTATGCCACTCCACAACAGAGTCAACTACAAACACGCATTCTAAACGAACTAAACTAACACGAATAAATAGAAGCAAAGTATGCCACTCCACAACACAGTCAACCACAAACACGCATTCAAAACGAACTAAACTAACACGAATAAATAGAAGCAAAGTATGCCACTCCACAACACAGTCAACTACAAACACGCATTCAAAACGAACTAAACTAACACGAATAAATAGAAGCAAATTATGCCACTCCACAACAGAGTCAACTACAAACACGCATTCAAAACGAACTAAACTAACACGAATAAATAGAAGCAAAGTATGCAACTCCACAACACAGTCATCCACAAACACGCATTCAAAACGAACTAAACTAACACGAATAAATAGAAGCAAAGTATGCCACTCCACAACAGAGTCAATGACAAACACGCATTCAAAACGAACTAAACTAACACGAATAAATAGAAGCAAAGTATGCCACTCCACAACACAGTCATCCACAAACACGCATTCAAAACGAACTAAACTAACACGAATAAATAGAAGCAAAGTATGCCACTCCACAACACAGTCAACTACATACACGCATTCAAAACGAACTAAACTAACACAAATAAATAGAAGCAAAGTATGCCACTCCACAGCACAGTCATCCACAAACACGCATTCAAAACGAACTAAACTAACACGAATAAATAGAAGCAAAGTATGCCACTCCACAACACAGTCAACTACAAACACGCATTCAAAACGAACTAAACTAACACGAATAAATAGAAGCAAAGTATGCCACTCCACAACACAGTCATCCACAAACACGCATTCAAAACGAACTAAACTAACACGAATAAATAGAAGCAAAGTATGCCACTCCACAACAGAGTCAACTACAAACAAGCATTCAAAACGAACTAAACTAACACGAATAAATAGAAGCAAAGTATGCCACTCCACAACACAGTCAACCACAAACACGCATTCAAAACGAACTAAACTAACACGAATAAATAGAAGCAAAGTATGCCACTCCACAACACAGTCAACTACAAACACGCATTCAAAACGAACTAATCTAACACGAATAAATAGAAGCAAAGTATGCCACTCCACAACAGAGTCAACTACAAACACGCATTCAAAACGAACTAAACTAACACGAATAAATAGAAGCAAAGTATGCCACTCCACAACACAGTCATCCACAAACACGCATTCTAAATGAACTAAACTAACACGAATAAATAGAAGCAAAGTATGCCACTCCACAACAAAGTCAACTACAAACACGCATTCAAAACGAACTAAACTAACACGAATAAATAGAAGCAAAGTATGCCACTCCACAACACAGTCAACCACAAACACGCATTCAAAACGAACTAAACTAACATGAATAAATAGAAGCAAAGTATGCCACTCCACAACACAGTCAACTACAAACACGCATTCAAAACGAACTAAACTAACACGAATAAATAGAAACAAAGTATGCCACTCCACAACAGATTCAATTACAAACACGCATTCAAAATGAAATAAACTAACACGAATAAATAGAAGCAAAGTATGCCACTCCACAACACAGTCATCCACAAACACGCATTCAAAACGAACTAAACTAACACGAATAAATAGAAGCAAAGTATGCCACTCCACAACAGAGTCAATGACAAACACGCATTCAAAACGAACTAAATTAACACGAATAAATAGAAGCAAAGTATGCCACTCCACAACACAGTCATCCACAAACACGCATTCAAAACGAACTAAACTAACACGAATAAATAGAAGCAAAGTATGCCACTCCACAACAGAGTCAATTACAAACACGCATTCAAAACGAACTAAACTAACACGAATAAATAGAAGCAAAGTATGCCACTCCACAACACAGTCATCCACAAACACGCATTCAAAACGAACTAAACTAACACGAATAAATAGAAGCAAAGTATGCCACTCCACAACACAGTCAACTACAAACACGCATTCAAAACGAACTAAACTAACACGAATAAATAGAAGCAAAGTATGCCACTCCACAACAGAGTCAACTACAAACACGCATTCAAAACGAACTAAACTAACATGAATAAATAGAAGCAAAGTATGCCACTTCACAACACAGTCATCCACAAACACGCATTCAAAACGAACTAAACAAACACGAATAAATAGAAGCAAAGTATGCCACTCCACAACAGAGTCAACTACAAACACGCATTCAAAACGAACTAAACTAACACGAATAAATAGAAGCAAAGTATGCCACTCCACAACACAGTCAACCACAAACACGCATTCAAAACGAACTAAACTAACACGAATAAATAGAAGCAAAGTATGCCACTCCACAACACAGTCAACTACAAACACGCATTCAAAACGAACTAAACTAACACGAATAAATAGAAGCAAAGTATGCCACTCCACAACAGAATCAACTGAAAACACGCATTCAAAACGAACTAAACTAACACGAATAAATAGAAGCAAAGTATGCCACTCCACAACACAGTCATCCACAAACACGCATTCAAAACGAACTAAACTAACACGAATAAATAGAAGCAAAGTATGCCACTCCACAACACAGTCAACTACAAACACGCATTCAAAACGAACTAAACTAACACAAATAAATAGAAGCAAAGTATGCCACTCCACAACACAGTCATCTACAAACACGCATTCAAAACGAACTAAACTAACACGAATAAATAGAAGTAAAGTATGCCACACCACAACACAGTCAACCACAAACACGCATTCAAAACGAACTAAACTAACACGAATAAATAGAAGCAAAGTATGCCACTCCACAACACAGTCAACTACAAACACGCATTCAAAACGAACTAAACTAACACGAATAAATAGAAGCAAAGTATGCCACTCCACAACACAGTCAACTACAAACACGCATTCAAAACGAACTAAACTAACACGAATAAATAAAAGCAAAGTATTCCACTCCACAACACAGTCATCCATAAACACGCATTTTAAACGAACTAAACTAACACGAATAAATAGAAGCAAAGTATGCCACTCCACAACAGAGTCAACTACAAACACGCATTCTAAACGAACTAAACTAACACGAATAAATAGAAGCAAAGTATGCCACTCCACAACGCAGTCAACTACAAACACGCATTCAAAACGAACTAAACTAACACGAATAAATAGAAGCAAAGTATGCCACTCCACAACACAGTCATCCACAAACACGCATTCAAAACGAACTAAACTAACACGAATAAATAGAAGCAAAGTATGCCACTCCACAACAGAGTCAACTACAAACAAGCATTCAAAACGAACTAAACTAACACGAATAAATAGAAGCAAAGTATGCCACTCCACAACACAGTCAACCACAAACACGCATTCAAAACGAACTAAACTAACACGAATAAATAGAAGCAAAGTATGCCACTCCACAACACAGTCAACTACAAACACGCATTCAAAACGAACTAATCTAACACGAATAAATAGAAGCAAAGTATGCCACTCCACAACAGAGTCAACTACAAACACGCATTCAAAACGAACTAAACTAACACGAATAAATAGAAGCAAAGTATGCCACTCCACAACACAGTCATCCACAAACACGCATTCTAAATGAACTAAACTAACACGAATAAATAGAAGCAAAGTATGCCACTCCACAACAAAGTCAACTACAAACACGCATTCAAAACGAACTAAACTAACACGAATAAATAGAAGCAAAGTATGCCACTCCACAACACAGTCAACCACAAACACGCATTCAAAACGAACTAAACTAACACGAATAAATAGAAGCAAAGTATGCCACTCCACAACACAGTCAACTACAAACACGCATTCAAAACGAACTAAACTAACACGAATAAATAGAAACAAAGTATGCCACTCCACAACAGATTCAATTACAAACACGCATTCAAAATGAACTAAACTAACACGAATAAATAGAAGCAAAGTATGCCACTCCACAACACAGTCATCCACAAACACGCATTCAAAACGAACTAAACTAACACGAATAAATAGAAGCAAAGTATGCCACTCCACAACAGAATCAATGACAAACACGCATTCAAAACGAACTAAACTAACACGAATAAATAGAAGCAAAGTATGCCACTCCACAACACAGTCATCCACAAACACGCATTCAAAACGAACTAAACTAACACGAATAAATAGAAGCAAAGTATGCCACTCCACAACAGAGTCAATTACAAACACGCATTCAAAACGAACTAAACTAACACGAATAAATAGAAGCAAAGTATGCCACTCCACAACACAGTCATCCACAAACACGCATTCAAAACGAACTAAACTAACACGAATAAATAGAAGCAAAGTATGCCACTCCACAACACAGTCAACTACAAACACGCATTCAAAACGAACTAAACTAACACGAATAAATAGAAGCAAAGTATGCCACTCCACAACAGAGTCAACTACAAACACGCATTCAAAACGAACTAAACTAACACGAATAAATAGAAGCAAAGTATGCCACTTCACAACACAGTCATCCACAAACACGCATTCAAAACGAACTAAACAAACACGAATAAATAGAAGCAAAGTATGCCACTCCACAACAGAGTCAACTACAAACACGCATTCAAAACGAACTAAACTAACACGAATAAATAGAAGCAAAGTATGCCACTCCACAACACAGTCAACCACAAACACGCATTCAAAACGAACTAAACTAACACGAATAAATAGAAGCAAAGTATGCCACTCCACAACACAGTCAACTACAAACACGCATTCAAAACGAACTAAACTAACACGAATAAATAGAAGCAAAGTATGCCACTCCACAACAGAATCAACTGAAAACACGCATTCAAAACGAACTAAACTAACACGAATAAATAGAAGCAAAGTATGCCACTCCACAACACAGTCATCCACAAACACGCATTCAAAACGAACTAAACTAACACGAATAAATAGAAGCAAAGTATGCCACTCCACAACAGAGTCAATTACAAACACGCATTCAAAACGAACTAAACTAACACGAATAAATAGAAGCAAAGTATGCCACTCCACAACACAGTCATCCACAAACACGCATTCAAAACGAACTAAACTAACACGAATAAATAGAAGCAAAGTATGCCACTCCACAACACAGTCAACTACATACACGCATTCAAAACGAACTAAACTAACACGAATAAATAGAAGCAAAAGATGCCACGCCACTACACAGTCAACTACAAACACGCATTCAAAACGAACTAAACTAACACGAATAAATAGAAGCAATGTATGCCACTCCACAACAGAGTCAACTACAAACACGCATTCAAAACGAACTAAACTAACACGAATAAATAGAAGCAAAGTATGCCACTCCACAACACAGTCATACACAAACACGCATTCAAAACAAACTAAACTAACACGAATAAATAGAAGCAAAGTATGCCACTCCACAACACAGTCAACTACAAACAAGCATTCAAAACGAACTAAACTAACACGAATAAATAGAAGCAAAGTATGCCACTCCACAACACAGTCAACCACAAACACGCATTCAAAACGAACTAAACTAACACGAATAAATAGAAGCAAAGTATGCCACTCCACAACACAGTCAACTACAAACACGCATTCAAAACGAAATAAACTAACACGAATAAATTGAAGCAAAGTATGCCACTCCACAACAGAGTCAACTACAAACACGCATTCAAAACGAACTAAACTAACACGAATAAATAGAAGCAAAGTATGCCACTCCACAACACAGTCATCCACAAACACGCATTCAAAACGAACTAAACTAACACGAATAAATAGAAGCAAAGTATGCCACTCCACAACACAGTCAACCACAAACACGCATTCAAAACGAACTAAACTAACACGAATAAATAGAAGCAAAGTATGCCACTCCACAACACAGTCAACTACAAACACGTATTTAAAACGAACTAAACTAACACGAATAAATAGAAGCAAAGTATGCCACTCCACAACACAGTCATCCACAAACACGCATTCAAAACGAACTAAACTAACACGAATAAATAGAAGCAAAGTATGCCACTCCACAACAGAGTCAACTACAAACACGCATTCAAAACGAACTAAACTAACACGAATAAATAGAAGCAAAGTATGCCACTCCACAACACAGTCATCCACAAACACGCATTCAAAACGAACTAAAGTAACACGAATAAATAGAAGCAAAGTATGCCACTCCACAACACAGTCAACTATATACACGCATTCAAAACGAACTAAACTAACACGAATAAATAGAAGCAAAGTATGCCACTCCACAACACAGTCAACCACAAACACGCATTCAAAACGAACTAAACTAACACGAATAAATAGAAGCAAAGTATGCCACTCCACAACACAGTCAACTACAAACACGCATTCAAAACGAAATAAACTAACACGAATAAATTGAAGCAAAGTATGCCACTCCACAACAGAGTCAACTACAAACACGCATTCAAAACGAACTAAACTAACACGAATAAATAGAAGCAAAGTATGCCACTCCACAACACAGTCATCCACAAACACGCATTCAAAACGAACTAAACAAACACGAATAAATAGAAGCAAAGTATGCCACTCCACAACACAGTCAACCACAAACACGCATTCAAAACGAACTAAACTAACACGAATAAATAGAAGCAAAGTATGCCACTCCACAACACAGTCAACTACAAACACGTATTTAAAACGAACTAAACTAACACGAATAAATAGAAGCAAAGTATGCCACTCCACAACACAGTCATCCACAAACACGCATTCAAAACGAACTAAACTAACACGAATAAATAGAAGCAAAGTATGCCACTCCACAACAGAGTCAACTACAAACACGCATTCAAAACGAACTAAACTAACACGAATAAATAGAAGCAAAGTATGCCACTCCACAACACAGTCATCCACAAACACGCATTCAAAACGAACTAAACTAACACGAATAAATAGAAGCAAAGTATGCCACTCCACAACAGAGAATGAAAAAGTACCACCGATAATTAAATATAAGTATCGGACTCAGCGATCTCCAAAAATCGAATGAATAACAGTACTGATTGCAAGCGCGGGGAGAAGTATGACACTCCACAACACAGACAACTACAAACACGCATTCAAAACGAACTAAACTAACACGAATAAATAGAAGCAAAGTATGCCACTCCACAACACAGTCATCCACAAACACGCATTCAAAACGAACTAAACTAACACGAATAAATAGAAGCAAAGTATGCCACTCCACAACAGAGTCAACTACAAACAAGCATTCAAAACGAACTAAACTAACACGAATAAATAGAAGCAAAGTATGCCACTCCACAACACAGTCAACCACAAACACGCATTCAAAACGAACTAAACTAACACGAATAAATAGAAGCAAAGTATGCCACTCCACAACACAGTCAACTACAAACACGCATTCAAAACGAACTAATCTAACACGAATAAATAGAAGCAAAGTATGCCACTCCACAACAGAGTCAACTACAAACACGCATTCAAAACGAACTAAACTAACACGAATAAATAGAAGCAAAGTATGCCACTCCACAACACAGTCATCCACAAACACGCATTCTAAATGAACTAAACTAACACGAATAAATAGAAGCAAAGTATGCCACTCCACAACAAAGTCAACTACAAACACGCATTCAAAACGAACTAAACTAACACGAATAAATAGAAGCAAAGTATGCCACTCCACAACACAGTCAACCACAAACACGCATTCAAAACGAACTAAACTAACACGAATAAATAGAAGCAAAGTATGCCACTCCACAACACAGTCAACTACAAACACGCATTCAAAACGAACTAAACTAACACGAATAAATAGAAACAAAGTATGCCACTCCACAACAGATTCAATTACAAACACGCATTCAAAATGAACTAAACTAACACGAATAAATAGAAGCAAAGTATGCCACTCCACAACACAGTCATCCACAAACACGCATTCAAAACGAACTAAACTAACACGAATAAATAGAAGCAAAGTATGCCACTCCACAACAGAATCAATGACAAACACGCATTCAAAACGAACTAAACTAACACGAATAAATAGAAGCAAAGTATGCCACTCCACAACACAGTCATCCACAAACACGCATTCAAAACGAACTAAACTAACACGAATAAATAGAAGCAAAGTATGCCACTCCACAACAGAGTCAATTACAAACACGCATTCAAAACGAACTAAACTAACACGAATAAATAGAAGCAAAGTATGCCACTCCACAACACAGTCATCCACAAACACGCATTCAAAACGAACTAAACTAACACGAATAAATAGAAGCAAAGTATGCCACTCCACAACACAGTCAACTACAAACACGCATTCAAAACGAACTAAACTAACACGAATAAATAGAAGCAAAGTATGCCACTCCACAACAGAGTCAACTACAAACACGCATTCAAAACGAACTAAACTAACACGAATAAATAGAAGCAAAGTATGCCACTTCACAACACAGTCATCCACAAACACGCATTCAAAACGAACTAAACAAACACGAATAAATAGAAGCAAAGTATGCCACTCCACAACAGAGTCAACTACAAACACGCATTCAAAACGAACTAAACTAACACGAATAAATAGAAGCAAAGTATGCCACTCCATAACACAGTCAACCACAAACACGCATTCAAAACGAACTAAACTAACACGAATAAATAGAAGCAAAGTATGCCACTCCACAACACAGTCAACTACAAACACGCATTCAAAACGAACTAAACTAACACGAATAAATAGAAGCAAAGTATGCCACTCCACAACAGAATCAACTGAAAACACGCATTCAAAACGAACTAAACTAACACGAATAAATAGAAGCAAAGTATGCCACTCCACAACACAGTCATCCACAAACACGCATTCAAAACGAACTAAACTAACACGAATAAATAGAAGCAAAGTATGCCACTCCACAACAGAGTCAATTACAAACACGCATTCAAAACGAACTAAACTAACACGAATAAATAGAAGCAAAGTATGCCACTCCACAACACAGTCATCCACAAACACGCATTCAAAACGAACTAAACTAACACGAATAAATAGAAGCAAAGTATGCCACTCCACAACACAGTCAACTACATACACGCATTCAAAACGAACTAAACTAACACGAATAAATAGAAGCAAAAGATGCCACGCCACTACACAGTCAACTACAAACACGCATTCAAAACGAACTAAACTAACACGAATAAATAGAAGCAATGTATGCCACTCCACAACAGAGTCAACTACAAACACGCATTCAAAACGAACTAAACTAACACGAATAAATAGAAGCAAAGTATGCCACTCCACAACACAGTCATACACAAACACGCATTCAAAACAAACTAAACTAACACGAATAAATAGAAGCAAAGTATGCCACTCCACAACACAGTCAACTACAAACAAGCATTCAAAACGAACTAAACTAACACGAATAAATAGAAGCAAAGTATGCCACTCCACAACACAGTCAACCACAAACACGCATTCAAAACGAACTAAACTAACACGAATAAATAGAAGCAAAGTATGCCACTCCACAACACAGTCAACTACAAACACGCATTCAAAACGAAATAAACTAACACGAATAAATTGAAGCAAAGTATGCCACTCCACAACAGAGTCAACTACAAACACGCATTCAAAACGAACTAAACTAACACGAATAAATAGAAGCAAAGTATGCCACTCCACAACACAGTCATCCACAAACACGCATTCAAAACGAACTAAACTAACACGAATAAATAGAAGCAAAGTATGCCACTCCACAACACAGTCAACCACAAACACGCATTCAAAACGAACTAAACTAACACGAATAAATAGAAGCAAAGTATGCCACTCCACAACACAGTCAACTACAAACACGTATTTAAAACGAACTAAACTAACACGAATAAATAGAAGCAAAGTATGCCACTCCACAACACAGTCATCCACAAACACGCATTCAAAACGAACTAAACTAACACGAATAAATAGAAGCAAAGTATGCCACTCCACAACAGAGTCAACTACAAACACGCATTCAAAACGAACTAAACTAACACGAATAAATAGAAGCAAAGTATGCCACTCCACAACACAGTCATCCACAAACACGCATTCAAAACGAACTAAAGTAACACGAATAAATAGAAGCAAAGTATGCCACTCCACAACACAGTCAACTATATACACGCATTCAAAACGAACTAAACTAACACGAATAAATAGAAGCAAAGTATGCCACTCCACAACACAGTCAACCACAAACACGCATTCAAAACGAACTAAACTAACACGAATAAATAGAAGCAAAGTATGCCACTCCACAACACAGTCAACTACAAACACGCATTCAAAACGAAATAAACTAACACGAATAAATTGAAGCAAAGTATGCCACTCCACAACAGAGTCAACTACAAACACGCATTCAAAACGAACTAAACTAACACGAATAAATAGAAGCAAAGTATGCCACTCCACAACACAGTCATCCACAAACACGCATTCAAAACGAACTAAACAAACACGAATAAATAGAAGCAAAGTATGCCACTCCACAACACAGTCAACCACAAACACGCATTCAAAACGAACTAAACTAACACGAATAAATAGAAGCAAAGTATGCCACTCCACAACACAGTCAACTACAAACACGTATTTAAAACGAACTAAACTAACACGAATAAATAGAAGCAAAGTATGCCACTCCACAACACAGTCATCCACAAACACGCATTCAAAACGAACTAAACTAACACGAATAAATAGAAGCAAAGTATGCCACTCCACAACAGAGTCAACTACAAACACGCATTCAAAACGAACTAAACTAACACGAATAAATAGAAGCAAAGTATGCCACTCCACAACACAGTCATCCACAAACACGCATTCAAAACGAACTAAACTAACACGAATAAATAGAAGCAAAGTATGCCACTCCACAACAGAGAATGAAAAAGTACCACCGATAATTAAATATAAGTATCGGACTCAGCGATCTCCAAAAATCGAATGAATAACAGTACTGATTGCAAGCGCGGGGAGAAGTATGACACTCCACAACACAGACAACTACAAACACGCATTCAAAACGAACTATATTTACAATAATAAACAGAAGCAAAGTATGCCACTCCACAGCACAGTCAACTACAACACGCATTCAAAACGAACTAAACTTAAACAAATACATAGTAGCGAAGTATGCCACTCCACATCGAAGTCAACTACAAACACGCATTCCAAACGAACTATACCTACACGAATAAATAGAAGCAATGTATGCCACACAGCAAAAATAGTCAACTACAAACACGCATTTAAAACAATCTATACTTACACGAATAAATAGAAGCAATGTATGCCACAAAGCAAAAATAGTCAACTACAAACACGCATTTAAAACAATCTATACTAACACGAAAAAATAGAAGCAAAGTATGCTACTCACCAACACAATCAACTACAAAGACACGTTCAAAACGAACTATACTTACACGAATAAATAGAAGCAATGTATGCCACACAGCAAAAATAGTCAACTACAAACACGCATTTAAAACAATCTATACTTACAGGAATAAATAGAAGCAATGTATGCCACACAGCAAAAATAGTCAACTACAAACACGCATTTAAAACAATCTATACTTACACGAAAAAATAGAAGCAAAGTATGCTACTCATCAACACAATCAACTACAAAGACACGTTCAAAACGAACTATACTTACACGAATAAATAGAAGCAATGTATGGCACACAGCCAAAATAGTCAACTACAAACACGCATTTAAAACAATCTATACTTACAGGAATAAATAGAAGCAAAGTATGCACACAGCAAAAATAGTCAACTACAAACACGCATTTAAAACAAACTATACTAACACGAAAAAATAGAAGCAAAGTATGCCACTCTACAACACAGTCAACTACAAAAAAACAGTATGATAATGGACCTTTGGAAACGGCCGAAAACGACACATACGAAATATTGCAGTCTCGGTAGTGAAATATGCTAGCTACCACGCATTCAAAACGAATTATACAAACACGAATAAACAGAAGCAAAGTATGCCACTCCACAACACAGTCAACTACAAACACACATTCAAAACGAACTAATTACAAGAATCAACTTGACTACCAAAAAAGTGTTTCAATGAGTATAAATATCTACTTCGTGAGGTATTTATTTGGTAATCTACACAACTGACCAAACATTTTTATTTTTTTAAAGAATTAGAATTACGGTATCAGTTGGCGAAATTCCACTGAAAGCTATATCAGTGCTTGTATATGTAGGCAGATTTTGGATATATTTGACATAGAATCTGTGTGGCCTCTCCAATTCTAATACAATGGTAGGTGAAGGCGGATTCCACAATTCACAGCCATACAACACTTTTGATAACACAATTGTGTTGTAGATTGTCAAGGATGTTAACGGATTCAGCCCATGCGGGTGAATCCCGCTATTTATCAGACGTAAAATGGTACCCCTTAATTTTGTATTGGATTCATGAATGGAGTCGTTTATGTCCATATATTTATCTAAACGAATATCAAGATGAGTATAGACTTGGACTTCATTTACCAAGAGTCCATTTCCTGGTGTTACGATCAAATTCAGCCTGTGTTTCATTAAATACCATCGCTGCACTTTTTTTAACATTGTAATCAAAACTCCATTTCATAGCATATTTATGGCATATATCAATCAAACATCTCATTTGACCCGTTTTTAGATACTGATATGAGGACCATATAATCAGCAACAGTAGGGGATCCTGCATTTAAATTATATATACAGAAACCAAGTCCATTGGTTTCTAATTCTTTGATTAGCCCATCTATGAAGAGAAGGTACAGTCTATGGGAACTTTTACCATATTGTCTAGTGCCTTGTTTTACATAAAACCAGTCTGAAATACAACCTTGGTTTCTTACACAATTTTGCATATTACGATACATATTAGCAAGCGCAAAATATAAGTTGTCATCCATTTCGGTCTCTAACAGTTTAAGGAGCATTCCATTGTGCCAGAGACGGTCAAATGCTTGGCGGGCATCCATGAGACCAACAAATACTTTGCTATTTTTGGGTAAGGGTGATCGCCCTGTAATTGTCCGGGTCACCTTTTCGATTTCTTCCGCCTTTATGAAATACTGTTATAATCCCTTTATTTGTATCAGAAGGAATGCAGCATAGGCGTAACATAGCTGAATATAGATTAACTAAAACGTTACTTATTACTATCCCGCCATATATGTAATATTCATAATAAACATTTTCCATGCCACAGGCTTTACCACACTTCAGCCCCTGCTTAAGCATTTGATCGTTATCTGCGAGAATAAACAAGTTTCATTTCTGCCGTTTTATCTATTTTTAGCCCTTCTGGCCAAAGGCCAGGCGAGCTTATGCGATCACTTTTCGTCCGTCGTCCGTCCGTCCGTCCGTCTGTTAGCAATTTTATAAAATCGACATCTTCTCTGAAATCGCTTGAAAGATGTTGATGAAACTTAACCAAATGTTACTTAGGGAGCCCCTTCTCAGATTTATGTTTTTCATGGCCGCGAGTCATCCAAGATGGCCGCCATGGCTAAAATTAGGTCTTTATTTAGGGAAATTTCAAACAACATCTCCTCCGAAACCACTTAATCCATTCTAGTGAAATATCATATACATGTTCCTTGGGTTGGCCTCTATCAAGCTTGTGTTTTTCGTTATTGTCGAACAATCAAACTGGCCACCACGTCAACCCAAAGTTTAAATTGAGTTATATAGGAAAAGGCTATAAATGACATCTTCTCTGAAACCGCTTAAAGAATTTTGATGAAACTTAATCACAATGATCTTTGGGACAGTCCTCCTCAGAATTGTGTTTATCGCGGCCGTCAGTCATCCAAGATGGCCGCCATGGTTAAAATTAGGTCAAATTTAAAGAAATTTTAAACGACATCTCCTCCGAAACCACTTAATCCATTCCAGTGAAATATCATATACATGTTTCTTGGGTTAGCCTTTATCAAATTTGTATTTTTAGTTATCGTCGAATAATCAAAATGACGACCCAACATTTACATAGAGTTATATAGGAAAATGCTAAAAATGACATTTTCTCTGAAACCTCTAGAAGGATTTTGTTGAAACTTTATCACAATGATCTTTGGTATAGTGCGCCTCAGATTTGTGTTTTTCGAAGCCGCCAGTTGTCCGAGATGGCCGCCACGGCTAAAACTAAGTCAAATTTAAGGAAATTTTCAACGACATCTCCTCCGAAACCTCTTAATCCATTCTAATGAAATATCAAAAACATGTTCCTTGAGTTGGTCTCTATCAAATTTGCGTAGAGTTATATAGGAAAAGGTTAAATATGACATCTCAGAAACCTTGTGAAGGATTTTGTTGAAATTTTATCACAATGTTTGGCGTCTATTAAGTTTGTGTTTTTTTGTTGTCTTCCAATAATCAAAATGGCCGCCGTGTCGACCCAAAGTTTATACAGGAAAAGGCTAAGTAAGATATCTTCTCTAAAACCGCTTGAAGGAGTTTGATGAAACCTTATCACAATGATCTTTAGGGAAGTCCCCTTCAGATGTGTGTTTCTCGTGGCCGCCAGTTTTCCAAGATGGCCACCATGTCTAAAACTAAGTAAAAATTAAGGAAATCACGAATACCATTCTCCACATGGCCATACACATAATTATTAGATTTGTGATGAATTGCATTATACTCACAGATTGAGAGGTTATGTTGACTAAAAAAGCAAGAAACACAAAAATGCAAGGCAATGCCTAACTATTAATCATATTTTATATATTTTATGTAAATGCTTGATACAAACTTCAAGATTAAGGTGTGTCCCTTTAAAAATGATTAAAAAACTACAAGATTTATAAACAGAACATAAACTGCAATAAGAAACGTACAATGGCCCGGGTAGGAAACGTCCAATGGCCACAGAATCGCCTAGTTACCTAGGTACGAACCGTCAAAGGTACGATACGTGCATAATTCAGCTTTAACCCCCAAACCCTTTTAATTTGTAAGTATGCGGATATAAATATTTGTAATTAAACATTCCTTTTATTAAATTATATCATTCTTTCTGATTAATTCTTGCGTGTAAGTTATAATAGACATTACAAACGTATCGTGTATTCGCAAAAATTCCCGAAGCTCGCTTGGTAAGATACAAATTGTGCACAGTTTCGTCACAATTTTACATTCATTGCTGCGTCTTCCCACCATATTAACACTACAGCTTGCATTGAATATTGTAATTATTATGATATTTTATTAAATTATCATGAATGAAATTGTCTTTGTTTGATTTTGGTCTGAATTTATGATAAAAAAATAAACATTCCTTACCCACTTTGCTCCAAAGCATGACCTTCGTGGTGTTTTTAACAGGTTTTGATTTTCTACGATTTATCACTGCTGTTACACCATGATGCCATTGTTGTACACCCATGGCAAATGCGTTCGAGGTATCGAGGAAGTGACCTTAAATATAACGAGTGGCTTCCGTATTAAATAAATCAACTAATTAATATATTTTCATTTCTTGCTTTTATACCAATTCAATGCCTTTTAGGTAGTAAAAACACATCAAAACAATTCTGTATTTACCAAGATATCTGCCAAGTTTGAATGCAGTAGTTGTGTACACACAAACTGATGACGTGTACCTGTTCAGAGTTGTGTTTCTCGTGGCCGCCAGTTTTCCAAGATGGCCACCATGTCTATAACTAGGTGCACTTGCTGAGAAAGTGACCTAAACGCAAAACTTGAATGTTGACACTTTCGCCTTCGCCGTCCCCGGAAAAGCAACACCTTTTTCGAAAAGACTCTGGTGTTACTAATTCGATCTGGCTGGTTTTCGAACTTTTCCGAATTTTAATTGATATAAAGGCACTGGCAAAGTTTGGTAAAGATCAAATACATAATGAAGGTGCTAGAGTGTTCACAATGCTTAATAAGGCCTTTTTCCATCATACAAGGGTCCATAACTCGGTCTGATATAGCTGGTTTTCGAAATTTTCAGAGCTTTTATTAATATCAACAATCTGAATAAGTTTCATAATGATCAAATACAAAATGCGCTAGAATTTTCACAAGCCTTACTATGGCATTGTTCAGAAAAACAAGGGCCATAACACTGGTGTTACTGGACCGATCTGCCTGGTTTTCGAACTCCTCCGAGCTTTCATTGAGATATATACCCCGACAATGTTTGGTAAATATAGGATTAAATACGAAGTCTCTCTCATGTTAACAAGGCAAAAGTCAACCACCGACGAACGGACAGACGGACGGACAACGGACAACTTATCATCCCATAAGCTCTGCTGGCCAGTCCAGTAAATCTAAAAATGCTATCAAATACGTTTAATTTCATATAAGAGCTTAAATAAGTGAATATTATACTCCGAGTTCGTCGTATCATTTGTGTTTTGTGCTCCGAGCGTGGTCGTATCATAACCCGTCGTAAGTCGCATCCATTTTTCCTTACACCCCTCCCACATTTCCCCCTGGTTTGCTATTTAAACAAGCTTTACGTGGCTTAAATTTTTAAATTCCTGTTTGTTATACATTTGTCTTAGTAGTTAAACAGAAAAACATGCTGATCAACATCGTTCTCGGAAGAAATGACTCGAACTATCGAGATACAGTGCTGCGGTACAACTGAAATGATGTTTCAATACCGACTGCATCACTTACTGAACACCAAATTTATTTCTTATTTAATTGTTGCACTATATGATTTTGCCAAAAGAAGTGCTAAAAAAACCGAATGGAAAACACGTTTACATGTCCATAACAAAGACTTTTTAGACTCAGTTAGGAAATGTATCACCGGCGGGTGATCCGCGGTCGTCGTAATGCTCCGACGTGGTTTTATCCGGATACCGGGAGTGATCACACTGATATATATTGTACTCTCAGCTTTATATTTTAATTTATTTTCGTTGTCATAGATATACAGTCTGAAAAACGCGATGCATTTCCCCGTGCAAACACTTTATTGATATAACTTTTATCTGCATGGTTTACAATTCTGGGCTATTGAAAACTCAATGCTTTTGGTTGTTTTCTCTTTCTAGAAAACGTTGACGAAACAGCAATGAATGTCAAACGTTTCTTATGGCCACTATATGTGTTATCTGGTGTATTTGTATGGAAGTCCAATCAAATTCCTACTGTGGAAACGGACTGCACTCTTGAAGAAACCAGGATAACTTGTGACCAAAACCTACCAGAGAAGATTTCCCCCGGGGTGACAGAAGTCTACGTTATGAACTACAACCACGCAAACTTAACGGTACAGAATCACGTGTTCGATCATTCAAGCTGGTGGAAGGTCAAAACACTTGATATAATTGTCAGTTTAAGATGGAATATGTATTTGATATATGAGTTTGACTTTGTCCAGCTGAGAAATCTTACATTCCTCGGGATACATACTCCACAACTAAGTGAAATACACGGACTAGCTGGTTTAGATCAGCTTATTCATCTTGATTTGTCTGACTGCGAACGTTTACATCCATCTTGGGTAGTAAACTTACTGATGAAAGAAGGGGCTCTGCCAAATGTCAAATCTCTAAATCTGAAAGGTCTTAACAGCTATAGTGGCAATTACGTTTCGTTAAATAAAGAAGTTATGAAAATGCTGAAAACAAAGCATATTGAGCGAATTAGTCTTAGCGGTACTAATATTCAAATACGGGAATATAGCCATTTCAACGAAACATACACCTTACAATATATTGACTTTACTAATGTAACAATATCTGACTTCAGTATGACTATTGCTAAAGAAAAGAATGCATATTTAGTACATTTCATGAAAAATATCAAAACTCTGAAGGCTGGATATATCGATAGATTTGTTTTACACCATTTAGTTGAGAAAGACAGTGTTTATAAAGTAAATGAGTGTAGCCTAATGGTAAATTTAGAAAATTTATATTTAAGTAAACTATATCCCATAGTCTCATTTGATAATGTCTCTGTAGATGTTTCACGATGTCCAGGAAACTTGAAACTAATTCATTTGAGAGATAACAATATAGCAAAATTAAACGCAACTGTAATCTGGCCAAGAGAGTTAAAATTAATCGAAGTAGATTTGTCGTGTAACGGTATGACATACCTCTCTCCACGTTTACTAGATAAACAGAGTTCATTGAGAAATCTCATTTTATCAAATAATAGTTTATTCAAAATGGAAACATTTCCAGACTTTTTAATTCTACTTCAATCTTTCAATCGTCTGGAACACTTTGCCATAGCTTTTAATGAATTGACAATTATCCCATATCAAATGTTTGCAAATAATACCCGACTGAGAGTTTTAGACATTAAAGGGAATCGTTTTGAGGCAATAACCTTCAATATGTCACATCTGGTCATGCTGCAGGTACTAGACCTTCGAGACAACAACATATTGTATATAGACGGGAATGCTCTCGTAGAACTTAAACTCATATCTCAAACGCGTACTGCACATGAATCGATATATATGGACGTTGATTTTAGAGGCAATCCTCTTCAGTGTTCTTGTGAAAGTCTTTCCTTTATAACTTGGATGGAAAAGAGGTCCGGCTCGTCTATCATATACATGTGTACACTGGACGGTGCTACTGTAGACGTCGATTCGACGGCCCTGGAGAAAGCCAATTATTTGTGCAATAGAGCTACAATTGTATACATTAGTTCTTCATTGTCGGTTGTTGCATCAGCTGCTTTGTTTGTAATTTCTTTGATATGTGCGAGAGCGATAAGAAAAAGAAAACAAGGTAACAAAGTGAACGCTTTTTTACGCGCCTTTCAAAACGGACATTTCGAAGAGAAATACCTGGTGTTCATATCGCATTCCAGTGACGACGGTGATTTAGTCTCGGACAGTGTTCACACGATAGTAGACACTTTGTTGAAAGAATTAACGGGTATCCAAAAAAGATTAGTTGGTCTTGGTGAAATTGACTTTCGACCCGGACTTCCGATTATCGGTGAAATGATGAGCTGCATTTCTGAATCGTTCGTTGTTATTTTTGTAGTTTCACGAGCGTTTTGTAAAAGTAGGTGGTGCCATTTAGAAGTGCGGGAAGCTTTCCAACAGGGAAAACCGATCATTCTCATCTTTAAGGAAGAAGTCGACACACAACTTCTTCCCAAATATTTGCAGACCGTCTTTCAAAGGTATGCTCGAGCAAAACTTGTGCAGAGAAATGGACAGTATGAGTTGATTCCAGGATGGCAAAGACTGTGTGAATCAATCATACTACTGGCAAGCAGAAAAGAGCAGCAAGTCAATGACGATATAGATCAGCCACTCTTATTAGATAATATACATAACTTGTAATGTCATAATGAAGATATGTAAGCCTTGAAAGCAACCAATAGACAACCTCTGAATCTTATTGGACACACATATTTCAGCTGAAAGGGTGCTCTTCAATATATTTCCAGTGTATGGTGTAATATCTTATATCACATAAAATGCGGCGTGGGAGTCTAATAACACCATTCAATATTTTCGATATTCCACTAGTGGTATAACATAACGTTATTGACGGCATAGACGTCACGTTAATTTACATTTTCTGACGTAATGTGCCGTTATAAGTTATGTGATAAATAGAATCTAACATTCGTTCTCATTCATTATTGAATTTATTAAACATGTTAAACTCGTTAGCAAAAATGATTTAATGCTCGGCAAGAGCCTCGCATTATATCATTTTGCTCGGCAAGAGCCTCGCATTTTATCATTTGCCAACTCTTTAATAAATTCAATAATGAATGAGCACTCATGTCAGATCCTCTATGTATCGTGGTCATTTTAGTTACTAACCGAGTAAGAGGTTGGTATGGATTCGGAAGAACCGCTCTCAAACGAAACATAGCACCGAGAGTACGCAACCTTTGACATATTTGAAGTGTTTCGCTTTACGCTTCAACATATACTTCCAGTCCATTTTTTCAGTCCACGGACTGCGAGGTTTGTACCCGGTTTATACAAACGTTAAATGCTTTTACAAATACTATATTTTGTGTATTTTTACGAGAGTGAGGTATAAGCATCTGAAACGAACATTAATGTACATAATGCACGGGAAAATAACGATTATGTTTAAATCGCCACAGTACACGAGTAATAGAAGTAGTAGCGAGTACACTTATTAGAAATAGTACCTGTATTAGTAGTGGTAGAAGTAGTAGTAGTAGTAGTAAATGGACTGGTACCTGTAGTACGTACTACTATATTAATGAAGTTTGGTATTCTCAAGGAGTAGAAATCATAACGTATTTTATTAATATATTTAAACAACGAATTAAAGATATGTTTATACAAAATTGGAATGCTGAATTATCGGATTCCACTAGAGCTAGTACATACAGAATAATATCAGATTTCAGGTTTAAGTATTATCTAGATGTACTAAATTTAGAGTTTTTTTTACAAAACTAAGAGTCTCTAGTCACAGGTTAGAAATAGAAACTGGTCGATGGCATTGACCAAATAAAACACCAAGATCCGAAAGAAAATGCCAGCTATTTAATATACTAGAAGACGAATTTCACTTTGTATTGCAGTGTTCACTATATCAAGATATTAGAAAAGAATATGTTAACAAATATTTTTGGAAACGGCCAAACATACCAAAATTTATTGAACTTATGACAACAGAAAACAAGAGTTTATTAAAGAAACTGTCCGTTTTCATTTGTAAAAGTTTTAAAAGAAGAGACGACATGTTTTATAAATAAATATCACTTTTCCCATTTTTGTCCACAGATATAAATGTGTTCTGATCAGTACTTAGGAATATTAATTTAAAAATATATATTAAACACTTATATACTTAATAGTTGTCAAATACTTTTTAACTAGTAACAAATACAGATGATCTTGAAACTCACCTATGAAATTAGACAAATTGTCATTAACTGGAAAATATTGTGTGTATTTCATATACATGTATATATGTATGTACTATTTGCATGTGAACCTTTGGACGTAATGCCTTATGTTTGAATAAAATATCTATCTATCTATAATGTGATGTAACATAACAAATATAGATATAAAAATCGAACAGGAAAAGTAGCATTCAAGGACGACAATGAACCACAACCACACAGAGAAACAACTTTAAAGATGAATAAAAGGCCAAATAAGACATCACAAACTCAAAAGGGTTGACAATAGGGCCACCGCATTGGAACTGTCAGTGGCAAAAAGGCCGCTGTGGGTTTAAACCAGGTTCTAGGGTGCATCAAACCTCACACTTACCCGACTGTCATCCCAATAAAACGTGACAGTGTAAATAAAGAAATCCTCGACATGAATTATTCTCTAACCAACAGGCAAACTACGTTTTGTAACGTTTACACATTCAGAACGTACAAATACACTATGTTGTAAATGCAGACCATGTAGGTAATTTTTTACTCTGTATTTAACGATATAAGTAAAGCAGACAAGAGCTGATGAAAGTGTAATATTAGAGAAAACACATATATTACGACACTAGTTTTATACAAACACGTAACGTGTTTTGGCATCACGTTTAGAGGTCTTAAATCAGCAGGTTAATGCTCAAGAAGAAATAATTTATTTTGGAAAGAAATTGGAGTTGGCCATGTCGGCTCAAAGTAATACCTGTGTAAATATATGGAAGATTGATCCATTAATTCCAGCGTTTCTGGTGTTTTTAATAAATGATCTGATTTTGCTGGACTCTTAAACCCTATGAACGACATGAATAATTATATATATATACAGATGAGAATTGACCATCATCTATATATTTGAATGAGCATGTTAACAACGAGTATGATATTAATATTCTTTGTTTAACTGTAATATATCGGTAGAGGAGTATTATTTTAGCTTTGATTATGGCAAAGTTTTGCATGACACTGGGAAACACCAGTGGATCTTTTAGAAACTGACACTATTTTGTTAATGTTGGAAAGGCTGTTTAATCATAGCTAGGCTAATAGTATTGTACCGTCTGCTTGGTCTTAGGGTATCATTAAACCCGTTCCTAAGTCGTCCACAGCAGTTCCACGGGATCATTTGTCTTATAGAGGTATAACTTTTTTCACCCTCAATGTATACAATACAATATAGTGTTTTAAAAAGTAAAGTTAACACATGGTGTGAAACACTATTATTAACGATGAGCAGAATGGGTTAAGAAAAGGCAGAAGTACTGCAAATCATGCTTATTCACTGACTAGTGTCAAAGAAACAAGAAAGTAACTACGAATAGTTAGTGCATTTATTGAAAATATTATTTAAAAACGCCTGTGATTGTATTTATCGAAATTTGTTAGGGGACAAGATAAAGAAATGTGGAATATGTAGGGGACAAGATAAAGAAATGTGGAATATGTAGGGGACAGGATAAAGAAATGTTGAATAAAGTGGAAGATTATTAATGGGGACAAGATAAAGAAATGTGGAATATGTAGGGGACAAGATAAAGAAATGTGGAATAAAGTGAAAGATTATTAATGGGGACAATATAAAGAAATGTGGAATATGTAGGGGACAAGATAAAGAAATGTGGAATATGTAGGGGACAAGATAAAGAAATGTGGAATAAAGTGGAAGATTATTAATGGGGACAAGAAATGTGGAATATGTAGGGGACAAGATAAAGAAATGTGAAACTGGTTTCAGGTCAGATTTTTCGATTGTTAAATGTGGACGCAAATCGGGCGATAATCATATCCTCATGGTGAAGATTCTTACTATCGCCCTCTCATGAATGTGATATTTATATATTGGTTTATCTTAAGAAGGACGCTAACATTAAAACTCATAAGCATTAATAGTTAATATTTTTTTGTCAAATCTGATTTTATGGGATACAGTTATTTTAGCATTCTCTTAAAAGCGTTTATAAGTCATGGTTCTGCTCAAAGGATGCACTTTTTCTATCATTTTTTTTAACTTGCTTTCCTTTTATTACAGCTTTTAATAAACGTTCTTTGCATGTACATGGAAAAGAAGTTTAGAATAACTACGAATGCTTACATTTTAAGTCTGTGTATATAACTGGGATACGTTTATGACATTATTATGTTCACTTGTAAATGATGGTCTCTTATATCTCTGTTTAGAGAGGCATATGTACAAGATTATTGTTATGTATATTTTGTGATACGATGTGTATTGTACATATGATGAAACAGAAATAAGATAAGTGTGTGTGTGTGTGTGTGTGTGTGTGCGTGTGTTTGTGTGTGTGTGTGTGCCTGCCTGCCTGCCTGCATGTTTGTCTGTCTGTCTGTCTGTCTGTACTTTCATAAACGGTTAAACTATTTCAGCTGTTGATTTTTTCCTTTCCTATGAGACACTTCCATTGCTGATATTTCAAAAACTAAACATTTTATCCTTATTTACCTGTTCATCAAAAGATTGTTTAATGGTAAATCTTGTGTACAAGAAGATATAATACCTAAGCATACCTACCCGGGATTGTTTAATGGTAAAATCTCGTGTACAAGAATATATGATACCTAATCATACCTACCCGGGATTGTTTAACGGTAAAATCTCGTGTACAAGTAGATATGATACCTGATCATACCTACCCGGGATTGTTTAATGGTAAAATCTCGTGTATAAGTAGATATGATACCTAATCATACCTACCCGAGCACATGCACAGTTGTGTACTCATATATACTGAGCACGTGCAGAATCTATTAAAATCTGGTGGTAACGAACTATACAAATTTGACGAAAAAAATTAAACAGTTGTGTAATTAAAGAAACGATTTCAATAGTGTGACCTATATAGAGACTATCTAGACTATGATATATATGGTTAACACTAAGTCGGATAGGGGCTATGCAGAAAAAGATAAATCGCCACGTGTTTATCTAACTTCTTCATCCAATCAGTTTGTTTAGATTTCAAATACTTGCACGATTTATTCATGAAGATTTTACTACCAGCAGTCTTCATGATTAAAACATTATTAAAAGTAAATATGAAGTGATATCATATTGACTGTTAATTAACCTTACCCTGTCTATTTACAATACGTTGATCTTTGTTCTTCATTATGTTATAGATTGTAGTGTATACCAGTCATATTCATATGTCAGAATTAAATTTGAGATTTTAATTGTTTTTTAATATAAAATCGGATTTTGATATCGATAGACTAGGTCAAAATTATGTTATTTTAATATCTCGATCACTACGTCGCCGATTAAATACATCGCCTTGGAAACGAGTCGAGTGCTGAGACTCATTTCTGCCGAAGTAAGCTATGACCACTTTAAGACAAGATATAATACACAATTAGAACAAAAGCAGGTATAACAGTCGAGCAGGAAATGTAGATTTAACAGAACACAGACAACCAAAAACAAATAAAGTAAATCAAGTTTATTCATTTTAATTAATGATGGCATGGCACCTGAACCGAGCGGTGCCATGAACTTGAATCTATCCTCCTGTTTTGTAAACAAACTAGAAGAAAATATATGTTCGATATTAACCGGATTCCTCTGTACATTCCCGCTCTGTCTGGTGTGACTCTAACCAATATAAATACCGTGCTGATGAGCCGATAAACAATGTAACTATATAATGGCACTCTAACCAATCTAAACACCGTGCTGATGAGCCGGTAAACAGCAATGTAACTATATAATGGCACTCTAACCAATCTAAATACCGTGCTGATGGGCCGGTACACAATATTGTAACTATATAATGGCACTCTAACCAATCTAAACACCGTGCTGATGGGCCGGTAAACAACAATGTAACTATATAATGGCACTCTAACCAATCTAAACACCGTGCTGATGAGCCGGTACACAATATTGTAACTATATAATGGTACTCTAACGGATCTAAACACCGTGCTGATGAGCCGGTAAACAACAATGTAACTATATAATGGCACTCTAACCAATCTAAACACCGTGCTGATGGGCCGGTAAACAGCAATGTAACTATATAATGGCACTCTAACCAATCTAAACACCGTGCTGATGAGCCGGTACACAATATTGTAACTATATAATGGCACTCTAACCGATCTAAACACCGTGCTGATGGGCCGGTAAACAACAATGTAACTATATAATGGCACTCTAACCAATCTAAACACCGTGCTGATGGGCCGGTAAACAACAATGTAACTATATAATGGCACTCTAACCAATCTAAACACCGTGCTGATGGGCCGGTAAACAACAATGTAAATATATAATAGCACTCTAAATAATCTAAACACCGTGCTGATGAGCCGGTAAACAGCAATGTAACTATATAATGACACTCTAACCAATCTAAACACCGTGCTGATGAGCCGGTAAACAGCAATGTAACTATATAATGGCACTCTAACCAATCTAAACACCGTGCTGATGAGCCGGTACACAATATTGTAACTATATAATGGCACTCTAACCAATCTAAACACCGTGCTGATGGGCCGGTAAACAACAATGTAACTATATAATGGCGCCCTAACCAATCTAAACACCGTGCTGATGGGCCGGTAAACAGCAATGTAACTATATAATTGCACTCTAACCAATCTAAACACCGTGCTGATGAGCCGGTACACAATATTGTAACTATATAATGGCACTCTAACCAATCTAAACACCGTGCTGATGGGCCGGCAAACAACAATGTAACTATATAATGGCACTCTAACCAATCTAAACACCGTGCTGATGGGCCGGTAAACAACAATGTAAATATATAATGGCACTCTAAATAATCTAAACACCGTGCTGATGAGCCGGTAAACAGCAATGTAACTATATAATGGCACTCTAACCACTCTAACCAATCTAACTACCGTGCTGATGGGCCGGTAAACAACAATGTAACTATATAATGGCACAACCAATCTAAACACCGTGCTGATGGGCCGGTAAACAGCTATGTAACTATATAATGGCACTCCAACCAATCTAAACACCGTGCTGATGGGCCGGTAAACAACAATGTAACTATATAATGGCGCTCTAACCAATTTAAACACCGTGCTGATGGGCCGGTAAACAACAATGTAAATATATAATGGCACTCTAAATAATCTAAACACCGTGCTGATGGGCCGGTAAACAGCTATGTAACTATATAATGGCACTCCAACCAATCTAAACACCGTGCTGATGGGCCGGTAAACAACAATGTAACTATATAATGGCACTCTAACCAATATAAACACCGTGCTGATGGGCCGGTAAACAACAATGTAAATATATAATGGCACTCTAAATAATCTAAACACCGCGCTGATGAGCCGGTAAACAACAATGTAACTATATAATGGCACTCTAACCAATCTAAACACCGTGCTGATGGGCCGGAAAACAACAATTTAACTATATAATGGCACTCTAACCAATATAAACACCGTGCTGATGGGCCGGTAAACAACAATGTAAATATATAATAGCACTCTAAATAATCTAAATACCGTGCTGATGAGCCGGTAAAAAGCACTGTAACTATATAATGGCACTCTAACCACTCTAACCAATCTAAACACCGTGCTGATGGGCCGGTAAACAACAATGTAACTATATAATGGCACTCTAACCAATCTAAACACCGTGCTGATGGGCCGGTAAACAACAATGTAACATGTAACTATATAATGGCACTCTAACCACTCTAACCAATCTAAACACCGTGCTGATGAGCCGGTACACAATATTGTAACTATATAATGGCACTCTAACCAATCTAAACACCGTGCTGATGAGCCGGTAAACAACAATGTTACTAATAATGGCACTCTAACCAATCTAAACACCGTGCTGATGGGCCGGTAAACAACAATGTAACATGTAACTATATAATGGCACTCTAACCAATTTAAACACCGTGCTGATGAGCCGGTAAACAACAATGTAACTATATAATGGCACTCTAACCAATCTAAACACCGTGCTGATGGGCCGGTAAACAACAATGTAACTATATAATGGCACTCTAACCGATCTAAACACCGTGCTGATGAGTCGGTAAACAAAAATGTAACTATATAATGGTACTCTAACCAATCCAAACACCGTGCTGATGGGCCGGTAAACAACAATGTAACTATATAATAGCACTCTAAATAATCTAAACACCGTGCTGATGAGCCGGTAAAAAGCAATGTAACTATATAATGGCACTCTAACCACTCTAACCAATCTAAACACCGTGCTGATGGGCCGGTAAACAACAATGTAACTATATAATGGCACTCTAACCAATCCAAACACCGTGCTGATGAGCCGGTAAACAGCAATGTAACTATATAATGGCACTCTAACCAATCCAAACACCGTGCTGATGGGCCGGTAAACAACAATGTAACTATATAATGGCACTCTAACCAATCCAAACACCGTGCTGATGGGCCGGTAAACAACAATGTAACTATATAATGGCACTCTAACCAATCTAAACACCGTGCTGATGGGCCGGTAAACAACAATGTAACTATATAATGGCACTCTAACCAATCCAAACACCGTGCTGATGAGCCGGTAAACAACAATGTAACTACATAATGGCACTCTAACCAATCTAAACACCGTGCTGATGAGCCGGTAAAGAACAATGTAACTATATAATGGTACTCTAACCAATCTAAACACCGTGCTGATGGGCCGGTAAACAACAATGTAACTATATAATGGCACTCTAACCAATCTAAACACGTGCTGATGGGCCGGTAAACAACAATGTAACTATATAATGGTACTCTAACCGATCTAAACACCGTGCTGATGAGCCGGTAAACAGCAATGTAACTATATAATGGCACGCTAACCAATCCAAACACCGTGCTGATGGGCCGGTAAACAACAATGTAACTATATAATGGCACTCTAACCGATCTAAACACCGTGCTGATGAGCCGATAAACAGCAATGTAACTATATAATAGTACTCTAACCAATCTAAACACCGTGCTGATGGGCCGGTAAACAACAATGTAACTATATAATGGCACTCTAACCAATCTAAACACCGTGCTGATGAGTCGGTAAACAACAATGTAACTATATAATGGCACTCTAACCAATCTAAACACCGTGCTGATGAGTCGGTAAACAACAATGTAACTATATAATGGTACTCTAACCAATCCAAACACCGTGCTGATGGGCCGGTAAACAACAATGTAACTATATAATAGTACTCTAACCAATCTAAACACCGTGCTGATGGGCCGGTAAACAACAATGTAACTATATAATGGCACTCTAACCAATCTAAACACCGTGCTGATGAGTCGGTAAACAACAATGTAACTATATAATGGCACTCTAACCAATCTAAACACCATGCTGATGGGCCGGTAAACAGCAATGTAACTATATAATGGCACTCTAACCAATCTAAACACCGTGCTGATGGGCCGGTAAACAACAATGTAACTATATAATGGCACTCTAACCAATCTAAACACCGTGCTGATGAGTCGGTAAATAACAATGTAACTATATAATGGCAAGGAAAAAGCAAATATTGACCAAGGAATGTCCCATGAGGCATAAATGAGGCATGTGGCACCGTTAAACAAAAACATGTTCGAAAAAGTACACACCTTTGTACAGCAACATGTAATATGTCTTGCCTATTAAGATTACACTGTAATATGTAACATGTTTTGCCTATTACGTTTACAAAGAAGTGAAAACAAACTTCCTAATCAAAAATAAAAAATAAAATAAAACGAGATTTTCAGCCAAATGTAGGGGAGAAAACAATCGCGGTTTTTTCTTTGGGTCGAAGTTTCTCCCTAAAAGTAGACATTATCCTAAAATAATGTTATATTGCCTATTAATGATGCCTAGTCTTGCTAGTATATAAGCCTGGCGGGGATTTCTAAATGTACATTGTCCCGTTTAATGGGGATGACTATGGTAAGAATGACGTTTGGTGCACCCTAGAACCTGTTTAAAAAACAAACAAAACAGAAAAACGGCATTTTTGTCACTGGCTGTTCCAAGGCGGTCCTCTTTTTTGTCAACTCGTCTGTGTGCGTGGTGTCGCATACATTGTACGTGGTGTCGCATACATTGTGCGTGGTGTCGCATACATTGTGCGTGGTGTCGCACACATTGTGCGTGGTGTCGCATACATTGTACGTGGTGTCGCACACATTGTGCGTGGTGTCGCATACATTGTACGTGGTGTCGCACACATTGTGCGTGGTGTCGCACACATTATACATGGTGTCGCATACATTGTGCATGGTGTCGCACACATTGTGCGTGGAGTCGCACACATTATACGTGGTGTCACATATATTGACAATTGCTTTAAATGTAGTTTTTTGGTTGACTCTGTTCTTTTCTGTTCGACTTTGACATCTACTTTTTTCGACGTTTCGTTTGTTGGTCTTGTGTTTGAAACTTTTTGACTTAGAGTTTGCGACATTTCGGCCTTGACGTTGAGTTGATTTTTTGACTTCGTGAATAAACAGGTTTACGGGGCGAAAAGTCATAAATTCGCATTCGTCTTCAATATGTAATAGTTCATTTGGAGCTCAAACTGTTGTTGAATATAAAATTGAGTAGAGCACGAACACGTGATATCGTTTCCAGCATGTGCGTAGGCGAAACCAGTTTACAAGACGGCCTTATACTTATGCGGAACCTGTGTAAATGCAAGAAATTACTCTATATCACAGTTGTGGGAGCAATGGGCTCGCAAGCAAGAGAAACAGGGTTTTCAATAACTTTTGGTTGAACAGGCCTTTTTGAAAAAGTAACTGGCCTAGGAGGGGGGTCCGGGGGTCCTTCCCCTAAGTGTTTTGAAATTAAGTGCGACATTTCCTGCATTTTGGGCTATTTTGAAAGCCTTTTAAATCACACTTTAAAGTGCAGTTTTATAAGCAATATTCCTCTATATGCAGATCTATACAAGTACAGCTGTGTAGTAGTTGTATCTGTATTTAGAGGTAGTGCAGTATGTTGACAATTATATTTATTTACCAAACTTCAACAACCGGTAGATGGACAGCAGCAGAGCTGGCGGAAGACTGAGTGAGGGGGAGCGAAAGAAAGGAGCAGAAAAAGGGTTACGAAATGGACCAACAAACAAAGGAAATAATAAAAATACATTTGTAAATGGCAATCAACACTTGCGTAAAAAATCCAATATGGCGTCATCGGTCAAAGGGCATAGGGAAAAACATCACACGTATCCAATGTAAACAATATGGTAGCTGAGTGCATCTGTCGCGTTTGCGGGCATTTACAGTTGCTTTTACTTGGTAATAACATTTGTTTGCTTATTAAACGATACAACAGGCGTTAATTTTGCTAAAAATGTTATTGCCATGGTCAAATACGTGTATAAAAACATTAAATGGGAGATTTTTTTTTCTTACCACCATAGAACTGCCAAATTTGATGATTTTGCACATGTTCATTATTTTTGCACACTATGTATACTGTTTAATTATGAAGTTGGAAACAGGTCCGGAATGGATGATTTAATACATCGACTATCACTCTACTTTTAGTTTGCAGAGAGAGAGAGAGAGAGAGAGAGAGAGACATAGGCGTAGGCGTAGGAGCCATGGGTGAAAGGGGGTGGAGGTGGGGCCGGTCCCGCCCAATGTTCGGAGTGGGGTCCAAAGTGTGCTTTGCCGCCCCCCTCCTCCCTCCCCCCACAACCCCACAATAATTTGAAGAAAAAATTGTTAGCGCTCAAAAAGTACTTTTTTCCCCATATAATGCTGTATGTTTTGGTGTAATTGAGCGTGGATAACTTGATCGTCAATATCTTTTTCAAAAAGTTTGCCCCTCCCACACAAATTATTGCAACGTTCCTACGCCTATGAGAGAGAGATTTTATACATCGACTATCACTCTACTTTGCAGGGAGAGAGATTTAATACATCGAATATGGCTCTACTTTTAGTTTGCAAAGAGAGACAGAGGTATATTCTTCTCCATGTCTAAATTAATGCATAGGCCTGCCCTAGATATGAATTAATTATGAAGTTTCCATTTGATACACAGTACTTTTTTTATCTATAAAGAATGTTGTTCATTCTCTTAATTAATGCTTTTTTATGAGTTGACACATGTTTGTCATATCTGACATTTGGCTAAATGAATGTTCACATTGGATCGCAACGGGAAAGTCTTTAATGTGTTAGATAGGAAGGCGGTGCTTCGACTGAACGATATCACAATACCGACAACGCGAAAGAATGACAACACAACAAAGGACAGTGAGAATGCGAGGACGCGACATAATGATAACGATAATGAGACAGTTCGGTGGTGACAACGCGAGGTCACACTAATGACAATGCGAAAGCACAATACCGTTATGGTGATAATGCGAGGCCACGATGGTGATAGTGCGAGTGAGCAATACATCTATGGTGATATTGTGGGAGCACGATGGTGGCAATATGAGAGTGCGATACCGGTATGGTGATAATGCAAGAGCACGATGGTGACAATGCTAGAGCGCGATACTTCTATGGTGAGAATGCGAGGGCATGATGGTGACATTATGAGAGTGCGATACCGCTATGGTGATATTGCGGGAGCACGATTGTGGCAATGTGAGAGTGCGATATCGGTATGGTGATAATGCGAAAGCACGATGGTGGCAATGGGAGAGCGCGATACCACTGTGATGATAATGCGGGGGCACGATGGTGGCATTGCGAGAGTGCGATACCGCTCTGGTGACAATTCAGGGACACGATGGTGACAATGCAAAAGCACGATGCGATAATGCGGGACATGATAGTGGCAATGCGAGAGTGCTATGATTCTAGGATGCAGGATACTGCTATGGTGATAAATCGGGGGCACAATAGTGGCAATGCGATACCACTATGATGATAATGCGAATGCACTATGGTGACAATGCGAATGCACTATGGTGTCATAACGAATGCACTATGGTGACAATGCGAGGCACTATGGTGACAATGTGAGGGCACGATGGTGGCAATTCGAGAGTGCGATACCGCTATTAGATAATGCGAAGGTACTATGATGACAGTGCGAGAGTGCCATACCGCCGTGGTGACAATGTGAGAACACGGTAGTGACAATGCGAAAGCACGATACCGCTCTGGTGGTAATGCGGGAACACGATGGTGGCAATGCGAAAGTGCGATACTGCTATTGTGATAATGCGAAGGCACTATGGTGACAATACGAAGGCACTATGGTGACAATGCAAAGGCACTATGGTGACAATACGAAAACACTATGATGATAATGCGAAGGCACTATGGTGACAATACGAAGGCGCAATGGTGACAATGTGAATGCACTATGGTGACAATACGAAGGCACTATGTTAACAATACGATATGTGACAATGCGAGAGTGCGATACCGCTATTGTGATAATGCGAGGGCACAATGATGACAATGCGAGAGTGCGAGACCGTTATGATGATAACGTAAAGGCACTATAGTGACAATGCCAGAGTCACCATTGTGATAATGCGAGGGGTCGGTGGTGACATCGCGAAGGCACGCTGTGAAAGTACGGTACTGCTATGGTGATAATGCGGGGGCACGATAATGGCAATACGAGAGTGCGATACCGCTATGGTGATAATGCGAGGGCACGATGGTGACAATGCGAAAGCATGATATCGCTACGGTGACAATTTGAGAGTACGATGTTGCAGGGTCACGAGGTTGACAATGCGAAAGCACGATACCGCTATGGTGATAATGGGGCACATTGCGAGAGTGCAATACCACTATGGAGATACTGCGAGGGCATGATGGTGGCAATGCGAGAGTGTGATAATCAACATCGCGTCAACGAAATCGTGGCTACAATATAGACTTCGTATTCGTATTGCCATTATCGTAGCCTCCCTTTGTCAGCATATTGCCCTCGTGTGGTCACCATCATGCTGTTTTGCCCTCACATTGGCATTACCTTATCTTCGCATTTTATTTGCACTCACAATTCTAACTCGAAGGAGCTATATAACGATAGCCAATTTGGAACACCGTATTAATGACAAATAAAAATTAAATGTTCATCGATTAATATACTAGCTATTGACCGTTTTTATTTAAACAATATTTATTCAGGTAATGCGTCATATTATAATACGTGGACTCGATTTGAAAACAAACTTTCGGTGGACACCGCTCGGTCACCAATTTGACACTATTGCACTGCAAAACGTGACTTACAATTTCTGGCCGTCCCATTGTCTGTTCAATCTTCAGTCAACTGTTAATTTCGTTAATTGCTTTGTCAGATTGTCATATAAATATAAAGACACCCCGAGCTACCAGACACTTTTACACTACTAACTACGGTATAAGCAGAGTTTATTTCGAAGCGTTTAAGTTAATAACAAGAAGTAAAAAAGGAAAAGAAGAAATAAAGCCAGAAAGTCACATAACAAAATATAAAGCATGATGCTTTACGTTTTAGTGAGTGTGTGCCTTTTCGGTGCAGTTTGGTCACAAGAGGAACTCTTGATAAATCCCGACATGGAGCAGGCGACATTTAGTTCTTGGATATGCAGTGGCGGATGTACACTGGAGGTCAGCTCGGACAGTTATACTGGGGCGCAGAGCGCCAACATCACAGGGAGGTACTGTTAACATATTCTCATTGGTAATATATTAAAGTAACCAAGGCACTCTTGATTTGTTTAAAATTCATGGCGTCCCATTATATTTTCTACATAATTTGCCTTTTTGAAATCAGTAATATTACAAAGCAATTTGTTTGTACATATTACTAACTGTTGATTATATTGCACCAGTAATATATTTAAACATTTGGTAGAACGAAGAAAATTAAACACTCAATATTTTATAAAGGGAATGTAGCGACACAACCAAACAAGCTCTGCTAATGACAGTTCTAAAAAGCTTCGAAATAGGTCAAATAATTATCAAAATCGGATGATAAATAAAAAAGATATGACCATTTTAATCTTGTTTTAAAACGGCAATCTCCACGCAGAGTTATCGTTCCTTGCACTCACATCTATTTCTGCTAACTACTAAATTACAAGATTTTGGTAAAAACTGTTAAATTGGAATATTTTTGCCCGAAACTTATTTATTTCTTGTGTAAATATAATTTCCAAAATATCTGCAAATTAGATGTTGCAATTAATGTTTGTTGCAAGATTTGAAATAATGCATGAACATTTAGTTCTAATCGGGACTATTTTACTACAAAAATAATACGTACTTAGGTTTCCTCAATCGATACACATATGTAAATATTTCAAACCGAAGCTCGATAGCAGAAAATTACTAAAGAAATCTCATACAAAAACAATTTGAAAATATTTAATATAGGTCTTTATTTTATCTTTGCGCAAAAGGCTTTATTATACCACAATAGCCTAAATACACACTATGCATCGTGTAATACCCGAGGATATTCACAGCATATGTTAGTTATTGTGGTATAAATACAATAGAGCATGAGTCTTGCACGTGTACGGACGATAATGCACTCGCTAACGCTCGTGCATTATCTCCCCGTACACGTGCAAAACTCATGCTCTATCCTATACTTATAAACATCGTCATAACCTTTTTGAATAATCACGTGACCTAACCGTTCGCCCTACTTTCTTTGACGTTGACAGAGTCGAATGACTCTGGGTAGCGTATAAGCGTTTATTTATCCTCGCTGTATTGCACTAAGCATTTTAGCGAGCAGACCTCGGTTTAAAGTCTCATCCGAAAGACAGGTAAGGTAGGAAATACTTTTATGAAATATTTCGATAATTAACCCAAATTCGGTCACACACGGTCCCTGGATTACTAAACCGCGATGCTAACCATTACACCACGGCTCTACCTGCGACTCTGGGTAGAGATTGTTAAAACGGATTTATTGCACCCCGCACAAAATCCTAGGAATTTCATTGGATTAGAGCGGTCACATAGTGGGGTTTCATCTGGGGTGATAACTGAGAGCCCTGATTTCATAGAGGGTCATTAAAATAATATGGACTACAATACCGATTCAAAGTTTAAATCATTTGTAAATAGTTTTTTAAGGCGTTAGTAACAAACATAATAATTAAATTATTCATCACCGGTCGTCAACGTCATCACGTCAAATTGCGAAAACATCTCAGTGACGTTGACGTTCCATTAAAATGGGTTAAATATCGGTGTTTGCCTTAAAAAAAGGTGCTCGATGCAATAAATCAGTTATTGGGATTGTTACTGACCCCCTACAGAAATGTATGGGGTCAGTCAGATATATATAGGGGGACTTGGTTATTGCCTATACATCTTACTGACCCCACATATTTCTCTATGGGGTCAGTAACAAACCCAATAACTAATAATAGGAGCCGCAATTTTGAGAACTATGACGTCATAGTTCCAAATTACCATATATGGACTAGATAAATAGCATTTAAAGCAAAGAAAGTCACTGCAAATTAATTCAAAATCCATTACAAAGAAATATATATGTATTTTGGGTGTTCTGGCCCAAAGCTCTCGCTCTGCTCGAGTTTGATCCAGAAACACCCAAAATACATATATATAAGTAAATCACCATTTTATGGTGATTTACTTGATTTAAAATAGGGGTAGTGAAGATTGCAAGTTTAATTTTTTTTTTAAACCTTAATACGTCTAAATCTGAGACACTCAGCGTTATACGACTTTAACCTCCAATAATCGTTCATTTTTCTAATTGAAGCTGCACCGCAACCAACACACACTTGATATTTTGCAGAAGTGCCTTTTTTACATATTAGACACGGTAATGCATGACTTGTTTTTAATCTATATTTATGCAAACTGCAATAATTAGAATCTTTTGTTGGCTTATTTTTACATGGATTATGTAATCCAATTTTAAGAAATTTACAAACATTGATTTCCATTGTCTATTTTGTATATAATTATTTTTATATTTAATTTTTTTTTTTTAAATATATAACAAATAAAGGAAATGGAAAAAAACGAAGAGACTATAAAGAAATTTAATACGCCTGTTTGATACAGGTGTAATAGATAAGCAAACACTATCTAACGGTATAAATGCATTAAAACCTCTTAAAGAAGTTCCAAAGGAAACTCCAGAGGTTAAATCTCAAACATTAGAAAATTTACTCAAAAGACGACGTGCTAAAAAACAACGTAAACGAGAAAAGCAGAAATATGATAAATTACAGGAAAATGTTATAAATGAACTGAAAGAGTTTAATGATAGAAAATCTAAAAAAAGTATTCCAGAATTAAAACTGGTTGACAAACCAATGTGTGGTTTAATAAAAGCATCCGAGATGTCTGTTGAAAAATATAAAAACCCTCAAAAACTATTTCATGATAAAAAATCCATTATTACAGAACAAATTATCAAAGAGCTAAAAGAGACGAATGGATTAAAGTTTCAATTTGGTCTCATTGTAGATTTATTTAAAGACGACGGCGCTAACAAAAAATATACCACAGCAGTGTTACGCAGTGAACAAAATGCCATCTTGAGCTCTGAAAAAATAAATGAGTTTTACGATGAGTCATCTGCATTTATACAAGAAAGCTTAGAAAGATTTACAAACACAGCATCTGGATTTGAAATTGACCACTGTGTTAAGTTGTACTTAAATATAGCAAAATATGAACCATTAAAAGGTTCTTCATATATTCCTTTAACCAAATCAGTAGCTGATAAGAAAGCAATTATAAATGTAAAAAACGACGATGATCAATGTTTGTTTCATGCAATAAATTCAGCTTTAAATCCAGCTAAAAATAATTCTGATAAATTATCAAAGTATCCTAGTATAGAGTTCTTGAAGAAAGATAACATTGACTTTCCCACTCCAATTTCACAAATTTCAAAAGTAGAAAAACAAAACAACCTTGCTATTAATGTTTACGGATGCACAGGAAAAAGGGTATCTGTATTTCCATATAGAATATCAGAGCAACCGCAAGAAATAAAAAGAATTAACTTGCTTTTAATTTCTGAAGACGTTGAGGTTGATTTAGAAAATGAAGATGAAGATGATCCAAATAATGAAGAAGGAATTATAGATGACAATTATAACCCTGATGATTATTCCAACGAACCAAAAACAATAACAACAAAATATCACTATTGCTGGATTAAAAATCTAAATAGATTACTTTACGATCAAAACAAACATCACGGTAAAACTTATTTCTGCGATCGTTGTCTTTACGGCTTTTCAAGAGAAGATCTACTTACAAAACACAAAGAAGATTGTGATGGTATTAACAAAAATTCTTGCAGAATAGAAATGCCAAAAGAAGGTAAAAATACTGTAAAATTTAAAAATCATCAAAATCAGATGCCTGTGCCTTATGCAATATATGCTGATTTTGAGAGTATAATCAAACCGCAATCAATCAAATTTGGAAAGAAATCTGAAATTCAAAATGTACACGAAGATTGTGGTTTTGGATACCAGGTTGTCAGATATGATGGCAAAGCTGAAGAACCTGTTATTTACAGAGGTGAAGATGTTGTTGAAAAGTTTTTAAATCACTTAGAATGTGAGAAGAGCAACATTAATAAAATATTTGCTCACCCAAAACATTTAATCATGACACAACAAAATGAGGAAGATTACAAAAAAGCAACACATTGCTGGATATGTGAGGATGAAATAGGTAATGAATGCAAAAACGGTAAAGTAAGAGACCACTGTCATTTTACAGGAGAATACAGAGGTGCATAACATAAAAACTGCAACCTAAAGCTGAAAATAAAACCAAACAAAACACCTATACCTGTTATATTTCACAACCTCAAAGGATATGATAGTCATCTTATAATGCAAAAAATACATAAAATGACAGGTAATATTACATGCATTCCAAACAACGCTGAAAAGTATATTTCATTTAGTGCCGGACAACTTAGATTTTTAGATAGCTTTCAGTTTATGGCTTTCTCTTTGGAAAAATTGGTTGATGCAACAGGCACATCTGATTTTGAAATTACCAAAAATCAGTTTAGACAAACAAATTTACCTCTGCGGAAAGGTATTTACCCGCATAAATATATGGACAGTGTGGAAAGATTTAAGGAAACGAAATTACCACCTATAGAAAAGTTTTACATTAGTCTTTCAAATGAAAGTATAAAGCTCAAAGACAAAGATTACGAAGATTACGAATACGCTCAAAAAATATGGAAAGAGTTTAACTGTAGAACTCTTGGAGACTATCATGATTTATATCTAAAACCTGAACTTTTACGAAAAGGTGTTTATCCATACGAATATATGGACAGTATGGAAAGATTCAAGGAAACGCAATTACCGCCTATAGAAAAGTTTTACAGTAGTCTCTCAGATGAAAGTATAAGTCCCGAAGATTACAAATACGCTCAAAAAATATGGAAAGAGTTTAACTGTAAAAATCTTGGAGACTATCATGATTTATATCTAAAAACTGATGTAACTCTGTTAGCAGATGTGTTTCAAACTTTTAGAAAAACATGCATGAATGCATATAAACTCGATCCCTTGCATTACTACACAGCACCTGGATTATCTTGGGATGCTTTACTCAAACATTCAAAAATAGAATTAGAACTTTTGACAGACATTGACAAGCACTTGTTTCTAGAAAAAGGAATGCGAGGTGGCATAAGTATGGTATCAAAACGATATGCCAAAGCAAACAATCCACATGTAGCTGATTATAACCCTAACGAGGAAAACAACTTCTTAATGTATTTTGATGCAAATAATCTTTATGGATGGGCAATGAGTCAGCCACTTCCATATTCTGGCTTTGTTTGGAAAGCCAAAAACAAGAAAGGAACATATTCTAAACCAAAACCTGGCAAAGGACCAAAACCTGGCAAAGGACAAATACTTGAAGTTGATTTGGAATATCCTAAAGAACTCCATGAATCTCATAATGACTATCCACTTGCACCGGAAAGATTAGCAGTGAAAAAAGAATGGTTGTCTGAATACCAGACTGATCTGTTAGAAAATAATAGCATGATAAATACAGAACAACTAGTCCCCAATCTTATGGACAAAGAAAAATATGTGATACATCACAAAAACCTGGAACTGTATTTATCTTTGGGCATGAAACTAAAGAAAATACACAGAGTATTAGAATTCAATGAAAAACCATGGATGGCATCATACATAAACCTAAACACAGAACTTAGGAAAAAAGCTAAATCAAACTTTGAAAAAGATTTTTACAAACTTATGAACAACTCTGTGTTTGGCAAGACAATGGAAAATCTACGCAAGCGGACTGATATAAAACTAGTCAGAACTGACGGCTCTAATAATTGAAAAAATAAGAAAAATAATAGCCAAACCCAACTTTAACAGGCGTATAAAATTTTCAGATGAATTGTCAGCAATACATGTAAACAAAACAAAATTAACATTAAACAAACCGATCTATGTTGGGATGGCAGTATTGGATTTATCAAAGTACATGATGTATGATTGGTACTATAATACCCTGAAAAAAAGGTACGGAAATGACTGTACTTTATTATACACAGACACTGACAGCCTACTGGTAGACATCAAAACAGATGATGCATACAAAGACATGGCTGAAATGAAAGATGAGTATGATCTAAGTGCTTATCCTAAAAATCACCCAATGCATGATGATACAAACAATAAAGTATTGGGTAAAATGAAAGACGAATGTGCTGGTGTTGCTATAGCTGAGTATGTTTGATTAAGACCCAAGCTATATTCTATTTTGAAAGCGGATGAACAACTTATCAAAAAAGCAAAAGGAGTAAAAATATATGTAATTAAAAAACATATTTACTTTGAAAACTACAAGGATGCATTGTTTAACAAGAAAAAATACACCCATGAAATGAATATGATGCGATCAATAAAACATCAAATATACGGCATAACAGTAAACAAAGTAACACTGTCACCATTTTACACTAAAAGATACATTCGAGAAGATGGAATTACAACTGATGCACATGGATTTTATAAAAACTTATGAATTTGGGTATCAGCAGGAACAATAAGTAGTTCTTCTTTGACAAATTCTCTTTGAGGCGCTGGTGCTTTTAAATAATAAACTCTTATACCTTGCGTCACCATATAACTTTTAACCTTGTGAATATCTACACTCCACATTGGATCAGTTGCTCTGCGTCTTCCACCTTCTTGTTCCCCGGGTTGATATAAATATCTTATACTTGCATTCATACAGATAGGATCACCTTTTAATATTTTTGTTTCAACAGGAGGAGGCTTTTTTGTTTCCGCATTTATTGCTTTAACAACTTCTGGTTATCTTTTTACCCACTCTCTGTTGCGTTTTTGGGAATCTATTTCCTTAGCATACTGATAGCCAAACAATCTTTCAGCTAATGTTCTGTTAAATCTTTCCACTAAAGCTTGGTCTCTGTGTATTTCTGTTCTGCCCCGTCTGATATTTACTTTATGTTTGGCCATCAACTGCGATACTGCACCCATAAATTCTCTGCCTGGATCCACTTGTAATAACTTTGGATATTTCAAATGTCGACTGTATATTTTCTCAAATGCTTTAGCAACTTCTGTGCTATCCTTGGAAGTCAGCGGCTCTGCTTCTTTGTATCTACTTGCAATATCAACCACAGTCAACGCATATTTATATGTCTTGCGGCCACGACCAAAGCCAAAAGTATCATGCGGTAAAAATAACAAATCAGCTTGATGCACTCCATTCTTAGCAGAAACATCAAACCTGGGTCTAACTATTTTCTTTGGTGCGGGTAAATAAATCTGCCACACAGCTTGTTTCTTTAAAAATTCTAATGCCTTTTTTTCACTGACACCAGCCTCTTTTGCTAATTTTTTAACTGCTGAGTAACCTCTCCAAAATCCTTTTGGGCTATAATAAATATTTTCCATTTTTTCTACTAAAGATTAAACTTTATATAACTATAAAGAAAAAATGGATATCACAACTGCACAATTTGAGGAACTGCTTGAAGAGCAAAATCAAAATAGCACAAAGAAATGGACAGACTTGGAAATAAATAAAATATACACTATTACAGATACGAAAATAGTAGATACTGAATATGGTCCATCCATGGTATTGACATTATTAGACAACGGTGAAGTATGGGCGCCTGATCATCTCAAAAATAAATTAGAGAAGAGTGCTAAACCACCATATTATATGCGACCACTTGGATTGAAACCATGTAAAAACAACAACAAAAATAGGTATCATGCATATGACTTAGTTTTTCCAAAGTAAACATACTTAGTCATTCCAAATCTAAAGTAATTATTGTTTTAAACTATTTTTTTTTATGAACTCAATTTATACGCCACAAATCCAGTTGCAGCCATGCCCACCACAATAAACGTAATTTCTCTATTTTGTTGATCCGGAGATGGTGTATAAAAATCACTCAACTTGGGCTCCGGTTCCAAAAGCAAATGTTTGCCAGTTGTATAATAATACTGCTTCATAGCTTGGTCTACATCATCAAAGTCTGCTCTGCATGATGCTCTTTTTGCAGTTGCTTATTAATAAAATCTAACCTCTCTGTTCTTTTTTTATTCCACTCCGCTTGTGCTGCGTTCAATTGTTCTACGGCTTTGTCATGCTTTGTCTTTCCTCATCTGAATGACTTCCCATTTTCGAAAAGAAATAATTTGAACCGCTAAACGCCAATGCATTTGTTAATGCGCCACCTATCATCATTGCTACTGCACTTGCCATTTTTTTATATATATTTTTTTTAATTATTTCATAATATCCGCAGGAATAATACCTTGCTTAATCAGCATATCCTTTGTAGCCATTGCTAACATTATATCCACAGACAGCATCCCAACATCTACCATATTAAAATCCACTTTAGGGGCTGGTCTTTTTAGTAGTTTTTTGCTAATCTCAGAATATCCAACAGTTAAAAGTGTTTCCACTCCAGCGTGATACATCATATTTACAATTTGTTTTCCGTCAATACTTGCTGCCATTTTTTTATATTATTTTTTATATTATTTTTTTAAATAAATTATTAAAAACAATCAAACGGGTCTTTTGGTGCAACACGAACAGCCACAGGTTGCACAGGTTGTGTAGCAGATTTTTTGTTATAAGTATACAAACCCAACCCAGCAATGCCTAATAAAACCAGACACGGTGGAATATAATTTTTGTATACGTTTATTTTGATTTCTGGTTCCTCTTCATCTATTGTTATTTTTGTTATTTTATTTTCATCTTGCTTTGCAGCATCTTGATTTGCATTCTGTGCATCCTGAAGCAAACGCTTTGCCTTTCTTGCCGCTGCTCCTTTTTTCCAGCTTCTATTCTTTTTGGATTTTTTACTTTTTGTACAGGTATAACTTCACTCTCTTGGTTCTCTATTTATATTATCTATATTTTTATTTTTATTAAAATCAATATGTCTAACAGTTGCCAGTATTACTGTAAATGGTGCTAAGCACATTCCATACCTGTAATACAACTCACAACAAGCACTTGTCAAAGCATGATTAATAAATGGGTCTTCCTCCAAATCTTCTATTAGTTTTGGTGGATTGGTTACATTGAAATATTTTGATACTCCCATCACATACAAGTTAATAAAAGAATTGCCTAAAGTCTTAGTCATGCTTGCCCCAAGCCTTGCTTCATATCTGCAGTAAAGTTTGTTAATTTCATTTGGGGGCATACTATCTATATTCGTGAGTTGTATGTCTTTACCCAAATATTGACGACTACCGCCGCCAGCCACTATGGCTGATAATCTTTCTTTTTTTGTTTCTTGTTGCTTTGATTCATCACGTTCTGTGAAACCTTCCGATAGATCTTGTAATAGTTCTTCCGCATTCATTTTTATATAAATAATTTTATTTTTTATCTTGAAATAAATATAAAATACAAAACAACCAGCTGCGATATTCATGCAACTAGTAATTGTTAGTATTGTTAATAGCATTGTTATTAACATTGCTATTTTTTTTATTAGCATTGTTAATTTGCTGCAAGCATTGCTATTAACATTGCTACTTTACTATGAGCAATGCTACTTTGCTATGAGCAATGTTATAAGCATTACTAATTTACTATGAGCAATGCTATAAGCATTACTATATTTTTTAATACTTTCATTATATTTTCATGTCAGTATTGCTACTTTGCTGTTAGTATTACTATTAGCAACAAAGCAATGCTGTTAGAAAAAAATAGCAATGCTGTTAAAAATTATTCAACCCAATAACCAGTGGGTTGGTCAGTCCTCAAAATTAACTTGGAATATTTAGTCTTAGCTAAAGCTTTTCTTATTCTGGTTCTCTCCTCCAGCGTTGGAATAACATCATTCTCTCTCAAACAATTTTCATAACTATCTCTGTCCTTGGTGTAAAACATACACAACCATTTTGCTTGCTCCCTTGAATCTTTCAATACAGAATTATATCTCTGTGAAATAACCCACACTGATTGTTTGGCGTGGCGACCAGAGAATGCCAACTCTGATAACATATCTTTTTTCTTTGTTAATTCTTTTGTGGCGGAGCAATCATCAATGATGTATAATGTGGGCTTGCCAGCATATTTATTGAAAAATAAACGTAACAGTTCTTGCAGCATTTCTTTACCTTTGCTAACGGGATTGACAATTATTATTTTTTTATCTCTCGGTTTTTTTACATCACCTATCCAGGATCTATTTTTATAAGCCTCGTTCCACTCTATGGTTGGACACAATATAATTATATGTTCAAAAACTCCAACATACTCTTGTTCAAGTATGTCAAGAACAAACTCTGATTTACCGCAGCCTGTCTGACCGCAGATAATGGCACTGTGTGGATATTTAGGATATTTTTGTTGTAAACTAGTATCCTGCTTCTTTGAATCTTCCATCTTCGAAATTGATTTGCGCATCTTGTATTATATATATATAAATATTTAAAGGTTGATCTGCATCTGCTTTTTTATTTATTAGTATCGTTATGCCTTCACTGCCGTTTTCTATTCTTCTTCCACTGCCGTATAATAAATTGTCATCACATGTTCTAAGGTCAAGCCACAAAGCATATGATTTTTTTAGATAGGTCTCAAGAGAAACATTGGTAAAGTATAAGTCCCTCGCTACTATTTCTGTCTCTGTGTTTCTTTTTGATGTCAAGGCAAAATATTTGTTGATTTCATCCCAATGTTTATATGCCTTCATGCCCTGACTATACAACTGATTTGGTACTCCCTCTATTGTCATTTCAACCTTTTCAATCTTTGGGTTGTAAAAGGATTCTGTGTCTGTTCTTTCTGGGTCTTCAAACAGCATTAGAATACCTTTCATGCTCCGTGCTGGTACATTAATGTTGATGTTCCAAAGGGTTTAAGATTTGTTTGCTATTGTTTTTCTATGTCGCAAGATACGATCATACATAAATGACATCTTACCATTGATTTGCTGTCTTATTTGTCTGTCTGGCTAATTCAACATCACTAACTGTATCAAATTCCAAGCAGATATTTTTTATAACATAAGATGCATCACCATCAGTGCTTTTAATAACTTTGTTATAATCGTTAAACGTTAATTCATATTCTAACCTATCGCCAAGCCCCGCTTGATAAAATGGCATATGACTTTCTAACATTTCAAAGTCCAGTGGTATACAAAATCTATTTCTATAAGCTGCTGCTATAGCTTCATCTTCGGTGTCTGAGGAAGCATCTCCCGCGCCAACTCTTTGTTTTAGCATGTTTGCTTTACCAATACCTTGGTAAGCTGTGTTTAATCGTTCGGTAGGGCTTTTCCATAAATCTACATAACAATGATATATATCACTGTCATCTATTGACATGACTTCATTGCCACTTATTCTTATTGTCATTTTTTTCACAATTGCTCTACCCAGATTCTGGTTTAGAGTAGTGTTGGAGTCTGTTCTGCTTTTAAGTTATATTTCAAAGGCAAGACGAGCAGTACGTGGAACTATCACATTATTAGTACTTAGATTGGGAAATCTTACAAGCAGTTGCTGGTTTTGGTCTATTGTTGATGGATTATTAGTTATTACTACACTTGTGCGGATGCCCTTGGCACCATGAGGTTCTCTTAGTTTTCTATGAGGGTTGAGTTTGTTTCCGTAAGCCGACATTGTTTTTATTTTTTAAATATATTTTTTAAAATTAAATAAAATAAACAATGGCTGAAGGAGGATTTGACATTCTACGTACGATCCAGATGATTATGATGAATATTATGATGATGATTTACCAATGGTGCCTGATGAGCCTGTTCTAAGAAGTCTTCTTAATCAAAGCGACCATATTGCTGACCTTAGGGGAGAAATGGCAGAAACCACACTTAAAATATACAAAAAAATCTTGTAAAATCCTTTTATAATGAAATAGAAAAACGATATAAGATGGCACCGGACAAAATGGATTATGACCAGTTTAAAGTATCAGCTAATGGCAAAACATTATACTGGGATGTTGGTAATAAAAAAATAAGAATAACTGCCAAGCAAGGTTCTTTTACATTTCTTTCCCTTGGTTCTTTGGCAAATGAATATAACAGGCTTATTGGCTCTGATGGGAACAAGGGGAACAATGGCGGTAAGAATTTTTTTGAATTTGCCGGAGTATGACAGTAAAACAAAATTATTACAGGAAGCTCGACAAGTATTGGAGAGCACAAGAAACGATTTACCAGATAATGTGGATGCTATTCCATTACAAGATTTTCCACATGTTATTGATAACACAGCACAGTCAACGGAAAGTGCTCTTTATGTTTCAACACAAACAAATATAGACAAGCGTGAAATGGATGAAATAGTAAAAGCGATGACAACTGTCAAGGAAGAACTCACCAATAACTTAGCAAAACTCACACAACTTGATAAAGACAAAACAAGAGAAAAACAAAAGTTAGAACAAGCTAAGACTGACGATGATGAATTCCAGATAAAAAGAATTAGCGATCGCATCAAAGACCTTGAAGTTGAAAGAGGTGCAAGAATGGATGCTATCAATGAGAACAGAGAAGCTTTTCGTAACCAAGTAAGCAGAATAAAAGAGACAATAAACAAAATGTTAAACGAGGATACAACTCTTGGTGAGAGGATCAAAACCTTGTTTAGAGAGCAAGGTATTACTATTGTTAGTATTTTAACTGCATTTGGTATGATTCTTGGGGTGATAATTAATTCTATTATTCCCGCATCAAGTGCTGCGCCAACTCCAACTCCAAAGCCTGATCCATCAAGTGTAAAAGATTGGATAAAAAAACAACTATTTAATCTTGGTAGACTTCTTGCCAACCTAGCTGGTAAAGCTGCTGCAGCACTTCCAGGAGTTATTGGTGCAATAGCATCATGGCTTTTATCTGCAACAGGTAATGTTAATAATTGGCTTGGTAACAATCTATGGGCTTTGCTTGTGTTTGTTTCCGGGTTGTTGTATGTGGCAGCTAAAGAGTGGTTTAAATCTCGTAAATAAGTAATGCAGCAAGACCTATTATTATAGTACCAAAAATTATAGTTGTTTTGTTATCTTCGTGTTCAATCGCTATTTTTTGTATTTCTGGTGGGTTATGTTCCACAGTTTTATATATTGATTTATCAAAGTCAAAATGTTCCGGTAAAAATTTCTTTGTTGTGGTGCCTTGAAAAGGTTGAATATTTTTTGGTGGCACTGGATTTACATTTACATCATTATTCAATCCTAATGCTTGTGCATCGGTTGCTATTACAATTTCATTATTGTAGTCTTGTATTATTCCAGTTCTAAATTCCATGTCACTCGGAGACATGTACAATCCACTTCCATAGACAAAATTTACTTTACTTCTTGCATATTTTAGGGTGTTTTCATATCTTGAAATTTGACTGGGCAAGTCGATGGGGCTATTTATTGCGTCCTATACATTTGCTAGAAATTGTCTCTGTGCATCAAATGCCGTTCCAGTTCCAAGTATATCTGTTCTTGTTTGTGATTGTGAGCCAAGGATTGCCCAGCAGTATGTTCTTATGCTGTCATTGATTCTTTCTACTCCTGCCCTTGTAAATCCAGATGAACAATCTAGTATAAAAGTAGACCAGCTATTGTCAGCCTCAGATCCTTGTGCAATGTAATCAATGTGATATGTTTTATCACTCTCATAGACTGTAAAACTCATCGTTTTGTTGTCGTATACAGTATTTATCAAATGATGATAACCAATATTTGTCCAGTAATTATAAATTGTTCCTAGACCATCATTATAGCTTTGTTTTTGTCTCCAGTCCGAATTTAAGTCAACGTTAAACTCCTTGCATATTCTCTCGTATGCGTTTCGGTTATATGTGTTACTAAACGCATAGCAATTTGAGTCTTGTGGCATTGCCACACTCATCTCAAATAATAATAGACATGAAATCGAAATAACGAACCAACCAGGGCATCAGCTTTTAGATGGTTGTTAAAATCAATGCCATCCAGTTGTCGCACACCAAATAGCAAAATTCAACTGATTCTGCCAAGATGACATCCAATTTGTTTTCCAGCTTTGTACTATATCATCTGATTTAACGTATGGGAGTTTGTATTTTTCAAAGACATTGGGAAATGATGCTTTAAAGCCTTTACCGTTTGATGTAATGACTATGTTTTGATTTATTATATCTATCACTTTCTTGCTGAAAGTATTTGAATAGTGAGCATCTGGGTTATATTTGAATTCTTTAGAAATCATTTTTATTTGTGTTTATATATATATATATTAACAAAAAGTGTTTCATACAATTTCAAACATAGACAAATCTATTAACTTACAACAGTATATCGATAATAGAGATGGAACTAAGCGCGTCGGATTAAAAAGTTTTACATACACTATCGGTTGGCAAAATATTAATGGTGAAATCGTAAAGACAAGAAACCCAGATAAAATAAAACATTTACCAGGTAAACTCTATAACTTTCAAGACTTGATAGAAGATTTTAAATTGCTAAATGAAAATATTATCCTGGACAGTATTGTCCAAATTGGTGCAGCCGTTATACATACACCAATAGAGACACGAATGTCAAGCGGTCTTTCAAAAATGCTGGGATTCAAGGACAGAAAATGGTTGACAGGTACTAATATAGGAGATTACCCAATTGATTTAGCTCCTTATAAACAGCTATATGTTCATCTGGAACAAGTTAATACGAGTAGTAATTATTTCAATGGTGCACCAAGCACTATTATAGGTGTTGTGCCTGTAGTAAATAAGCAGTTTGGAGATATAGTATATACACATTTTTATCCTGAATATCACTGTCTTATGAATGGTGCAATTACTGAATTGAAAATAAAAGTTAGAGATGAGTATGGCAACAAGATAGATAATCACGGTTTGCCTATGAGTTGTGTTTTAGAAATTATTTAAAAAATATATTTTTATAAAAAAAAACAATGAGTATATTTGGACCAACAAGACCTAAAAAAACAGAAGACTTAGAGGCTTTGATAAATGATGTTCAAAATTTATATAGGCGAATTGTGCCTTTTGTTGACCAGTTTAATCATTTAAAAAATAACGTTGATAATCTTAAATATGGGATTATAACAATATTTGCGGAGGCTAAGGGTCCGCTTGTGTTGAATAGAATACTCTCATTTGGTAACGGTGGGGCAGAATCAAATGTGGGGCATGTAATGACACGCCGTGGGAATAGGTTTAGCATGTGAACGATTAGTTGGTGACGTATCTGTAATAGTTTCTGTCAATGGTGTTGAACAACCAAATTATGGCATAACGCTTCACATCATCCCACGCTATCATGATAACTTTGATAAACCTTTAGAGATTGGTGTTGGTTCTGTTGTTAACTTTGTATGCAAGATTGCCAACGCTACCGCTGTAAATACGGTGGCATCATCATTAATTGAATTAATTATTTTTTTTATTTATTAATAAAAAAATGCCGAAGCAACCGACAGCACCAAGTATATATCCTGAGTTGCCAGTGGAAGACGGACAAAATTATAGATTACAAAAGATTTCAGAAATTGAAAAAAAGTTAATTACAGAACGAGATATACGTCAGTCACTTTATAAAAAATATAAACGTGGTATTAATATTACAGATGGAATTGACACTACCTTGATATCTGCAGGTGTTATTATGGCTGGGATTGGATTTGTTGTTCCAGTTTTGTTACCTTTAGAAATAGCAGCAATAGTATGTGGAGCTACAGGTGTTTGTATTAATTTTATCAGACGCAAGCTTAATGCAAAAGCTCAAAAACATCATGAAATAAAAGCTTTGGCAGAGTCTAAGTTAAATAGTATAAAGCAGTTAATATCAAAAGCGTTGAGTGATGCACAAATAGCTGAGCAAGAGTTTGTGTTGATTTTAGATGAACTGGAAAGATACTATAATTTGAAACAAGATATCAAACAAAAGAAACTTGAAATTAGTGAAGTTCAAAAAAAGAACTAGTGGAGCAGGGAAGAAAGGAAGCAATGGCAACCTTACAAAAAAGTCTAAAAAGTGTGTGATTTATTGTTTTAGTAATGTGTATGAGTACGATCCACCATCTTTGTATTCAAGGTCAGAAAATTGTTAATTGAATGTAATTTTGATAACTTATAAAAAAATTAAACTTGCAATCTTCACTACCCCTATTTTAAAAAAGTTTTAATAAATCAAGTAAATCACCATTTTATGGTGATTTACTTATATATCTGTATTTTGGGTGTTTCTGGATCAAACTCGAGCAGCGCGAGAGCTTTGGGCCAGAACACCCAAAATACATATATATAAGAAATATAAAAAGATCGGACAAGGAAAGTAACATTCAAAGGACGACAGTCAACCACAAAACACAGAAACAAACACGCAAACAGACAAACAAGAAAGCAAAAGTAACAATAAATGCATACGACATCACAGACACAAAAGGGTTGACAACAGGGCTACCATCTTGGAACGGTCAGCGGCAAAGTAGGCCACTGGGGGTTTAAACCGTTTCTAGGGTGCACCAAACCTCAAACTTACCCTACTGTCATCCCATTAAACAGGACAGTGTAAATAAAGAAATCCCCGTCATGATCTAATCTCTAAGTCATATAAAGTCATATAAAGCATTATTGCCATTAAGTATAAACAAGTTTAATACTGTTGCTGTATGTTTCCCCAATAAATCAGTAGATGTAATTTGTTCTTATTTATAAATATTCCATAATTATAATGGTCATTTAAAACTGTGATGTTATAGTTCTCAAAATGGCGGCTTCCATATCCATTTCATTAGAACCTTCAAATGCTCATATCTTCTTTGTTTATCATCCGATTTTGATAATTATTTCACCTTTTTTCCACGTTTTTCAGAACTCTCAATAATAAAGATCGCCTGTCTGTGTCGCTATATTCACTTTGAGTAAATGCAGTCATGTTCAAAGTCAAAATGGTACCGCGTTGATAAACCGAGATGCTAATTGTAATGTTGCCGTGTATCCCTGATGAATCCTTCGTTGCCTAGTGGTTTAAGTCGCTGTTTCAAAATCACAGATCTTTATAATTGTTTTTATTATCCTCGTCAATAGGTCTAGGACGGGTCGAGGGCATCCCGCCTAGACCTTACAATTTTCATAATAGTTCATGCATTAAGTCTGATAAGACTCGTGAGCATATGATTAATACTTCAACAAACTCAAAATGACGTGACAGTGTCATAAATTAGCTAATTATGTCATAAAGTAATTGATGTAATACATATAGAACAGAACAGAACAGAACATATTCTTTATTTATGACTTAAACAAATGTTTCTCGTCATATAAATACATATTACATTTGTTAATATGTGACAGGTCAATGCAATTTTTACATTAAACAATGAAAAAGTACAAACACACAATCATACATACTATACACTCATACAACTCACCCATTCACTCTGACGCTCGAAATGTCTCACACATTGACTCTGGATCACGTATTTACCCTGTTATAATAATTTAACTATTCCTGTTACATAGTTTCATGTAAACTTTTAAGTTTTAATAGTTTACATGTCATGTCCTATGAGGATGAACATACATTTTTTACTCATTATACATTGCAGTATTGCGAATAACAAATGCTTCACTAACAAACATAGATAATCTAAAAAGCTCTTGCTGGCTTAAAGATTGCATCAGCTGAATAAATTTAAAAACACTTGGATGTCTGTAATAATATTGTTTAACATATAGTTTACGTAATTGTTCGTACAAACGACAAATTAAAATAAAATATAACAACACACAATAGCATGACTGACAAGCAATATACATTATTTAAATGTAATTTTCGTTTCATGCATTATGAGAATTCATGTTTACGACAATGGTGCACAGAACCTTACGTTAAAGAATGCATTTATTGTAATATTTATTTATTGTAGTTATGCGATAATATTTGGATTAATAGAATTTTCAGTTGTCACAAAAGGTGTACCTAAAAAAAAACAATAGTTACAACAATTTCACACAGGAGGTAAATTAGATTATTTACCATCACTTAACAGGTATATACAGATATGTGTCTTAAATCAAAGGTTTTGTATGTGTACATAGCCAAATCTCTTATTTATTTCTTATAACGCAGCTCAGCGGCGGTAATTGGGACATTTAATTCATCAAACATAACCTTCATTTTGGTATTTAAAAATATATCATTGAAATAAATAATATGCCGGCGAACTTTTATCATATCACCATGTAGGTGTTTGGAATTGGTCTTTGAAGACGAAATTATGGTTCGACTCGTGATAAATTCAAATCATACAAAGAGAAGAAAATGACGCATTCATCGCTCAGTGTCTCGTTTTTGTTTTTCCCCCGCCTGAAATAAACCAATTTAGATTATTTTGATAACTAAGTAGTCTCGGTTAAATGTTTAAATTGCGATAAACTAAAATCCTTCAGGCAAGGTTTGACCGGTCATTGAAACATCGCGCAATTAATATACCCATAACAGTAGTATATAACAATGCAGTTATGTATTCACAATTAATGCATCGACGTATATGTTATGTATTGACAATTAAGGCATTGACGTATACATATGTTATGTTCCATGACGCATTTCAAAGGAGTTGGAAATATTGTGTAAAAATTGTTGTTTAATGATTCATGATGTTGATTCTTTTAGTTTGTGTTGGGTGAATGTTCACAACAGCAACGTTTCACAGAGACGGCTTAGAAAAAGAGCAGGATAGTGATTTTAGTTAAAACATCATTTTAAACATTCTCAGCAATATCGAAACAAAAAAATCCTTGTGTTTTATTAAATTAGTTTAATCTCAGACGTGTAAATGATCAACAACACATATATATTTAATATCCCACTATATGAACGTGTGTTTCGTTTCGAAAAGGGACATTCATGTGGTGTACTATTATTTCTAATTGAAATTCGACTCACTTTGTTGAAGTATAACAATAACGTTTTGTCGATAGTAACGTATAAACAAGGAGGTTCGTAATGATTAACTTTTTTTTTCCGTTTCGACAAGGGACACGTGGTACTGATTTATTTAAGTCACATGTATTTTATGTATGCCATTTATATGTTGATTTGTATATATTTTGACTACTTTGACTGTAATATGTATGTATACTCTCCTATGATTGGAGGAAATAAAGATCTACTAGTATTATTAAAAAAAATGATAAGGAAGTTAAAACGATTACGGTTATCCAGTCCTTGTCCATAATTTCTATTATTATGTTACTAAACGTCCTCGCCAAGTCGACAAACCACTGTATAAAAATTAACTACCCGTTTAATGTCTCCCAACACAGATATATTAATAAACAGATAGGAAACTTCCTATCTTAACCAATGAAGTAAACAAAATATCAAGTGTTACCTTAACTTTTCTTTCTATCTCCTCTCTCAATTAATTCACTGATTTTGATGAGAATATATTCAAAAGATTCATCGTGAATAGCAAAATGGGATAATAATAATTTATGTTTATTTTGAAAACAAGAACTTGTATAAAAATATAGACCTTATTCAATATTTTCAAAAAATGCCATCATTTTTCGCTTTTCTCTTAAAAATCAAGGTTTTGACAGAGTCAAAGTTTCCGTCAAACTCCTTTTTTCTGCTCTAAATGTAAGAGAAAAAAATATACTACCATTGGAAAGAAAATTAAATTTGTGATGAGATTTGGCATGAATGAAACTTGTATCTGTAAAACTTTCATGATATGTGTGTTTAAAGTTGGAAAATAATTTGTGAAATTTTCACACTGTTCCACGTGAAATTTAGGTAATTTTCTTATTGTCCAATCTATTTGTTATTAGGTCTGTGCTCCCAATCAATCGTTACAAGTTCATTGACTTTTAATAAATCGTTACAAACTATGTTGCTATTTACGTCATTCTCCAATCTATTGTGCTTACGTTGTCAAACGATTATTTTTTTTATTTTTTAAAAAAACTGGTCATTTGTCGAATTGTTGTTTAACTTCTCATCAAGTATTGTTAGTTATTGCGAGCTGCCCAACAGAGGGGGAATGATACATAGAACTTCGAATGGATTCCTGTGGTTCTTTAACGTGCTTGGAGGATGGACGCCAATACACGGAACCGCTAGGTTTACACCACCACTGTGACACCTAGTCAAAAAATACTTAGTGAAAACGGCGAAGTTAAAAAAAATATATATATAATAATAAAGACATTCTATTGGGGAAAAAATGCTTTATTAATAGTTTTCTCCTTAGAAAGATAGGTGTGTCCCAGCTAGACATATAAAATATATTTGTTTTCCGTTCTCGTGCATATCGGGACCTAATAGGGAGATGAAATGATAAATGAAGTTTCCCATCAGATGTTTTCATTTTAATTTGTATTACTTTTGGTGCGCGCGAATCCGCAGATCACAAACACTTTTGGTGTGGCGTATTGTAGAAGGGTAAATAAATGGCAGACAGTTACTTACGATTTTGGTGTTAATAATCCTTATTAAAGAAACTAACCCGCCAAGTAATGGCAAAATTGAACTACACAAAACCGTTTATCAAAACTCTATCCTTATGTTCAGGTCATAATAATGTATTTCAGCCAATTAAATGTATAGGTTTATTCAACGATTTTAAAAATACTCGTGATTGAATAAGCGTAAAATGAATTATGATTTGGTAACTCTTTAAATCGGCGCTCAAGTTTAAGGGGTTTTCTGGTTAAAGCGGTTTATAAAGTTTGAATTCTCAAAATAGGTAAATTATATATATGTATATACCGCGTCGTCAGTAGCTTTGGCCTGGGTTGTTAAAGCCGTTTATATTGTGTCTATATATAGCTTGGATTCTCAAAATATGCAAGTTATACGAGGGCCGTTCAAATAGTACGTGGATATTTTTAATAGCTTTTACACTTGTATAAAGCAAGTAAATTATATGGCAATAAAGGTTTACATTTTCACTTTCATATCAGTAAATATTATAAAATTATTTAAACAGATTTCAAGAAATATGAGTTTTTACAATCCCACTGTAGCCGCTACGGAGCACGTCACTTATGGGCATTCGTGTTGTCTTAAAAACCAACAACAATCTTACGTTATAAATTGTGGAAAATGATAGAAATAGCAGACATAATTGTTAATTAATTAGATTATTGTATTATTCATGGTTTGCATTAAATAACTTTTTTACAACATTGTTGTATAATCATGTTTTATAAGTATATGGCAGCTTCGATAAGAGATCATACGAATTCGATCGGGTTTAGCATAAATATTCAAAATATTTAGAACAAAAATAGCATAGTCATTCCAAAAGACATTTTTATTGAAAATATATCGGCTTTCTAAATTTATTACCATATACAGTTTGAAGAAAATATGTAAGTTTTTAAAATCTTATTTTTTTGTAATTCATATTTTGTTTTGTTTTATTAAAAGTTCATATTATTTAATATTTTATAAACATTTTAGTGCTCCATGATGTTTTCTGACGTCATCAATTTCAACTTAAAAGCAAGGAAGTGTTCGTCTTCTTATTTATATTTATCATAGTTCTCCTTGTTCAATATTCATAAAAGTTCATAATTGTAATTATGGAATACCAGTGACAATGCTATTTTAGTTTTGTGTATTTTTGTCGACGATTTTCCTTTTATGTAGCCATTCCCGAAATGTAGTTATGAAATAAAGACGTCACATGTCGGACTGCTCCGAAGATGGGTTTCTCGCCCTATTATCATTTATTGCAACGTAACTAGACATGGTATCGATTTTTTGATTTAAATCATTTGATTTCTTATAAGTTGGATTACAACATGTATGAATATTAAATGTTTACGTCAATACATTAATGCGATATCGAAAAGGTCCACGTATTATTTGAACAGCCCTCGTATATATATATACCGCGTCGTCAGTAGGTTGAGAAACGGTGTACATAGTTGTACAGTTTGGCTGATGTTGGCGGGATATCTACTTTAAGCAGTTCCAGATTACTTACGTCAATTAAAAGCATTACCACAACGTATGGAACGTTAACTAAATGTCTTATGTATGTCACCTCCTGATTTGTTAGTCGACAGAACATTTCAGAGCGGTTTTAACGCCGTGTTGAATGTCAACTTATTTACGATAAAGCATTAACGTGCTTCTTGATTTTTTCATTTGCCACCGTCGTTTAATGCCGCGTTTATATTATCGTCGTTTAAAGCCGCATTAACGCCGAAAAAAAATGAAAATCAGTTATTTAGTGCTATTAACAAACTTTTGTAGAACTGCAAATTGGAATGGCGTACAGCAGGCAGTGACTCTTGAAACCAAAAAGCGGTACAAGTTTACAGCCTATGTGAAGTTGCTAAACTTGGAGGCCGGAGCGATGTACCAAACAGTCTCGCTTATAGTGTCCTGCCTCAGATCAAACGGTAGGTTTACTTCCAGGATTTTAAATCCTAAAAGAATTAATTGCATAAACCCTGCAAAAAAATAAACACTGACATTTTAAAAATGATTTTTTTTTATTTATCAACAAATCGACGAGATATAAAACAACGTCCAACGATCTGATGATTTAAAAAAAAGTTCGCATTTTCTAGTTATGTTGCATGTCTATTTATATCATGTAATATTAAAATGTTATTTGATGAGCGGCAAACAATGGTTGATTTTACTATATAACTAATATACACGTTTTATCTTACATATAAGATGTGTTCATAAACTGTACGCTTGCGATATTTACTGTAACATAATTACTTTCGCGAATGATATGATTTCGCGATGGGACTAAATCGCGAAATTCTAACTGTAGCGATTGATCAGTTCTAAACTGCCTTTACGCACTACAGTGAGAGTAATTGTCAGCACATATGTTTATCATTAAAATGCTATTGTTAATGAAATCGCAAAATAATATGATTTTACACTATAAATTAATATATATTATTATACCTTAACAGGTGTTAGATATTATACAAGGTTTGGAATCGATCCATACGTACGCCTTAATTCCTGGACCAAAGTAGGTGCGGTGCGTTACATGACTGGAGGTAATATCTACATTATTAGTAAAATATCTAAACGATTCCATCAACCCTGTTAATACGTGTTTAGATCTAGGATATATAAAGGATCTTACATGAATACTCATTCATTATTGAATTTATTAAACGAGTTGGCAAAATGATATAATGCTTGGCAAGAGCCTCGCATTATATCATTTTTGCTTACGAGTTTAATAAATTCAATAATGAATGAGAACGAATGTTAGATTCTATTTATTACATACATATAGCGTCAATTACGTCAGAAAACGTGACGTCCATGACGTCATTAACGTTGTTTTATACCACTAGTGAAATATCGAAAATATTACACTCCCACACCACATATTATGCGATAAACATCCTATAATGTTCGCTGTTTGAAAATGTCACATTACAAGACAAGGAATGGGTTTGGAACGGAAGTGGGATGCGACGGATTGCGGAATTAAAACTTACCCAGCAGTCTGTTTTTCTCTTTTGACTTGCATACCAGATAAGATTATCCGCGTTTTACATGGGTTGCGGAATACAAGCATCCATCATGAGTATCCATGTGAGATAGGGAAATCTCATACGAGGGTCAGAATTGTGTAACCAGGGACGAGGCTGTGCCAAGTTCCTGGTTGCAATTCTGATCTCGAGGGTGAGATTTACCTATATCACATGGATAATCTCATGATGGATTCTTTTTCTCCCATTAGGCGCTTAGTACAGGCATACTTCAATGACTGTATTTGATTTTCCGTTAGAATAAGGCGACGTTACGAACGTGACGTCATGACGTTTCATGTAAGAATCACATGTCATGTGAGATTGAGTTTTCTTGCATACCGGATAAGGATATTCGTCATTTTACCGGGGCTAGATATTTCCATCTCACCCTAGGGTCGAGATAAAATTCACGCGCGCATCCGGTATGTAGGAAAACATGTAAAACGTTAATAGCTGGCGGTGTCAACGCACAACATGTCTCTGATATGCAAGAAAAAGAATCTATCATGGGTATTCGGTCCAGATAGGAAATTCCAAACCTCGGTATAACTGTTTAAATCAGAACCTCGGCAGAGCCTCGGTTCCGATAAAAACACTTATACATCGGTTTGGAATTCCCTATCTTCACTTGATACCCATGAAAGATTCTTATAATCTCACATGAGAAATAACCTATCTCACATGACTAGAAATGGGAGAAAGCCTGATCTTACACATGGGGAAGATACATTTCACGCGCTTTATTAACAATGACAGTTGCATGACGTCACTGCAACACGTTAGTAGTTGGCGACGTCAACGTGCAGAATATCAATGGTATGCAAAAAAAAAAAAAAGACGGAAAACAATCAATCATGGGTATTCGTTTCAGGTAGGGAAATTCCAATCCTCGGTAGAGTTATTTTCAATCGGAACCTCGGCAAAGCCTCAATTCCGGTAAAAACAATTATACTTCGTGTCGGAATTCCTGATCTTCATCGGATTCATCCCATGAAAGATTCTTATAATATATAACGCATGTTTGTTCAATTTAATATATTTATGGCTTCGTAGTGGTTGGAAACAAATTGTGATGTACTGGGGAGAGCCGTTACTTTTGTGATGTACTGGGGAGAGCCGTTACTTTTGTGATGTACTGGGGAGAGCCGTTACTTTTGTAGAGATTACTTGCAGTCAAACACATTTTGCGTTCAGAATATGATGTAAATTGTTTAAATGCAATATATTTTACGTGAGTCAAATACTTTTCAATACAATATTATTAAACTAAATTAACATTATTATAAATTGATGTTTTGGAAAAGGTATTGGCTGAGTAGGAGATAATGTAAGTCTTAATTAGCCTTCGAGTTAACCAAATACTTCATGGTGTAGTGCCCTTGCTTGGCGTTTAGAACATAAAGGGTAGCTCTAGCACAGGTCGGGTCGTTGTCAGTATAATGTGATTGGGTGGGTGGGGTATCGTGACATGTGCCTACGGCGTGGTATTCCAGTGTGGCAGCACTATAAAGTTGATCATTGAGCACACTGCTGCAAGTAGACAAAGTCGTGATATGACTAAACGTTTGTTAAAATCGACGTTAACCAACCCCACCCCACGCGCCCCCACAAGCCAACCCTCTCCCCCACACATACATACATACATTCATAAATGCATGCATGCAGCATGCATGTACACACACACACACACACACACACACACACACGCACGCACGCACACAACGCAAGCACGCAAATCCTTGCTTACTTACTTACTTACTTGCTTACTTAATTACTTACATCCTTACTTACTTACTTACTTACTTACTTACTTACTTACATACCTTACTTACTTATTTATTTACTTACTGACTTACATCCTTACTTACTTACTTGCTTGCTTGTTTGCTTCCTTCCTTCCTTACTTACTTACTTACTTACTTACTTACATCCTTACTTACTTACTTGCTTGCTTACTTGCTTGCTTACTTACTTACTTACTTACTTACTTACTTACTTACTTACTTACTTACTTACTTACTTGCTTGTTTGATTCATTACTTACTTCCTTACTTACTTACTTACATACATCCTTACTTACTTACTTACTTACTTGCTTTCTTTTTTGCTTGCTTGCTTGCTTACTTACATACTTACTTACTTACTTACTTACTTATTCACTTATTCACATACTTATTTACTTACTTACTTACTTGTTTGATTGCTTGCTTGCTTGCTTGCTTGCTTACTTACTTAGTTAATTACTTACTTACTTACTTACTTGCTTACCTGCTTACTTAATTACTTATATCCTTACTTACTTACTTATTTACTTACTGACTTACATCCTTACTTACTTACTTGTTTGCTTGTTTGCTTGTTTGCTTGTTTGCTTACTTACTGACTTACTTACTTACTTACTTACTTACTTACTTACTTACTTGATTACTTACTTACTTACTTACTTACTTACTTACTTACTTACTTACTTACTTACTTACTTACTTACTTACTTACTTGATTACTTACTTACTTACTTACTTACTTACTCACTTAAAAAACAAAACAACTACAATGATAAATAAAAGGCAAGGTATGTGACGTCACAAACATGAAAGGGTTACATTAGGGATACCGCCCTGGAACAAGTTCGAGGGTGCATCAAACCTCGCTTTTACCCTATTGTCAGCCAAAAAAAACGGAACAGTGTGAATAAAGAAAGTCCCGCCAGGTTATGTACTCTATCAAACTAGGCAGCATTCATTGGCAATATAACACAACAAAGAACATGCATATATGAATAAAAACAAAAGCCTAGAAAGCTTCAAAGCAATTACTTGGCATGAGACAAACATCAAACGTAACCGTCCATTCAGGATTTAGGTAGACGTCACCATAGGGTTCACAATATTCCCTGTAATCTCACAATGAAAGCGCAAAGCATAACGGCTAACCGTATAACCCATTCAACCCGAGACTCTGCCGAGGTTCCGATTAAAACACTTATACCGAGGGTTGGAATTCCCTATCTGAACCAAAGACCCCATGATGGATTATTATAATTATCCTCACATTTTGCAACGATCTGCATGTTTAGTGGTTGACCCATATACAGTTAGCCGTTATGCTTTGCGCTTTCATTGTGCAATTACGGTAGATGATAGATTCTTTTTCTTGCATATTAGAGACATGTTGCGCGTTGACGCCGCCAGCTACTAACGTTTGGCATGTTTTCCTGCATACCGGATGTTGGTGCGTGCGTATCTTTTATCTTTACCCATAAAGTTTTATCTTTATCCATAAAGATAAAACTTTCCATCCCCCATGTAAAACGTGGATAGCCTTATCCGTTATGCAAGAAAACCTCTTCTGATTTACGTTTTAACAAGTTTAATAAAGGTTTTATGAAAATGATCTGACGAAATATGTAAATCACGTCATCATAGAAATCAGACTACTAAATTATGCACCTCGCACAAAATCCTAGGCATCTCATTGGTTGAGTGCGATCACGTGGTGACCCCTTATTTGTCTATAGTGGGTCATTAGATTTCATAGAGGGTCACTAAAACAGTGTGGACTACAATTCCGATTCAAAGTTTAAATCATTTGCAAATAGTTATTTAAGGCGTTAGTAACAAACATAATAAGTAAATTAATAATGTTTTTAAACTGAACTGAAATGGGTTAAATATCGGTGTTATATAAAAAAAAAAGGTGCTCGATGCAATAAATCAGTTATAGGGTTTGTTAGTAATATGTGGGGTCAGTCAGATATTGCCTCGCCCCCTATAAATCTTACTGACCCCACATATTTCTATTAAGTAGGGGTTCGCCGAGTCCCCCTATATATCTGACTGACCCCACATATTTCTGTAGGGGGTCAGTTACAAACCCAATAACTAATAGTATGTTTTATAAGAAGATCATGGTTGAGATAAAAACAAATGTTTCAAAAGTTTTTCTAAATGTATGGTGACGGTAACCCTGATGGAGAAGCGTTTTAGTTATACCAAGGTTACGAAGATTAAAGTCCTCAGCTCGACTAGAAGTTCTAGAAAAACGAATAAACTATTAAACTACTAAATAACTTTTATACCTTAGAAGCAGATCAGGGTTGCGATAAGAACAAATGTTTCAAACTTTTTTTCTAAATTTATGGTAACGGTAATTTCGAATAGCTTAACTTTAAATTAAGAGGCCCTGCGGCAAATATATGTATAACATTGGTAACGGGAAATACTTAAATCCAGTTTTATTATGAAATTTGGAAAAAAGAGTCTACTTTAAATATAATTGTCGGAACATACTTCATCATATATCCTAGGCACGGACGGATGTAAAGCGTACGTACAGGTGAAAGGTTCTGCTGTGAACTATCTGGTTGATGACGCAAGCCTCCGTCTATTACCGTATAATGCTGATGTAATTGCAGAGGCTAACAGCAGGATACCATCCCTGCGGAAGGCGCCGATCACGTTAAGGTCAATATATCAATTAAATAATTTTGTTTATTTTATCAAAATATTCTTAATAGTGTTCAAATGAGTTTCCATATATAGGATAGAGGATATGAAGAGAATACTTCAACAGTAAGACATAGCAACTGAGAGAGCGTAGCGATTGACCGCGTTTTTTAAATGTTGAGTTCTCTTCTTAGCCTCTATCCGACATAGTGTTTGCCCACATATATTTTTTGATGTTCTATAATTATATAAATCAGGCTTTTCATGATCAAGTGACTGTTGAAGAATACAGGTAATACATCTTTATGAATAAATGTAGCTAGTAGTTGAGCCATCTGATTGGTTAAAAAAAGTAGGGTAAACGCTAAAACATATTTGAGCAAATGTATGGTAGCCGGTTTATATGGATATTGACATCAATTGACTTACACTGATGCTTTGTGCCAATTGCTACCATGTATGTCACTCTCCGGTGTGAACAAAAATAACATACAATATTTGTATTTCTTTCAGGATGAACGGTATAAAGAGAGGCAAATATTCGGTTGAGGTAAGAGGCTACAAAATAAACCTTCAAGCTTAGTATTTAAATATTCACATAGAAAACAGTTGCAGAGCGTGTGACTATTTCATTGCAGTCATACATAATATGTTATAGTTATTGGACAGATACCAAAAGTATCGAGTGATATTGCTGTGGGCAGTATGAGTCGCGACCGCGATGCGTAACGGCCACCCATCTATCACGTGATATACAACTATTTTCCCCCACATCATTAAGAGGTCCGAGTATTAACTTGCATACCCAATCCAACACCTTCTCCAAGAAACGAAAATAGGGATGGCTGGGGTATGAAATAAAACCTAAATTTCGCCGTAAACAGAGGTAATTTTAAACAGGTCATCGCATTTTGTCGGTAAAAACATGTTTTTAAACGTGTTTTAATGTCGAAATATACGTTATAAAAGCTGCTAATATAAGCTTGCCCATCGCTTAATGGAATTAAGGCGGGACCACGTAATGCATTTATCATTGTTATATATATTCTCCTCAAAATGATTTAAGGATCACACAAAAGAACAATAATAATTACTTAATTTTTAATATTCTGCATTTCATATCCAGATCAATACTTTTGGGTCATATAACAATTGTTTAATAAGAAAGTTAAACTTAAAAACTGAAAAAAGTGCAATATGCTTAATTTAAGATAGTTTAAAGGGGTTTTAGTAGGTGTTTTGCAAGAAAAAGATGTATAGTGACTAAACATGGCAATAACATCGCAACTGTATACAAACTGAAAGTTCAAAAATAGGCGAAATTATATTTTGGCTATTACAATTTTCATTTATTTAAAAACTTGACATATGTGTTAAATCACATGGCAAAGGCCATTACTGTAGTGATTTATTAACACATAACAATGCACACATCTCTCTTGAAGTGTGATTAAAAAAATATATATATATGGATTATTTATACGGAACAATTCGACTATGCCATGGGGTAGAATTTTGAGGGCATTTAGTTTAGTGTGCCCTAAATACACACACTTAAATGTTAATACGTCATAAGAGTAAATCTTCCTCTTTTCTTCAGGTGAACCAGAAAACTGTTGACTTTCCATTTGGCAGTGTCGTTGGTGCAAGTGAAATAGTCGACACAGTAAACACTTCTTATCTGAAATACCAAGAGGTATTTTATAACAACTTCAACTGGGGAGTCATAGGAAACAAACTCAAATGGAACGCGATGGAAAAGATTCAAGTATGTTCTTAGACATATGATAGGCGTGTTTCTTTCGGTTGAACATCGTTTATTTTGTTTAAATGAATGTATAAGCAATCAAAACACAATACAGAAAACAGGTTTTATATGACTTAATTTTCAACAAATATAAAATACGTTTTACATTTATAAGCAATCTTAGCTGTTAGACGCATTATACTCAATGTGAAATACACTATCACACAGTTAGACGCATCATACTCAATGTTTAATACACTATCACACAGTTAGACGCATTATACTCAATGTTTAAAACACTATCACACAGTTAGACGCATCATACTCAATGTTTAATACACTGCGTCTATCACACAGTTAGACGCATTATACTCAATGTTTAATACACTATCACACAGTTAGACGCATCATACTCAATGTGAAATACACTATCACACAATTAGACGCATTATACTCAATGTGAAATACACTATCACACAGTTAGACGCATTATACTCAATGTTTAATACACTATCACACAGTTAGACGCATTATACTCAATGTTTAATACACTATCACACAGTTAGACGCATTATACTCAATGTGAAATACACTATCACACAGTTAGACGCATTATACTCAATGTTTAATACACTATCACACAGTTAGACGCATTATACTCAATGTGAAATACACTATTACACACTAACACGCTTACTATAAAGCACAGAAAATGTATATACATGATTTATCCCGATTGAAGTATTTAGGAATGATTCATAATGTTAAAGTTCTCCAGCCATGTTTTGTTTCATGAACATGTTTATGTTTATTTAAATCGAAATCAATACACAACAATAAATATTTACAATTCACACATTGCAGTATTTGTGAAAAGCGAGAATAAGATTTTATATGATGACGTAGAAAACTTTGAACAGGTAAATTAATCTACAGGTAAATGTATTTATCAATTATCTGGCAATAGTTGTGCAGCTATACAATTCAAATGTACCTCTTTTCCCCGTGCAGTCACGCAGTGGTAAAAGTAGTAGCTACGTCATGCAAATAATTCTTATTTTTACATACAACTTAGGAGCGGTTTTCAATATATGTTTCTCTCCGAGACTACCAAAAAAATTAAGAGTTAAATTTGTTAATTGATAATACTACAAAAAGGGTGGCCATTCATGTTTAAGTATAAGTGAAAGAAAGGAGGACATCAGCCAAACTTAAAATGAACAAGAAAAAAAACTGCATTTATTGTAATAATGAAACAAGCTATATTTTATCGTGAAGAACAACCATGACATTTACACTCATAGAAAAGGTACTCTAACGTTCAAACATACGTGTATTGCTTACACGATGAAATCAAACCGACATTTTACCAAACTATCTCAGATTATTATCCCAATATACCTAATGTGTTAACGGGACGTAAAACCTCATTTCATTTCATACCATATCAATCATATGTGCTGAGTATCTAAGAAAAGAATTAACCCCAAAAGCGGATAACTACTATTCAGCATCTATTTTAGAATTACAGAAGGAAAATGGTTGTTTGTTTCTATTTTAGGGAACAGTGGATTACGACACTGCTCTTACAGCCGTCACCGCACTTCGAGATCATGGGTGAGTAAATACTCAGTTCAGTCAGTTATTCAATTATTCCTAATCCGTTTTAAAAATACACTTTTAATTGGTTATTTTGCTATGCACAAATAACGGATCAGCAAAATAACATATATGCCAATTGTAAGTAGATTCGTTGATCAGCGAATATAATAACATTAATATTTTCTTCAGGTTTTATGATTAAAACTGACTGTACATTCTTGTCGTGTATTATATCATTCATGTATCAGTCTTTCTTGTTGTTTTATCCTTTTTGAATTGACTTTTATGTGCATGCGTATGTGTTTTTGAATGCGACATAGTGTGTGACAGGCCAATTTCGGCCACAAATCATGTATTTTGTTGTTAATTTGTTAAAACGTGTATGATTTGTGAGTTTATGTAGATTTATCACACTTAGCTGTTTTCTTCTTTTGTTCAATTATTATTTTATTAACTGCGGGTGCCAATCCCACTGTCAACTGAAAAAGTGTCGATTCCTACGGATGGCGAGAGGTATACAGTACCGGTTCTACTCTGAAAATGTGTAATGGTGTGCCTCTACCACAAAACAACGGCCGTCATATATGACCTTCCATGTGTTAAACGTGACGTAAAACACCATTCAAACAACAACAAAAATAAATATTATTGGCGTATACTACCATTTCAATTTTTTTCATTTAAACTTTTGTTAAGCTATTAATTGTTTAATACATGTATTCAATTGTCATCCACAATTCCGTTGATAGAATGCTCGAGCGAGCACGAACATATAGTTCACTAATCTGTAAGCTGGACATGCTATGTAGGACACTAGGACACACAGCAGTAGGAACGCCAGTCCTATGGCGTAGGAATATTTATCAAACAAGGTCACGTGATAAAATCGATAACAAAATGACATTATTGTGAAAATTTTCACTGGTCAGATTTATACACCTCTTATCTATAAACTGTGATTATGACAAAACACAATCACAGATCGTTGCTAAAGGAATAATATTCACAAACTACATTGTTCGAACATAATTCGTGTACACTTCGTGGAATTCCAATTAATAGTGAAAGGTATTTTTCCAAGGGATGAATTTAGGTTGTTTTAAGGTTTAAATTGCCAACAATGCGCTTTTAAATCAAAATCGATTTATTTCGTCATTTTAGAAACGAGAATAAAAACAAATGCATGTACGCATAGATAAATCTTTCCTCTGTCCATATGCAAAATTTTAATGAAATCGGAGACAAGTACTTTTTTTCCCCAAAATTAACTAACATGACCCACGGACTCAAAGACGCCATAACGCATATACATTTACAGACGCGACTGGGTACACAAAAAATGAAATAATTCCATTATTTCAATACATATATTTCAAATGTATGTATCCATGCATTCCAGATTAAATTTCTGATCTATACATGCCTTTGGTTTATGCCGGAGTGCTCGGAATAGGGTTTAACAAACCAAATTGCAACGGTACGTCGGGAAAGGAAATGAGAATGGTGAAAATATATATTGCAGTGCTCATTTTCTGAATCCGAAAAAATTGCAAAAAAATGAAGTTTTAACAACGAGAATGAAATTTTTTTCTTGAAAGTGTTCATTGACATGTCTACTATTAAAAACCAAAATTTAAAGTCAATCAGAAAAAAGTACTTTTTTTTCCCCAAAATTAACAAAGTACACCGTGTTCGCTAAAATATGAACAATCGCCTTTCGAAGTTAATGTACACGCGGGATATAAAACCATGAAATTGTGAAATCCTTTTTAAGAGATATATTGATTTCAACATTGTTCTGTATTTAATGAATTATTAGAGTAGAATGTTCGCAGTTTTTTTCAAGGACACCATTACGGTAGTATCCCTGCAACCCCGCCCTTCATGCCACCCCCACCACCCTCTATACCGTATTGATAAAGTTGTATATAGCTGCGAATGCGCAGTTTTAATCAAATTCGATTTATTTCTGTTAATGACTGACGAGTAACAGACATGCTACTGTCAGTAACAAACATGATTTTGTGTAAACTCGAAGATTGCATAACATAAATATGTGGACATGAAATTGTGTCAATGGTTTGTGGTGTTGTGAAACACTGTACGCGTGATTCCGAAAAGTGCGGGTCTGTTATCTTTATTGGGCATATATAGTTATATTATAACATGTGTGTTGTACCATATGCTTATCCTTGTTTATAAATGTTTGATAATGGATGTCAGCAGGAACTTGACTTTTGACCTAAAAATCAAACGGATCATCCTCTTTCCACTGTCCACCAATGAAGTTTTATGAAATTTGCTTTAGGTAAAAGGAAAAACTGTGTGGACAAGAATTTTCATTTTCCGGTCATGGTAACGGCCCTTTCAACTACTGACTTCAAAATAAACAGGGATTATTCACCAAAGGCAGTCAAAGTATGACGTTTTATGAAATTAGCTTTAGAGAAAGTAAAAAAGAGTTTGATTACGGACATTATCCGGTCTGTGACCTTGACCGTTGACCCACTCACAATCAAAAGGATCACCCTCTCGCCAGAAGCAATCCATCCATTAAGTTCATGATATTTGACTTACAGTTTACAACATTTTACATTATCATGTTACGGTGACAATGATCTTTGACCTAATGACATCAAAATCAAAAGGCATCATTCTCTCACCAAATGCACTCAAACCATGAATTTTGATGAGATTTGCTTCTGGGGAAGTGCACAGTGCAGACAAGGGTTTTCATGATCATTATTGGGTCACGGCGCACTTGACCTTCAATATTTGATATGCACATACTGATGCTTCTTACAAAGTTTCGTAAAAATCCAACAAATAGCGCAGACAAGATTTGTGACGGACGAACGGAAAAGCCAAATATAATCTGTCTCACCTACCACTTTGTGGTGGAAGACATATTTATAAAGACAATATTTTAGTTCATATGTATACTTTATTATGCAAATAATTAAGCGAAATTTGTTAAATTTTACACGTTTTGTTGATAGAATATTTTACTTTAATGACTTAGTAAGGTCATTTTACATGGGGAGAAAACATTAATATACAACTATTTATTTTCTATCTCAAAACCTGGTGATGCCGCTAGTTTTAGTAATAAAACACGATTAAATAGGGCAGTTGAGAAGACACTTTTGTAGATGTGTGGTCTGTTCTGATGTGAAAATGTGTAAAACAGACACAAGATTGAAAAGTTTGCTCTGTGTCCCTTTAATAAATTGGGGACCCATCACATAGACCATAATAATATTGTAATTAGTTCATGTTAAAGGGACACACGGCACTCTTGAAGTATTTATCAAGCATTAACATTAGCATCTCCATTTGTTAACCTGGTAACATTTTAAATTTAAACCTGCTTGCATTAAAAATTAAATAAAAGTGTTTCATTTTGTCTTCGTTATTCTATCAAATACTTAACTATATTATAGGTGCACTGTTATCAACAGTTCTGAACTATTCTAATAAATACTATTAATGATCCCTAATGCAAATTATGCAGAAAAATTGACCGAAACTCCAGAAGTTTAAAAAAAAAGAAGATTGCCTAGTGTCCCTTTAACACAACTTGTTTTCGCATGTATCCAGTACATGTAGTTTAACGAGCTCATATGACAATCACGCTGCATTATCACCGAAAACATTTTTTACTGTAACTTTGAACAGCACCGTGCAAGCATAACACAAGCTCCATTTAAAGAACTACACAAGTGTAAACATTTTTTAAAAGGGCTCCCACCTCAAAATGATCCAATGGCATTTAACTCGGCTTGACATTCTGAAGTCGTCAGTATCAATTCACTTAGAATTGCTCAAGGGCACGATTCACATTTGAGGCCTCTCTGAAAAACAACATCAATCCAATGTCAATGATCAAACAGACAGAGTTTATCCTTTGTTATACATAATGTAACATATTTATAAAGGAAAACTCAAAACTCTACTTACTGTCATGGATATATATGTACACATATGTGTATGTAGATCTATGTTACTGTACATAAATATTAATCTGACATGTCAATGGCTGTTTACATTATTTCGATGGTAGTTGTATCGAGTATGTATTCACGAATGTGCGAGAAAATGGGGATAACATAACGATAAAGAGACAACGCTAACAATTTACATTCGAGAATCTGAGGGGTGGGGGTGAAGGGGGTTTCTAGTTTCCTTACCCCCTCCTTGTTTTCGGTATTCAAGCTCCATCTACCCACCCCATCCTCCCCACATCAACCGTACTTGGGTGGGCGGGGATGCGGGGGACATTGATAGCATTTCTACTAGTAATTGTTTTATTCCACAAAACGTTCTACAGTTTACAGTACATCCAGTTACTGGAAAGATCGGAGTACACGAAAAATATAAACTTTCTATTATACAGTATACGCCACTTTTTTAGGCACTATATTTGGCTTATGTCTAAATATGTACGATCTAAAAGTGGTGTGTACTGTTTATTAACAACAAACACATTTTAATGATAAAACAAATACCTTGATCATGGACCTCTAGCAGCAGACAGTAATCCCAAATCCAATTTGACCAACATGTCAATTTCACGTGTCAAGTTATGTCACGGTGACCTGTCAGTCACCAACACTGCATCGTGTTGACACATAATGGGACGTTATTTCGTCCGGTAAGGTATTAGTTTTTACATAATCTACGGTATGAAACACTGTACGCGTGTTGTTAGACTCCATAGGTACCCGTAGTGCTCGCCGAGGTAGCGCGCCCAATTTCGGGTGTAAAAAAATGGCGTCTGTTTTAATTGAAAATTCGTAAAATAGTCCGTAAAATACAAAGAAATAGTCCATGTTCGCGGAGTTAAAATGCGAACAGAACTGATATGTTATAGGTCCGTGGCGTTTCTACTGCAGACTTTCTGTTCATGTTATTTCAGAATTAAGGTGAGAGGCCACAATGTATTTTGGGGTGTGGATAAAAATGTCCAGAATTGGGTGAAAGCACTTGATGCAGAAAGTTTAAAAACGGCCATCTCCGACCGAATTCAAGGTGTGGTAAATGCAACCAAAGGCTTGTAAGTAATATATTTCTTATTATTATACCTCACTGTAAACACTCCATGTAAAATCCCCATACCCTGCCGGGTTGATATTTCGCGATATCACCCTAAACGCGTCATATTGGGTGATAGCGGAAAATATCATCCCCACAAGCTCAATTCTTAAAATAGATTTTTTCAACAACAACAACAATTGTTTCTTCATTATCGAGTATATTAGTATATTAGGAGTATTTGTTCGGTATAATATAATAAATATCACATCCTATCGCCTCGGTCGACATTACATTCTCGGCACCACTGGCACCCTCAAGAGGATGTAATATTTACATAATGTATTATATAGACCGGTATATATACTGACAATGAAAACGCACCATTACCCCCATATGTGTTTATGCTGTTGGATTATTTGTAAACCATTTGGAATAAAACTGCTGAACCAATATGTTCTAATTGTTCAGTATTGAATCTTGATACTTAACATGACTTTGTCTTACATGTTTATTGTTAGGTTTTTATGACAAGAAGCAACGCAGTTATTTACCCTGTCATTTAAAATTGTTTACTATGGATACTCATAAAAAGAAAACCGTTCATCTAAATTTCAAGCTACATTAATCTGTCTCTGAATAAATTCCGGTTGGGTTTACTGGCCTTTTAATTGTTTAACTTTTGGCAGTATTATTCAATGAATATTTTGAGAAAATGACTTATAAATGAAGAAACCCGGAAATGCGCATTTCAGTACACCAATGTGGAATGCACTAAATCCAGATATGCGCGTATGTTGAACCGTACATTTCACAGAAACGAATTCTTTACACGTGTGAGGAATTCATGCGAATTCTTCACACTTTTGTTATAAATACGCCGTAAACATCACTAATCGAAAATGTGATATATACGTTTGACTTTTTTTTTACTTTTTCGTACGAACGTATTTTTCACAGCCAGCTGACAGGATACAGTTTATCGCTTATATCATACAATTGGTATGTTAACAGTCTAGCGGCCACATTTTTCAAGCAATTTTGACCAACCTTAGAAAAACATATATGACCAAAAGATCTCGGCCAAGTTCGATTATGGGCCAGATCGTACAAGTATTACCAGAGTTATGGCCCATGATTTAGCAAAAATGCCATATTCTACCTTGTTAACACTCTACAGTAAATGATTGACCAATCTGAATCATATTAAGACAGAATGTGAATGTTTGTAAAATGCAAGCCAAGTTCGAGTTTCGGTCATATCGGCCTAGTAACACCAGAGTTATTTCCCTTGATTTAGCAAGAAACTGTATTTGATCTTGTTAACACTCTAGAGGCTTTATTTCAAGATCAATCTTGATAATATTTGGACAGAATGTGTATGACTATAAGATCTCGGTCAAGATCGAGTATGGGCTAGAAACGCCAGAGTTGTTATTGCCCTCGATTTAGCAAAAATGTCATATTGCATTTGGTCAAGTTAAACTTTTGCTTATATAGGATCATTAAAAGCAGAGTTATGCGCCCATGATTTAGCAATGATTGTTCTATTGGTTTTTCGAGCAATAACTCATATATCACAGTACATGCAAGTACCAAATTTGGTATGTGGATACTTATTGGGATGCTGAGATGTTGGGTGCCAAAACTGGGTCAGTGTGATATTGACCTTCAAGGTCCATAACCCATAAATTATACTACAGCACCTAGAGGTGCCAATCTTGGTACGTTGATTCATTTTAGGACGACAGAGTGCCACGTACCGTTATTGGATCACTGTGACATTGACCTTCAGTGTTAATTTAGAAATAACTTGTCGGGCCTATAACTACCAAGGTACATACAGGTACCAAACTTGTTGAGCTGTTGAGTTCAGGTGAGCGATTTAGAGCCATCATGACCCTCTTGTTTTCTTTTTTCCAACATTTGTGTCACGCCCGCTTGCGGTCAGCTTGACATAGTCGTCACAATGACAGTTCGGTGTATGTACCTTCAATGTCAAGGTCGCACTAAAGCAGGGGCACCCATGTAGCATGGACACATTTGTAGGTACTGAACCTTTATGAAAGGGATTTACCTGTATTGATATTTTCATTTGTTTCTTTTACGGACAAACATGTAACCATTAAAATATGGTAAAAGTCCAAATGATGTAAAGTATTTTTATCAATACATATCGTTAGGTCTGTCAAGTCTGCTATCATAAAAAGAGACTATAGAAGCCCGATGTTTCGATAACGAAGCGAAAAGATGCGACGACGAAGCGCGAAGGTGCGATGTCTGCACCTTCGCGCATCGCCATTGAACATTCGCGCAACACCATCGCACCTTTGCGCTTCGCCATCGCACTTTCGGGCACAGCCATCGCATCTTCGTGCATCGTCATTACATCTTCTGGCACCGCCATCGCACCTTCGCGCATCATTATTGCACTTTCACGCATCGCCATTGCACATTCGCGCAACGCCATCGCACCTTCACGCATCACCATTCCATCATCATGCATCGTCATCGCAGCTTCCGCTTGGAGCATCGGCCTTTAGGCAATGCACGAAAACACGATGATGGAGCACGAAGACGCACTGGGGAAGCGCGAAGAACAAGATTCAAAATAATGTCAAAGTTATTTCGCGCTTCGCCGTCTCTTCCTAATGGATCGTATGAGAGAAAACCAAAAACGTACATCGTACAGCTGTACACAAGCCAAATTAATACATTGTGTGTTGCCGTTAAAACTGCACACCATTAATGGGAATTATATTCAATTATATTATATTCTATTCTGTCGTGTTGTGTAGTGCTCCGCCTATTTTCCTAATAATGTTATATTTTCGCCGAACTGTATGTACATGTGACGTTTTCGTCTAAACGATCATTTATTGCATTTTTTTCGTGCTGTTTTAACATGTGAAAAATACGTTTTTGCTCTACTAGTGTAAGAGATGCCAAACGTAAATTTCACAAATTTCACAAATTACGTGTGAAGAATTCGTTTTTGTGAAATTTACGGTTCAACACACTTAAAACATGTTAATGTCGACTCGTTAATATTTTGTCCAAAATGCCTTAAATTCTAACTTTTAAAAAGATTTGTTTTGTGGTGCGTTATTATTGACCGTGAGTGTATTGGCTTCTTTGAAGGGACACAGGCAATCTTGAAGTGTTTGAAATGTTTGTCTCGATTTATTAATCCAGTATCATTTTTACTTTTACCCTAGTTACATTTAAATAAATCAAATTTTAATTATTCACTATTTCGTCTTATTATATTATTAAGTTTTTATATATTATTTGTGCAATAATATCAAAAATTAATAATATGCTAAAACAAATTGCTTAGAACTATTCTTATAATTAAAATTAATGATTTAACAAATGCAAGTAGTGCAGAAAAACTATCGGGACGCCGGGAGTTTATAAAGATAAAGATTGCCGTGTGTCCCTTTAAAAGAAACAGTTGTAATAACCGAGTTAAAACAAAGATAAAACCACAATCGTAGTGCAACATATTTTATAAATAGAGTAGTTTATGCTTATGTTTGATTATAAGCGTATAGGTTTATATCAGCGGTACTCACAGTGAGAACATGGATTTTAGGCCTCCGTAAATTTTTAACAATATTTTGGTTCATATGTCGGCCTAAAGCAAGGGGACCCAAGTTCGTCCATCCTATTTATGATGTTCATTAATGAAATCTCAGAAAATGTAAATTCAGACCTTGATGACATATTTTGTACTGACAATCTGAGCTTATTTATGCTGTTATATGCCGATGATGCGGTTGTATTTGCTTCGTCCCCCGCTTCTTTACAGTCGTTACTAAATAACATTCAAGTATATTGTAGGACCTGGGGCCTAAAGATAAATACAGAAAAAACTAAAATAATGATATTCGTAAGAGGTCGTCATTCACAATATAATTTCTACCTTCATGATAGCATAATAGAAGTTGTCACATCGTTCAAGTATTGGGCATTTTTTCTTCAAAAACGGAAAAAAAAGCTATAACGCTTCTCTGTAAACTTCAATGTAGATTTTGTATGCCATGTTTTTGATGTTCTCACTGTATTGAATACGTATTGTGTGTAGGCTATAAACGTTGTACTGAATGTTTAATGCTGAATAAAGTTAATATAAAAAAATAATAATATTTACACATACACTATTATTTAATTCGTTCATAGTAATGCTTCCTTGTAACTTTAAGAAGATTGTTATAAAGCATTATGCACGGGGGAAACAAGAAAACGGCATGTTTAACAACAATAGTGTATGTATGCGCTATTAATTAAACTACCTATAGCTTGTGCTACATTATAATTTACAGGGTGGAGCATTGGGATGTGAACAACGAGAACCTGCACGGTGATTGGTACGAGACAGCACTGAATGACCCCAACATTACTTTGACTATGTTTGAGGATGTCAACAAGGTTGACCCAGCTGTCAAACTGTACCTCAATGAATATAACGTATTGGGTGAAGATTATGCAATGGTTAGTTGATCTTAAAGGCCTGTTTCTAGCCTATTGTATTTTGGCAGTGAGGGTTGGGGAGAGAATTGGCATAGATAATTTTAATCACTGTTAGACATTCTTGTAACTGCATGATACATGCTTCTATTCAACTTTGTGTCGGATAAACAGTTTTTATATATTTAACCATTTGTATGTTTAACCATTTGTATATATAACCGTTTGTATGTATAACCGTTTGTATGTATATATAACCGTTTGTATGTATATATAACCGTTTGTATGTATAACCGTTTGTATGTATATATAACCGTTTGTATGTATAACCGTTTTTATGTATATATAACCGTTTGTATGTAGTTTGTATGTATAACCGTTTGTATATATAAACGTGTGTATGTAGTAAATATATTAAGAAGAATGTAGGCATGTACACAGACAGCTTTAATACTGAGTGTTAGGCAAAACTTGGAAATGGCTGAAATATTATCAAAATCGGATGATAAACAAAGAAGTTATGACCATTTGAATGTTGTTCTAAAAGGGTTATGGCAAAAAGTAGATATAAAAGTCGAACGGAAAATGCAGCTGCTTTCAAAGACCACCACAGAGAGTTCAAACGAGTTCTGGGGTGCAACAAACCTCACTCTTACTCTATGGTCATCCCAATAAAACGGAACAGTGTAAATAAAGATATCCCCGCCAGATTATATTCTCTAACAAACAATGGTGCATTAATAGGCAGTAGGAGTATAACACATAATTGATCATGTATATATGAATATAAAAAAACAGAAGCATAGAAAGCCACAAAGCAAGCACTCGTTGACTTGGGAGAAGCCAGACCAACAAGAGAACACATAATTAAGGTTACGACAAAACAAGATTATTATAAATTTAAGACAAGTATCAGACGCTACCGTCCTTTGAGGATTTAGGTATACGTCATCATAGGGTACGCAGTATGTCATGTCATCGCCCATATATGAAATCATGGTGACGAACTGCAAATGGGTCAACCACTACATATGCTGTTCGTTGACAAATGATAGTGTCATACCCTCTTTCACATCCCCATAGAAGCCAGGTTGTGATAGTACATGTCGCAGAGAAGCCAGGTTGTGATAGTACATGTCGCAGAGAAGCCAGGTTGTGATAGTACATGTCGCAGAGAAGCCTGGTTGTGATAGTACATGTCGCAGAAGTGTTCTTAAATTACGTACTTTTACAATTTTGCAAAGGGTTTTCGAAGTTTATGGTAATGGTAGTCCTGATGGAGTAGTTTCTTAGTTATATACAGATTACGAATATTAAAGTGCTCAACTCCAGTACAAGCTCTTGAAAAACGAATAAGTTGAGAAACATAGACCCTATAAAACGTAGCTCGGGAACATCCCCATCTAAGTGAGGCTAATTAACAATATCAAAATTAAAATCATCTCTCTTGTCATAGATTTTACTTATTATTTCTCCATTTTCAATAGTGAGATGCAAATCAAGAAAGGAAGCGACTTTGTTGAGTTGAATTTCTTTGGATTAGATAGTATTAACCATAGTGAAAAGAAAGGAGGGTCAATGTTCAATGTGTCATCCTGATACCGAGAAGTGTTATTAAAGGCTTTGATTAAATCTTCTTGAATATCTGGTCAAAGACTCGACATGAAATCTCTTTCATAGCAATACACAAAAACAAATCTGCGGGACGAGGTGCACAGTTTGTACCCATAACAACAATTTGTATATTAACGGTAGTTCCATACCTGACGAAAATATTAATAGGAAAATGAGTGCTTCACAAAATTCTTGGCAAGTCCACATAGTGTAATTGTCTAAGCCGTCATTCTGAGAACTATAATGTCTTAAGTTTAAATTACCGTATATGGCATATAAATAAATATCAGTAAATGTTCATATTTATAAATATATGTTTATTTAAATTTATCATATCATAGTTCTTAAAATGGCAGTTTCTATATTCGTTTCAAAAGAACGTTTAATGCGTCATGTCTTCTTTGTCATCCGATTTTTAAAATAATAAATACAAAAAAGGGGTTCCATGAAAGCAACAAACACAAACAAGAGATAAAAGTAGCAGACTCGGTTTTATTGAGTTTGTTCATAATAGGTAATTCAAAGTACAACACCTTTCACGCCTCCTAGCATCGGCTTAAGCGATATTCTACTTCAAAGCCACAAAGATTGGGTTTGATGATCCCAAAGGACCGGTAAGTAATAACATTCACTCAACCATATGTGGGCATGTTTCCTTATAGTATTATAAAGAGGGTTGCAAAGGTAATTTTGTCTTCCATAAATGCCGGACCCAAATTGTAATGGTCCATAAAATGTGCAATATCATCTGATCACGGTTTGCATTTAAGATGTTGTATCTACATCACGTAATATATTCGTCTTTGCTAAACTTTGGTTTGGTTTCTAGATTGTTGGCTGAAATGAACTATAGGCTCCATGTGCGCCTATATAGCCCAACTGAACAAAGGCTTTTCAATAATATGGGTTAATTTAAACATCCAGTATGTTGCTAACTATACTATACTTATTCATAGCTCAACTACATTAGAGCATGGGATTCACTCACCCCCACCCACTCCACCCGAAACTTGACCAGTGTTGTTTTGTAAATGTTTCTCTGTTGTTGTTGATTATTATTACACCTACAACTATGGTGGATGCTGCCCATCTCATTCTCCATTCCCCAACTACTCATCATCAATATGGGTTGGGGTGGGGTCCAGCGAGTGCACTATCAAATGAATTTTGTTGGATTTGTTTTCTTCATTCATTTTTAAATGAGAGATGGAATCCAGTGTCACGTATAATGGGAAACATGTTAGCATGATGAGTGATATAGCGGTTCCAATGTTCACCCAATACCAACTACCTTTCTTATCAGATATTGATAAATGAATCAACACATTTAAATTAATATGGTATATGTGCATTGTTCTTATCTTAATTAGTTTTCCCTTTTATTATACAAGATTTAAACATGTTTATAAAAGTGTGTTTTATAAACGTTCATTCAGGCACTTCGACACCAGGCAAAGTTGTTCAAAGATGCAGGCGTACCGATACATGGAGTCGGTATACAGAGTCATTTGAAATCAGGCAATGTGGACTTGACAGCTATACAGGTAGTTCTAAATATATGCAACACGCATTAGTTGATAAGTCACTTATATAAAACACGTGAAAATAAACAGAAGTCGTTACTACTATGCAGCCTCATTGCTTGTAATTTGCTTTATACTTCATATGATTTAAAATCCTAGTCTAAAATGTTCAGTTATTAGTAAATATTTAAATAGTGTTGACTTACCAAGTCACTGAGTACTTACTTTGTGGTTTTCTAGGCTTTCGTTTCTTATATTAAATATAAATGATCATGTATGTGTTTTTCTTCTATTGCCTATTAATGCTGACATGTTTATGACATGTTTGTTAGAGAATATAACCTGGCGGGGATATCTTTATTTACACTGTCTCGTTTATTGGGATGACAATAATGTGGTTTGGTGCACCCTAGAACCTGGTTTAAACCCCCCCAGCGGCCCCCATTTTGGCCACTGACCGTTCCAATAAATACTGAAAAGGGATCCATTGGAAGCAACAAACACAAACAAGAAATAAAAGTAGCAGACTCGGTTTTATTGAGTCTGTTCATGAGAAGTAATGTTAAGTGCAACACCTCTCACGCCTCCTAATATCTCCAAGGCGGTATCCTTTTTGTCAACCCTTTTGTGTTTGTGATGTTTTCCTTTTTTCCTTTTATTCATCTTTAAAGCTGTTCTTAGTTTCTGTGTGTGTTTGTCCTTGAATGCTACTTTTCCTGTTTGATTTGTATATCTACTTTTCCTAGTTATTCCTTATAGGGCACCTACAAATCGTGTAATGGCCTTTACTATGCGGATAGAAATGGATCCTCTAGAAACCACTGTTGTTTGACACGTCAGGAATAGGTCAGCCCGAGTGTCATAATGATTTGATGCATGGTACACCAAACAACTTTACGCACATAGCGGCCTTTTTGCCACCGTTCCAATGCGGTACTTTTGTTGTCAATCCTTTTGATGAGTCAAAACTCTGCTTCCCTTATCCTTTTAATTATTGTTTGTGTTAATGCCTGTTTTGGGTTGACTGTGTTATGTGAATAATGCATTTACTGTTAGACAGATATACCTACTTTTATAATTTAGGCACGTTTGGACATTGTGGCTGAGGCTGGTCTTCCTATATTGATAACGGAGTTGTCTATAGAAGAACTTGATGAGAACATAAAGGCACAGCTATATACGGATGTTATGACACTGTTCTATGGCCACCCAGCCGTAGAAGGCATTATTCTTTGGGGGTTCTGGGAAGGTAGGCTATGGACGCCGGACTCTAAAATGTTTGAAGGACCAGATGTTACGGTAAGTTGCTGTCTGTCGAACAACATAGACATACATATTGAGATACTTAGTTTGATACAATAGAACTTATACTAACAGGAGAAATAAATACTATAGAATCCACATTATCCAAACAAAATGCCATCAATAAATTCATATTAATCTCTCTCTCTCTCATATGATATTTTGTCATGATTATGTTGTTCTAAATTTATTCATATTATTGTATTTCATAATCTCCTGCATGGAGGAAATAAAGATATCGAATTGAATTGAATTGAATACATGACACTATAAAACAGAACCAGTGGTTACCGACTTGAAACGGTCAGTAGTGTGTAAGGCCGACCGATTATATGTGTACATAGACTTCCCACATGCAGAATAATAGGAACCAATAAAATCATAACTCAGTAGTTTCGTACAATATTTTATCAAATATCTTTTGAAATATTTTAACAAAATATGATTTTAAAAAAGTTACCTTATATGGGGATAGAACCTTGAACCTTCACGTCAGTAGTCACATAGTAGACGACGCCCTCAAGGCGCATTTGGTTAGTTGCATTGCACCTCAAATTCGTGTTTAACTGTATATAATAATTGTTACAAAATGCAGTCTGATTGAACGTGTACATGTTGCACTGCATGTTTATTATTGATTTGGCCTTGAAGAACAGCTTAAAATAGAATAAGTGTAGACATGTTTACCATTTATGCAAATTATTTATTCAAATGCATTTATGATGAAATGTGGACTGTTTTCATTTGACTGTTTTATGCAAATTCATTTATGATGAAATTTGGACTATTTTCATTAGACTGTTTTAGTGGGGAATTTATGTTATTTTATTTGTTGGCAAGTCCATTTAATTCAATACCCACTAGCCATATATCTCTGCCAAATGAGCTAGACAAGTGTTATTACATGTTTCATATATTTTTATTTCATTTTAGCCAGATGATATTTTCTTTTCCAACTTAGAGTTTCAGTTAAAGTTGTTTAAGCATCTTTATATATTTCAATGAAACTCACTTCATCCATCCATTAACAATGGCAAGCATGTAAATGTCATTAGCCCCATAAATTCCACACCTTCCTCACTCCTACACCACCATCACCATCACCCCAGTAGACAAATAGTTAGTATATTATTTTTGGTTTCTCTTCAGTTACCATGTCTGCATCCATCCTGTTCTCTTCCAGCCCCTCCCCAACACCATCCCCTCAACCCCCCACCCCAACACACACACACACACACACACACACACACACACTCCGCCTTAGGCTCACCCAGTGAAAATATTGTATAATTTCTGTGTTTTTTTCCTATTCAGTAACTCCACTTCCCCTCCCAACCCTCTTCAAGTTCATATTCTTTCTGGGGTACTGAAGGTCTTGCTTTGATATTTGGTATATATGTTTACTGATCACCCGCTCCCTACATCACACCCCTACACCCTTACCTCAGTCACTATTAACCACCACAATCAAGACTTGATCTTGTGAATGAACTGGCACTACGGTTGGTGAGACACAAGTGTCAGTGGCCTTGTTTAAAATTGACTTTGAATAGTGGAGAATGCTGTCCTTTCGACAGCTCTTTTGTTTAATATCGATCTTTCCATATTTGGTGGATGGAACTTCATGTGCTGGTGTTAATATTTAGTTATGCTTGTCTGCCTTCTATGTGAGCCCCCTTTTGCTCTTCTAAATTATGAATTGACTGGATGTTTTGTTTGGTGGTGTAGAGGATCGTTTTGTACTGGGCAATGACTACCATGTTCCATACCATTCTTATTAACAATGGTATACAGCCCATAGCTTTGTATATAACCCGGCATTGCATGTGGCTGAAGCTGCTTCTTAAGTCCACTTACTTGTTGGTGATATTCACAAAGTCCATCGCACAAGTACCAGGACCCTTGTATTGTAATACTACAATGACTGCATACCACATTGATTACTAACAAAGTACATCACATGTATAACTATCATGGCTACTCTTTACCTCATTTTCTACTACCATGACCACTGTATGTTGGAAGTATTACTACCGTGACCACTGTATATCACATTTAGTACTTCTATGACTACTAAGACTAAATACCACATTTATTACTACCATGACCACTGAATACTCCATTCATTACTACCATGATCACTGAATACCCCATGTATTACTACCATGAGCTATGCATACTACATTTATTACTACCATGACCACTGATACCATATGTATTAATAATATACTTCATGTCAAACAACCATGTTAAATGTCCATAGACTGTTATTTTTCCATTTTTGTAATATCTCATCGCTTGTAATGTCTCCATGGAGTGAGTCACTGAATGAAAGTATTTTTTTGTAATGTCACCCAGGTACCATTACTGTCTTATGATTTTGAAGTCAACTCCGGCCGATTAAATGCTCTGGGTATTGTTTAGCCACTTATAGGATCTGTTGTCTGATTTTAATTTAGTCTTTTGACTGTTACTTGTGATATGCAGGCTTCATAACCGCTGCTCCCAACTAAATTCCATTATGTTTATTTTGCTCTTCGTTTCATTTAATTTTATTAGATACTGGAACCACTCGCCGTACGACATGGGGAAGCAATAAACTCCATGTCCACGCCATATGCATGCCATCTTCAAAATGGTTAAATTTTGTACTATTGATTTTATTAATATTGTGTTATGCTCAACCCGGGGCTAGAGGGCGTGAGCGGTAGCTAGCATATTTCACTACCGCTCATGAACAGTCTCAATAAAACCGAGACTGCAATATTTCGTATGTGTCGTTTTCGGCCGTTTCCATAGGTCCATTATCATACTCTCTTTTATAATTATGTATTGGGATGTCCTATGCTGAAAAGTGTATGTATGCATACGCAAATGATTTACATACTATCATGACCAATGTATATCACATTTCGGCCATTATGTTTTATTATTTTAAGAACCATCAAGACAGAGAATAGCTGAAGGAGGAAGGGAAAAAATAAATTCCCTATGGAAAAATAAAACACCTAATTTTGTTTTGTCGTAGGAGGGTTCGTAAAACAAATTATCAAAAAATAATGGCCTTATTATTACATGACTTATGTATACCACATTAATTATAACCATGGCTTTAGATGAATATCATGTTCATTACTACCATGATCAATGTATACCAAATTACTACCATGATCACTTTATAAAACTTTATACAACACATTTACTACCACCATTCCCAGTGTATACCACATGTATAACTGCCTTGACTAATGTATACCACATGTATTACTACCATGATCTATGCACATCACATTTATTACAACCATTGATACTATCACTGTCTTCTACAACTCATTTCAACTGGATATTTTGATAAACGTCTGAGCAGAAGTTATGGATGTAGCCAGATTGTGGCTAAACATTTCCATGTTGAATCCAATGGCTGATGAATTCGATCTACACTTATCATATAGACTGAAGAGGGAGCCAGATTATTGTTTTCCTCTAAATGGACTCACAGTCAGATTATTTTTTTCCAAGAATGTGAGAGAAGACTCGATTATTATTTTTCTAATTTGAGGGTCTGTTGTTTTTTTCTTTCAATCAGACCCAGGATATATTTTTTCAGCAATTCAAGGGCCAGAATATGTTTTCAGAAAAAATCCCAGGCCACAACCAGAAATCAAAATGGTCGGTACCTTAATATAAAACGATTGCAAAATGTTTATTCCAAGATTTACATATATAAACAGCAATGGATGTAAAGAACTACATCATATTTAACAATTATTATGACGAGTAAGCGATATACGAGCGTATAATGAGTAAATGTTAAACATATTACTTACATAAAAGCCATGACCATGGACAGCCATGTTATGACTGTTACACATATTAGCCATGACCACCATGGACAGCCATGTCATGACCGCTACACATATTAGCCATGACCGTGGACAGCCATGTCAAGACCGCTACACATATTATCCATGACCACCACGGGCAGCCATGTCATGACCGCTACACATATTAGCCATGACCATCGACAGCCATGTCATGACCGCTACACATTTGGTGGTGAGTATTCCTTTGATGTTATCATTTTGTTTTTGTTTGATTCACTATGTGATAATGTTAATGAGTAAATATTATAAATGCTACTTATACTGCAGCCAAATGCCGCCGGGAGAGCTTACCAAAAGTTGTATCATGAAACATGGAGGACAAATGAAAAAGTATGGTGGTCAAAAGATGCGAAAAGAGTACGGGGTGGGTTTTTAGGCGAGTACACGGTCACTGTCAGTAAACGACGTAACGTGATCGGTACAGGGGCTTTCAAGCTTGGCAGAGATGGAATTAAAGTCCAAGTAAACTTAGGTAATGATTATATAATTCACATACATATTAATAATTTGTTATTAGGTCTGTGTATAATTGCAATCACTCGAACAATATGTGATAGGTTAACAATTTAAACTCGTTCATTTTCAATGAACTGTACAAGAAGTACTTACACTTACACTTCTAGAAATAGAAGTTTAGAATTTTACACATTTTTTGAATTTATCCGCCATTCGTGGAAAACAGCAACAATAAAACAGTAAAAAGAAAAAAACGAGAAATTTAAAAAGTATTTAAAACAAAAGTGTTTTTAAAGAGTATTTGAAATAATAAGGATGTAATGCATTTTTATCTGCGTTCATTTAAAAAATGCATTGTGATTAGGCAATTGTAGTTATTTTCCAATTAACATTAAAAATATATTAAACCTTAAATGGTTTTCCCAGTGGTAACACCTAGAACTTGTATGTGTTGATGTTGAAGTATTCCTTTTCTCTTTGGAAACTGATTTAGATTATCTGGATATTATTTCTAAAAAATAACAATATATAAATTGTAAAAGGAGAAATACTATAAAAAAATATATATATATTCATGCAGATGTTTTATTATTTTATAAACTTGACCACCAAACAACCTTGAGAATAAAAATTACTTTTAGGTGACGATCTAATTAAATATATCTTAATGTTGTTATTTTGTTATTGTTTTCTTCGTTTGACCTCCAAATAACCTTAAGAATCAACATTACTTTGATATGAAATAAATGCAACACTATGCTCAAAAATAGAACAGTGAGCATGGATGTTTATTCCATATATATATATAGACGTATATTCCCTATATAATTGTCTTAAATTTTATCTCAGTCGCTGTCTGGAGAGTCAGTCCCATCCGTTGTGTGGGGATTGTATATGAAAACGAGTATGCCTGTTACGTGCAGAGGAACGACATTTCCATCTAGATATGTGTTTATATGTATTCAGTCATTGACAGATATGCACTCAAATTGTTTTATATTGATATCCACGACTAATGTATTATCTTTTGGGTATTTCTTCAAAAATAAAACAAGGGAGCTGGCCTCTTACCTCGTCCGTCGAATGGGAACGTAAACCGGGCGGTCCAATTAAAATTGTTTTATATTGATATCCACGACTAATGTATTATCTTTTGGGTGTTTCTTCAAAAATAAAACAAGGGAGCTGGCCTCTTACCTCGTCGTCGAATGGGAACGTAAACCGGGCGGTCCCAATTATCGGATTATATTCTCCGAGAACGTTAATGAACAGAACAGAACATGAACAGAACAGAACAGAACATATTCTTTATTCACTTAAACTTTACAGTTTTTCGTGATACACAAAGGCATATACATTCATTAAATCTACACGTGAATAGTTATGGTGTATGACAATACATTCAAAATAAACAGAATCAAATAAATACAAATAAATACAAATTCAGAGGTATGATAAATATCGGATGCACTCCTATTAGCAATTTCAGTCTTAGTGGAACTGACACTAATCACAATATACATTAGGGAATAACCCTCCGCCCAGAAAATCTAAATGACCGATAGTAATATATTCGTCAGTAAGAGTAGGACAGGTTACCCGATTCATACGCATCCTTACCTCCTATCTAACCTAGTCTGTGTTGGTGAGCCGTTAAACCACATTCAAATATTATACTTAACAATGCTAACTACTCTTATTATACTTTCTCCATTTCAGACTCGTCCGGAAATCCAACAATATCGTACCGTTAGAGAGACAGCACACAGTGAACAGTACACAGTTTATCTATATTGGATAGTCTTCTTCTCGGCACAGCAATGACACTTATGTTTATTTTATTTTTAATGTGAAACAATATGTATTTCTTTTTTATTGTTCATTGTTTTATCTATATTTAAAAACAAATATGCCAAATCAATTTCAAACGCAAAAAGGACCACAGTAAGACTTCTGTTTATAATGATTTTAATTTAAAAAACAATAATTTTGATATTGTAATATGCAATACCATGAGAATAAAAAAAAAGTCAAACTATCTTCATGATATGTTGATCTATTGTTAAAACGGTATCCCTAGACACCAATTTAAAGCAAATACGAAGAGCTTCCCATGCATGAATTATGAAATGAACCAGATGTTTAAACCACGGGTATATGTATCAAAGAATTAAACACAAAATCTGTTTTCTATTTTCCTTTCTTTAAAAACAAAAAGTACCTGACTGAAAATCATTACATTACCCTTTGCAGTTGTTTTTTCCAATACATATCGCTCATGGAGTGTTCATACATATCGCTCATGGAGTGTTCATACATATCGCTCATGGAGTGTTCATACATATCGCTCATGGAGTGTTCATACATATCGCTCATGGAGTGTTCATACATACGTGTACGATTGTTTACCTGACGTTTCATATCAAGTACCCTCAACGACATACTATCACGAATCTCTAGCCTTTCTTCAAACAGGTCAATATGGAAAAAAGCTATATTTTCAAACCTTTCACCCTGTATGCTAATACGCGGGTGTGTGATCCTTGTGCAGAAAGGGTTAATAATGTGTAATACCATCATCATAACGTTTAAAAGGCCTACATCCCAACGCTCCCGCAACCTGACACCTGGGGGCACACTTCGAATGTTGAAATAATGACATTGATTGATATGCGTTGTATGTTTCATAGAAGAATATGACAAGTTAAACAATGAAAATAAATATTACCACGCTGAATAAGATATGTGTACATTTTGTTTATTGTATATACCATATATTGCCTTCAGTTATTGATGTTAATGCACGTAGTGCTCAGATCGCCCACTCCATTGAGGATTTTAGTATACAATGGTATAGAAAATAGTATGAAATGGTGTCGTAGAGAACATGCGGACCCGAACTCCCTTTCTACTTGGAAAAAGTCAATTCTTAAAATTATAGATACCCGTATTAACTCTAATAATCTCAATATTTCTTCTGAGACCTATGTTTTCGATAGGGAATTCAAGAATTTCATAACAAATGAGCTAAATGTGTAATTATAATCACTAATTCGTATACTCCAGTTCAAGGATGATACTATTTCCACTCATATCACTCGGTACACCACATTCGAGGCTGGGTTAGCAGACAGGCAATACAAATGTCCAACTATGTACTCAAAACAAACTTCTAACTATGTAGAGGATTCCTAAATTACATAAACAACCTTATAAAGCCTGCTTTATTTCCAATTCGAGTGCATGCACCAGTAAAAAAAAAAACCAAACGCTTAACTTCTTGTCTTACTGCCGTTAAAGATCACGTTAAACAATAGTTTGCTTAAGCTTATGACAACTATGGCATTAATTTATGTTGGTCAATTCAAAATTAAGGGGACGTTCTTGATACATGTTCAATAAACGTCAAGTTTCATCTATGAGTAGTTACGACTTTTCAACACTATATACAACCTTACCACATCACCTTATCATACAAACTTACCACATCACCTTATCATACAACCTTACCACATCATCTTATCAAAGACAAACGTATTGCTCGCATTCAAAAAAGAAAAAGAATGCGTGTATGGCCTGTACAAATATTAAACCGTTATCTACTGATGGTAGTTTAGACAAGTATACATACTATCAGGACGTGCCAAGAAGATTGTGAAGCACTCGTTCTATATGATAATAGTTTCGTCAGGTTGGAACGACCCTTTATAAACAAATTGTTGGTATCCCTATGGATACGAACTGTGCAATTCTTTTCGCAGATTTGTTCTTGTATTGCTATAAAAGATATTTCATGTTGAGTCTTTTACCAGATTCTCAAGCTGATTTAATTGAAGCCGGTTTAAACCCCCAGCGGCCGTTTTTGTCGATAGCCCCGTTTATGTTCTTGATGTCATATCTTCCCTTTTATTTATCTTTGTAATTTTTGTAATTATTGTTGTTTTTTTTCTATGCGTGATTTTGGCTGACTGTGGTCCTAAGTACACCATGCTACAAAAATGATAGCGTCTGTCTCAGCTCATTGGTCTGCGCCTATCTCGGTATTTCAATAAGCCAACTCGCTGAGACCAGACTCTATCTATTACATGTACATTTATTTCAAAAATTATCCACCTACCTTGCATAGCCATATGAAACCAGAATAAAGTACACATGTACCAAGCGCTGTTTAATAACAAGAGCTGTGGGAGAACAGCGCAGCTCGACTATTCGCTTGTATAGAACAACAACATATACGCCTGACATACCATCATAAAAGCGGCATCTCTTTTGATATAAGCAATTGTTAAAGAAATACCAGAGAGATATCCATGAACAATATAAAAGAAATGAAAAAGAGTACATTTTAAAAAATAAGTAAGTTTGAGCTAGTGAAGGGATGGAGGGGTTGGGTGATTGCCATGGGTTAAGGTATGCCCTGTGTGCCCTACAACATTCTAAATAAACACAGTGATAAATCTATCCCTTCATTTAGTCTCAGCAAAACTTGAATTTCTCGGTAAGAAAACATTGCCAAAAAGTATTGTCGAATCTCTGCATCCATGATGTCCTCCATTTTTGTTTTGCTTTGATGTGCGCATGTCTAAACGCAAGGCGATGGAGCGATGGTACGATGGAGCAGACGGAGATGCAACATCGCACATCGACTGCGATGGTGCGATGGCACGATGGTACGATAGCGATGACACGATGGTACGATGGCGATGGTACGATGGTCCATCGCGTCATCGCCATCGAACCATTGCCATCGTACCATCGCGCATTGACTTTTAAAAGGTCGATGAGCGATGCTACGATGGACCATCGTACCATCGTACCATCGCGTTTAAAGTCGATGCGCGATGGTACGATGGTACGATGGTACGATGGCGATGACGCAATGGACCATCGTATCATCGCCATCGTACCATCGTACCATCGCCATTGTACCATCGCGTCATCGTACCATCGCCATCGTACCATCATGCCATCGCCATCGTACCATCGTACCATCGCGCATCGACTTGTAAAGGTCGATACGCGATGGTACGATGGCCCTAACGGAACACCGTAGAGATCGGTGTGGATATGTAGCAACAAAGTGGGTTTTAGGGAGGCTCGTGTCCAAATATAGTTGAGGTATGAATAAGAAGTGTAATAATACGGTTAGTATTGTAATAGATCGGCTGTTTACTTCAACCAAATGTATTGCACATTTCATAAGAACTGTTCAGTTCATATTTCTAGATCATACTATAAAGAATCCCATACCCAAATTTGGTTGAGTCAGGACAAATATCGCCCTTTATTGCACATGTTATGGGCCATCACAATTTGGTGCAATGGGAGCCCAGCATTTATAGACGATAACATTACCTATGCAACCCTCTGTATAGTTCTAAAAGGAAACCCATGCCCAAATTGTAGTTGTCCTATGACTAGAAATGTAAAATAGGTAGACATGTGGACACAGCTTACACGCTAAATTCGTGTGAAAGGGGACATTGCACAGTATACGGGCTAGCGTAATTAGGATTTCCATGTCATCCTTTAAGATACTACTATATAAAATCGCATGGCTAAATTTGTTTGAGCTAGGACAGGAAATGTAAATGACATAGACCTGTAAACACCGCTTACAGGTAAAACTGCTTACAGGTTAAACTCGATGTGGAGTGGGTGACCGACGCCGACGCCGAGGTCAGTACATAAGCTCTCTAATTCTTCGAATAGTCGAGCTAAAAAGTGAATGCCCGAAAAATAAAAATACTCTTGCCGGGAGAGCTTACCACGAGTTGTATCATAACACATGGAAGACAAATGAAAAGGTAAAGTGGTCAAAAGGAGATGTAAACACAACAAGGGATGAATTCTCTGGCGTATATGCGGTCACTATCAGAACAAGGAAGAAAGTGATTGGTACAGGATCATTCAAGCTTGGCAGTAATGGAATAAACATCCAAGTAGATGTAGGTAATAATTACATGGTTATCCCAGTGGTAACACCTAATCATGCTATGTTTTGGAATTAACCTCGATATCCAGGTAGACTTATGTAATAAGTATATAGTCATCCCATTGGCAACACCTAATCATGCTGTATTTTAAATTGAATAATTCTGTTTCCAAAAGAGAACAAAATAAATCTGATTAAAAAGATTAAAAGATCATTAACGACGATTTGAATATTATATAATACACATAATACTAGTACACTACAACATTAATACTAGTACACTACAACATTATTACTAGTACACTACAACATTAATACTAGTACACTACAACATTAATAATAGTACACTACAACATTATTACCAGTACACTACAACATTATTACTAGTACACTACAAAATCAATACTTGTACACTACAACATCAATACTAGTACACTACGACATTAACCATAGTACACTACAACATTAACAATAGTACACTACGACAATAACCATAGTACACTACGATATTAACCATAGTACACTACGACATTAACCACAGTACACTACGACATTACTCATAGTACAATACGACATTAACCATAGTACACTACGACATTAACCATTGTACACTACGACATTAATCATATCACACTACGACATTTATCTTAGTACACTACGACATTGCTCATAGTACACTACGACATTAACCATAGTACACTACGACATTAATCATACTACACTACGACATTACTGATAGTACACTACGACATTAACCATAGTACACTACGACATTACTCATAGTACACTACGGCATTAGTCATAGTACACTACAACATTAATACTAGTATACTACGAAATTAATCATAGAACACTACGACATTAATCATAGTACACTACGACATTAATCATAGTACACTAAGGCATTAATCATATAACACTACAACATTAACCATAGTACACTACGACATTAATCATATAACACTACGACATTAACAACAGTACACTACGACATTACTCATAGTACACTACGACATTAATCATAGTACACTACGGCATTAATCATATAACACTACAACATTAACCATAGTACACTACGGCATTAATCATATAACACTTCGACATTAACAACAGTACACTACGACATTACTCATAGTACACTACGACATTAATCATTGTACACTACGACATTATTCATAGTACACTACGTCATTGACTATAGTACACTACGACATTGACCATTGTACACTACGACATTAACCATATTACACTACGACATTACTCATAGTACACTACGACATTAACAATAGTACACTACGACAATAGCCATAGTACACTACGACATTAACCACAGTACACTACGACATTACTCATAGTACACTACGACATTAACCATAGTACACTACGACATTAATCATATCACATTACGACATTAACCATAGTACACTACGACATTACTCAGAGTACATTACGACATTAACCATAGTACACTACGACATTAATCATACTACACTACGACATTACTCATAGTACACTTCGACATTAACCATAGTACACTACGATATTAACCATAGCAGACTACGACATTAATCAAAGTACACTACGACATTAACCATAGTAGACTACGACATTAACCATTGTACACTACGACATAAATCATAGTACACTACGAAAATAACCATAGTTCATTACGACATTACTCATAGTACACTACGACATTAATCATAGTGCACTACGACATTAATACCAGTACACTACGACATTAATCAAAGTACACTACAACATTACTCATAGTACACTACAACATTAATACTAGAGCACTACAACATTATTATCAGTACACTACGATATTAATAATTAATAATAGTACACTACAACATTAATAATAGTACAACAGTAATACTAATACACTACAACATTAATAATAGTAATAGTACAACATTAAAACTGGTACACTACAACATTAATCATAGTACACCACAACATTAATCATAGTACACTACAACATTAATAATAATATACCACAACATTAATACTAGTACACTACAATATTAATATTTGTACATTACATCATTAATAATAGTACACTACAACATTAATACTAGTACACTACAGCATTAATACGAGTACACTACACCATTAATAATAGTACACTGCAGCATTAATAATAGTACATTACAATATTAATACTTGCAAACTACAAATTAATACTAGTACACTACAACATTAATACTATACACTACACCATTAATATTAGTACACTACACCATTAATACTAGTACACTACGAAATTAATACTTGTGCACTACAACATTATTACTATTGCACTACGACATTAATACTGGTACACTACAACATTAATCATAGTACACTACAAAATTAATAATTGTTCACTACAACATTAATAATAGTACACTACAACATTAACCATAGTGGACTACAACATTAATACTAGTACACTACGACATAACCCATTAATAATAGTACACTACAACATTAATACTAGTACACTACAACATTAATCATAGTACACAACAACATTAATACTAGTACACTACATCATTAATACTAATACAATACAACATTAATACTAGTACACTACAACATTAATACTTGTACACTACATCATTAATACTAGTGCACTACAATATTAATACTAGTGCACAACAACATTAATAATAGAGCACTACAACATCAATACTAGTGCACTACAACATTAATACTAGTGCACGACAACATTAATACTAGTACACTACAGTATTAAAACTAGTGCACTACACCATTAATACTTATACACTTCAACATCAATACTCGTACACTGCAACATTAATTCTAGTACACTACACCATTAATAATAGTACACTACAACATTAACACTAGTGCACTACAACAATAATAATAGTACACTAAAACATTAATAATAGTATACTGCGACATTAATAACAGTACACTACGACATTAATAATAGTACACTAAAAAATTATTAGTAGTACACTACAACATCAATAATAGTACGCTAGTATCGTGGAGTGCGTGATCCAGTGGTAGAGCGCGAACTCCAGATCGAGAGGTCGTCAGTTCGATCCTCGCCGCGGCCACGTTATTTATCCTTGGGCAAGATAATTAATCCACATTGCTTAGTACTGGTTCTACCCAGGAAGCCATCGAGACTGATTAATCTAAGTTGCAAAAACTTGTTTCACAATCGATGTAAAATAAATATGTTTAAACTAATAATAGTACACTACAACATTCATAATAGTACACTACAATATTCATACTAGAACACTACAACATTAATAATAGTACACTACAACATTAATACTAATACACTACAACATTAATACTAGTACCCTACAAAATTAATAATAGTACAACATTAAAACTAGTACACTACAACATTAATAATAGTACAACTTTAATACTAGTACACTACAATATTAATAATAGTACACTACAACATTAAAACTAGTACTCTACAACATTAATCATAGTACACGACAACATTAATCATAATATATTACAACATTAATCATAGTACACGACAACATTAATCATAATATATTACAACATTAATCATAGTACACTACAACATTAATCATAATATATTACAACATTAATCATAGTACACTACAACATTAATCATAATATATTACAACATTAATCATAGTACACTACAACATTATTAATAGTACACTACAACATTAAAACTAGTACACTACAACATTAATCATAGTACACGACAACATTAATCATAATATATTACAACATTAATCATAGTACACTACAACATTAATCATAATATACCAAAACATTAATACTATTACACTACCACATTAATATTTGTACACTACCTCATAAATCATAGTACACTACAACATTAATCATAGTACACTACAACATTAATCATAGTACACTACAGCATTAATAATAATATACCAAAACATTAATACTATTACACTACAATAATTATTACATTAATATTTGTACACTACATCATTAATCATAGTACACTACAACATTAATACTAGTACACTACAACATTAATCATAGTACACCACAACATTAATACTTGTACACTACATCATTAAAACTAGTACACTACAACATTAATCATAGTACACCACAACATTAATCATAGTACACTACAACATTAATAATAATATACCACAACATTAATACTATTACACGACAACATTAATATTTGTACACTACATCATTAATACTATTACACTACAACATTAATACTAGTACACAACAAAGTTAATAATAGTACACTACAGCATTAATAATAGTACATTACAATATTAATACGTGTACACTACACATTAATACTAGTACACTACAACATTAATACTAGGCACTACACTATTAATACTAGTACACTACACCATTAATACTAGTACACTACAACATTAATCATAGTACACCACAACATTAATACGTGTACACTACATGATTAATACTAGTACACTACAACATTAATACTAGTACACTACAACATTAATCATAGTACACCACAACATTAATACTTGTACACTACATCATTAATACTAGTACACTACAACATTAATACTAGTACACTACACCATTAATCATAGTACACTACCACATTAATATTAGTACACTACAACATTAATACTAGTACACTACAACATTAAAACTAGTACACTACAACATTAATAATAATATACCAAAACATTAATACTATTACACTACCACATTAATATTAGTACACTACAACATTAATACTAGTACCATACATCATTAAAACTAGTACACTACAACATTAATCATAGTACACCACAACATTAATCATAGTACACTACAACATTAATAATAATATACCACAACATTAATACTATTACACTACAACATTAATATTTGTACACTACATCATTAATACTATTACACTACAGCATTAATAATAGTACATTACAATATTAATACGTGTACTCTACACATTAATACTAGTACACTACAACATTAATACTAGGCACTACACTATTAATACTAGTACACTATACCATTAATACTAGTACACTACAACATTAATAACAGTACACAACAACATTAATACTAGTACACTACAACATTATTACTAGTACATTACAACAGTAATACTAGTACACTACGACATCAATACTTGTACACTACAATATCAATACTAGTACACTACAACATTAACCCTATTAAATATAAAACATTAACAATAGTACATTACAAAATTGAACATAGTACAATACAATATTAATAATAGTTCACTACAACATTAACCATAGTTCACTCCGACATCAATAATAGTACGCTACGACATTAGTACTTGTGCAATACAACATTCTTACTAGTGCACTACAACATTATTACTAATACACTATATCATTAATACTAGTACATTACATCATTGTACTAGTACACTACAACATTAATACTAGTACACTACGACATAAATCATTAATACTAGTACACTACAACATTAATCATAGTACACTACAACATTAATACTAGTACACTACATCATTAATACTAGTACACTACATTATTAATACTAGTGCACTACAACATTAATAATAGAGCACTACAACATTAATACTAGTGCACGACAACATAAATACTAGTACACTACATCATTAATACTAGTACACTACGACGTAAATCATTAATACTAGTACACTACAAAATGAATCATAGTACACTACAACATTAATACTAGTACACTACATCATTAATACTAGTACATTACATTATTAATACTAGTGCACTACAACATTAATAATAGAGCACTACAACGTTAATACTAGTACACTACATCATTAATACTAGTATATTATAGCATTATACTAGTACACTACACCATTAATACTTGTACACTACATCATTAATACTAGTATATTATAGCATTATACTAGTACACTACACCATTAATACTTGTACACTACAACATTAATACTAGTACACTACACCATTAATACTTGTACACTACAACATTAATACTAGTACACTACATCATTAATACTTGTACACTACAAAATGAATCATAGTACACTACAACATTAATACTAGTACACTACAAAATGAATCATAGTACACTACAACATTAATACTAGTACACTACATCATTAATACTAGTACATTACATTATTAATACTAGTGCACTACAACATTAATAATAGAGCACTACAACGTTAATACTAGTACACTACATCATTAATACTAGTATATTATAGCATTATACTAGTACACTACACCATTAATACTTGTACACTACATCATTAATACTAGTACACTACATCATTAATACTAGTACATTACATTATTAATACTAGTGCACTACAACATTAATAATAGAGCACTACAACGTTAATACTAGTACACTACATCATTAATACTAGTATATTATAGCATTATACTAGTACACTACACCATTAATACTTGTACACTACATCATTAATACTAGTATATTATAGCATTATACTAGTACACTACACCATTAATACTTGTACACTACAACATTAATACTAGTACACTACACCATTAATACTTGTACACTACAACATTAATACTAGTACACTACATCATTAATACTTGTACACTACAAAATGAATCATAGTACACTACAACATTAATACTAGTACACTACAAAATGAATCATAGTACACTACAACATTAATACTAGTACACTACATCATTAATACTAGTACATTACATTATTAATACTAGTGCACTACAACATTAATAATAGAGCACTACAACGTTAATACTAGTACACTACAACATTAATACTAGTACACTACATCATTAATACTTGTACACTACATCATTAATACTAGTATATTATAGCATTATACTAGTACACTACACCATTAATACTTGTACACTACATCATTAATACTAGTATATTATAGCATTATACTAGTACACTACACCATTAATACTTGTACACTACATCATTAATACTAGTATATTATAGCATTATACTAGTACACTACACCATTAATACTTGTACACTACATCATTAATACTAGTATATTATAGCATTATACTAGTACACTACACCATTAATACTTGTACACTACATCATTAATACTAGTGCACTACAACATTAATACTAGAGCACTACAACATTAATACTACTGCACGACAACATTAATACTAGTATACTACAGCATTAAAACTAGTACACTGCACCATTAATACTTATACACTACAACATTAATAATAGTACACTACACCATTAATAATAGTACACTACAACATTAATACCAGTACACTACATCATTACTACTAGTACAGCATTAATACTAGTGCACTAAACATTAATACTAGTACACTACATCATTAATACTAGTACACTGCACCATTAATACTCATACACTACAACATTAATAATAGTACACTACACCATTAATAATAGTACACTACAACATTAATACCAGTACACTACATCATTACTACTAGTACAGCATTAATACTAGTGCACTACATCATTAATACTAGTGCACTACATCATTAATACTAGTACACTACATCATTAATACTAGTACACCATTAATAATAGTACACTACAACATTAATACCAGTACACTACATCATTACTACTAGTACAGCATTAATACTAGTACACTACATCATTAATACTAGTGCACTACATCATTAATACTAGTACACCATTAATAATAGTACACTACAACATTAATAATAGTACACTACAACATTAATACCAGTACACTACATCATTACTACTAGTACAGCATTAATACTAGTACACTACATCATTAATACTAGTACACTACATCATTAATACTAGTACACCATTAATAATAGTACACTACAACATTAATAATAGTACACTACAACATTAATACCAGTACACTACATCATTACTACTAGTACAGCATTAATACTAGTACACTACATCATTAATACTAGTACACTACATCATTAATACTAGTACACCATTAATAATAGTACACTACAACATTAATACTTGTACACTACAACATTAATACTAGTACACTACAACATTAATACTAGTACACTACATCATTAATACTAGTACATTACATTATTAATACTAGTGCACTACAACATTAATAATAGAGCACTACAACGTTAATACTAGTACACTACATCATTAATACTAGTATATTATAGCATTATACTAGTACACTACACCATTAATACTTGTACACTACATCATTAATACTAGTATATTATAGCATTATACTAGTACACTACACCATTAATACTTGTACACTACATCATTAATACTAGTATATTATAGCATTATACTAGTACACTACACCATTAATACTTGTACACTACATCATTAATACTAGTGCACTACAACATTAATACTAGAGCACTACAACATTAATACTACTGCACGACAACATTAATACTAGTATACTACAGCATTAAAACTAGTACACTGCACCATTAATACTTATACACTACAACATTAATAATAGTACACTACACCATTAATAATAGTACACTACAACATTAATACCAGTACACTACATCATTACTACTAGTACAGCATTAATACTAGTGCACTAAACATTAATACTAGTACACTACATCATTAATACTAGTACACTGCACCATTAATACTCATGCACTACAACATTAATACTAGTACACTACATCATTAATACTAGTACACTACATCATTAATACTAGTACACCATTAATAATAGTACACTACAACATTAATACTAGTATATTACAGCATTATACTAGTACACTACAACATTAATACCAGTACACTACATCATTAATACTAGTACACTACAACATTAATACTAGTACACTACATCATTAATACTAGTAGACTACATCATTAATACTAGTGCACTACAACATTAATACTAGTACATTACAACATTAATACTAGTATATTACAGCATTATACTAGTACACTACACCATTAATAATAGTACACTACAACATTAATACCAGTACACTACATCATTACTACTAGTACAGCATTAATACTAGTGCACTACAACATTAATACTAGTACATTACAACATTAATACTAGTACACTACATCATTAATACTAGTACACTACACCATTAATAATAGTACACTACAACATTAATACTAGTACATTACAACATTAATACTAGTGCACTACATCATTACTACTAGTACATTACAACATTAATACTAGTACATTACAACATTAATACTAGTGCATTACAACATTAATACTAGTACATTACAACATTAATACTAGTACATTACAACATTAATACTAGTACATTACAACATTAATACTAGTACATTACAACATTAATACTAGTGCACTACAACATTAATACTAGTACATTACAACATTAATACTAGTACACTACATCATTAATACTAGTACACTACATCATTAATACTAGTGCACTACAACATTAATACTAGTACATTACAACATTAATACTAGTACATTACAACATTAATACTAGTACATTACAACATTAATACTAGTACACTACATCATTAATACTAGTACACTACATCATTAATACTAGTGCACTACAACATTAATACTAGTACATTACAACATTAATACTAGTACATTACAACATTAATACTAGTACATTACAACATTAATACTAGTACACTACATCATTAATACTAGTGCACTACAACATTAATACTAGTACATTACAACATTAATACTAGTACATTACAACATTAATACTAGTACATTACAACATTAATACTAGTACATTACAACATTAATACTAGTACACTACATCATTAATACTAGTACACTACATTATTAATACTAGTGCACTACAACATTAATAATAGAGCACTACAACATTAATACTAGTGCACGACAACATAAATACTAGTACACTACATCATTAATACTAGTATATTACAGCATTATACTAGTACACTACAACATTAATAGTTGTACACTACATCATTAGTACTAGTAGACTACAACATTAATACTAGAGCACTACAACATTAATACTACTGCACGACAACTTTAATACTAGTATACTACAGCATTAAACGAGTACACTGCACCATTAATACTTATACACTACAACATTAATAATAGTACACTACACCATTAATAATAGTACACTACAACATTAATACCAGTACACTACATCATTACTACTAGTACAGCATTAATACTAGTGCACTACAACATTAATCATAGTACACTACAACATTAATACTAGTACACTACACCATTAATAGTAGTACACTAAAACATTAATACTAGTACACTACAACATTAATAATAGTACATTACATCATTAATACTAGTACATTACAACATTAATACTAGTGCACTACAACATTAATACTAGTACATTACAACATTAATACTAGTACACTACAACATTAATACTAGTACATTACAACATTAATACTAGTACACTACATCATTAATACTAGTGCACTACAACATTAATACTAGTACATTACAACATTAATACTAGTACACTACATCATTAATACTAGTGCACTACAACATTAATACTAGTACATTACAACATTAATACTAGTACATTACAACATTAATACTAGTACATTACAACATTAATACTAGTACATTACAACATTAATACTAGTACACTACATCATTAATACTAGTACACTACATTATTAATACTAGTGCACTACAACATTAATAATAGAGCACTACAACATTAATACTAGTGCACGACAACATAAATACTAGTACACTACATCATTAATACTAGTATATTACAGCATTATACTAGTACACTACAACATTAATAGTTGTACACTACATCATTAGTACTAGTAGACTACAACATTAATACTAGAGCACTACAACATTAATACTACTGCACGACAACTTTAATACTAGTATACTACAGCATTAAACGAGTACACTGCACCATTAATACTTATACACTACAACATTAATAATAGTACACTACACCATTAATAATAGTACACTACAACATTAATACCAGTACACTACATCATTACTACTAGTACAGCATTAATACTAGTGCACTACAACATTAATCATAGTACACTACAACATTAATACTAGTACACTACACCATTAATAGTAGTACACTAAAACATTAATACTAGTACACTACAACATTAATAATAGTACATTACATCATTAATACTAGTACATTACAACATTAATACTAGTACACTACATTATTAATACTAGTGCACTACAACATTAATAATAGAGCACTACAACATTAATACTAGTGCACGACAACATAAATACTAGTACACTACATCATTAATACTAGTATATTACAGCATTATACTAGTACACTACAACATTAATAGTTGTACACTACATCATTAGTACTAGTAGACTACAACATTAATACTAGAGCACTACAACATTAATACTACTGCACGACAACTTTAATACTAGTATACTACAGCATTAAACGAGTACACTGCACCATTAATACTTATACACTACAACATTAATAATAGTACACTACACCATTAATAATAGTACACTACAACATTAATACCAGTACACTACATCATTACTACTAGTACAGCATTAATACTAGTGCACTACAACATTAATCATAGTACACTACAACATTAATACTAGTACACTACACCATTAATAGTAGTACACTAAAACATTAATACTAGTACACTACAACATTAATAATAGTACACTACGACATTAATACTAGTACATTCCAACATTATTAATAGTAGAATACAACATTAATAATAGTACACTACAACATTATTACCTGTACACTACAACATTAATACTAGTACAACATTAATACTAGTGCACTACAACATTAATCATAGTACACTACAACATTAATACTAGTACACTACAACATTAATAATAGTAAACTTCAACATTTATACTGGTACTCTACAACATTAATAATAGTACGCTACAACATTAAAAATAGTACACTACACCATTAATACTAGTAAACTACAACATTAGTACCAGTACATTCAAACATTTAAATTAGTACAACATTAATACTATTGCACAACAACATTAATAATAGTACACTACAACATTAATACTAGTACACTACACCATTAATACTAGTACACTACGACATTAATACTAGTACATTCCAACATTTATACTAGTGTACCACAACATTAATAATAGTACACTACAACATTAATACTAGTACACTACACCATTAATACTAGTACACTACGACATTAATACTAGTACATTCCAACATTAATATTAGTGCACTACACCATATCGTACTCTTAGAGAGCCAACCATATCTTAATATTATAGAGCCAGCCATATCGTACTCTTAGAGAGCCAACCATATCTTAATATTATAGAGCCAGCCATATCGTACTCTTAGAGAGCCAGCCATATCGTACACTTAGAGAGCCAACCATATCATACACTTAGAGAGCCAACCATATCCTACTCTTATAGAGCCAGCCATATCGTTCTCTTAGAGAGCCAACCATATCTTAATATTAGAGAGCCAACCATATCTTAATATTAGAGAGCCAACCATATCTTAATATTAGAGAGCCATACCATATCGTACTCTTATATAGTCAACCATATCAAATTATTATAGAGCCAACCATATCGTACTCTTATAGAGCCAACCATATCGTACACTTATAGAGCCAGCCATATCGTACTCTTAGAGAGCCAGCCATATCGTACTCTTAGAGAGCCAACCATATCTTAATATTATAGAGCCAGCCATATCGTACTCTTAGAGAGCCAGCCATATCGTACACTTAGAGAGCCAACCATATCGTACTTTTATAGAGCCAGCCATATCGTACTCTTATAGAGCCAGCCATATCGTACTCTTAGAGAGCCAACCATATCTTAATATTAGAGAGCCAACCATATCTTAATATTAGAGAGCCAACCATATCTTAATATTAGAGAGCCATACCATATCGTACTCTTATATAGTCAACCATATCGAATTATTATAGAGCCAACCATATCGTACTCTTAGAGAGCCAACCATATCGTACTCTTAGAGAGCCAACCATATCGTACACTTATAGAGCCAGCCATATCGTACTCTTAGAGAGCCAGCCATATCGTACTCTTAGAGAGCCAACCATATCTTAATATTATAGAGCCAGCCATATCGTACTCTTAGAGAGCCAGCCATACCGTAACTTAGAGAGCCAACCATATCGTACTCTTATAGAGCCAGCCATATCGTACTCTTATAGAGCCAGCCATATCGTACTCTTAGAGAGACAACATCCACTGAATAGTACACAGTTTACCATACTGTATATTCTCTCGAAACAGCTATTACACATATATTTACTTTCTTTTAATGTCCGAAATAGACCTTGGGCCAGAACCCCAAAAATTACAATCCGGTACCATTTTGGTGGACAAATTCTCATGTTGCTTTTATAAAAGCTCCGTATCTCTACTTCATTGTCAGCTATTATAACAATTCCAAACTTTCAGCTTTGACCTAGTTTTGCACTCTTTTATAAAGGGAGGTAATAAAAGTTACGAAAACATCTGATAATTAAATCAACAACTGTTTTTTCAAGTGATTCATGAATAAAATTATGAAAATCCTGTACACTTGCATGGATATTATTGTTATTACATAGGACATTGAAAAGTCACAACAAAGAAGGTCATCTAAGGCCATCTGAGGTCAAGGTCAAGGTCATGTCAATGTCAAAAGGCCTAAAAAAGCATAAAATGGCAGTTTCTACTCATATCGTTTTTATTTTTTATCTTAACTATATTTCTGTATTGTGCATTGTTTTACTTATATTTAACAAACATGCCTAATCAATTTCAAAATATTGAATAGAACGATTTTAAGAATGTTTTGTTTCAGCTACTTGTATACAAGATTGTAGTGAAGAACAGTGATTTAGATTTTCTGGTAAAACATATAATACCATGAGAATAAAAAATCTAGTCTAACAACACCTTAGTATATTAATAAGAGCGCCAGGATGGTCCTAGATCGTTCACCTTGTAACCATGCAATAAGTCTGCTGTGTCTATTCTGGTATGGGTATTGTTTAATTTGTCCCACTTTCTTCTATGAATGAGATTTCATAAAACTGGGCTGGGGGTTTATATTAACATTCTAAAATAAATTAGTAAAGATCAGATCAAAAATGAAGTAGCTACAGATTTAACAAAGGAAAATACAATATAGCATTTTTCAACAAATCAAGGGCCATAACTCTGTCGTTACTAACAAGATCTGGCTGGTTTTCGAACCTGTCCAAGATTTCATTGAAATACCGCGACTTGCACAACTAGAAATCATACTGAGGCTTCCTGCAAATTTCATAGAAATCCAACAAGCCGTTTAGGAGAAGTAGCGCCGACAAGACATTTAAAGTAAAAATGTAAAAGGGCCATAACTCCGTCAAAAAGTAGCGAACTGAAACCAAAGCGCGATATGCACAACTGGACACCTTACCAATGCTTCCTGCAAGTTTCGTCGAAATCCAACAAGGCGTTTAAGACGAGTAGCTCCGACAAGAAATCTAAAGTAAAAATGTCAAGGGACCGTAACTCCATCAAGAATCAACAAACTGGAAAAAAAATGCAATAGGCACAACTAGAAATCATACCAATGCTTCCTGCTAAGTTTCGTCAAAAAAAACGAAAAAAAGGAAGTAATTAAAAAAATAGAATAAAAAAACACATAAAAAAATAGAATAAAAAAATACAAAAATACAAAAAATATTTAAGTAATTCTCTCTTTCCATTACATGCAATAACTCATTGATGTACTTAGTTCTTATCCATTCAGCCTTACATTCGTATATTATGTATGTCACGGCATGTTTTAATAAGTAAACAATAACATTCATGTGCAGTATGATTTAGCAAGTTTAAGTAAATAAGTAACATATCCCTTTGGGAGAGATCTTTCTACAACGCAGGTATTACATATCGAGCTTGTAATATTAAGTTCAAGAAAACTCCCTGTGTTACTTTAGTATTTATTTCTAAATACATATTGACCGCTTCAAACTGTGTATGTAGAATCAATTTTACTATATGTTATTTGTTGAATTGATGTACATTTTCAGAATATTGTAGTCGCTAAATCCAAAAGAGGGAACAACTACGCTTTCTAGAGTTTAAGATGCGACCTCGGGTTCGCGCCCTCCCACTATACCCTCCCCGTGTCCGCCCTTGTTTAGCATATTATCAAGTCATGTCGTGGCCATTTCTTAATTATCTCGCAGGAACAACAAATTATGTCGTGGTTAAGACGTATGTCGAGGGAAGGACTTGTTTTGTCGTTGCTGAACTAGAAATAATCAACTCGCAGGATTAAAAATTCCGCTACCTTTTAAATCTAACGAACGACTCTAAAAAACACACGTTAAGGGAAAGATTTCAACAAAAATTGCAGATCTCCTTATAGATTCCATGAAAAGCTCATACAGTTCAATATATCATACTGCTACTACTCTATATATATCATACTGCTCTATATATATCATACTGCTACTACTCTATATATATCATACTGCTCTATATATATCATACTGCTACTACTCTATATATATCATACTGCTACTACTCTATATATATCATACTGCTACTACTCTATATATATCTTACTGCTACTACTCTATATATATCATACTACTCTATATATATCATACTGCTACTACTCTATATATATCATACTGCTACTACTCTATATATATCATACTGCTACTACTCTATATATATCATACTGCTACTACTCTATATATATCTTACTGCTACTACTCTATATATATCATACTACTCTATATATATCATACTGCTACTACTCTATATATATCATACTGCTACTACTCTATATATATCATACTGCTACTACTCTATATATATCATACTGCTACTACTCTATATATATCATACTGCTCTATATATATCATACTGCTACTACTCTATATATATCATACTGCTACTACTCTATATATATCATACTGCTACTACTCTATATATATCATACTGCTACTACTCTATATATATCATACTGCTACTACTCTATATATATCATACTGCTACTACTCTATATATATCTTACTGCTACTACTCTATATATATCTTACTGCTACTACTCTATATATATCATACTGCTCTATATATATCATACTGCTACTACTCTATATATATCATACTGCTACTACTCTATATATATCATACTGCTACTACTCTATATATATCATACTGCTACTACTCTATATATATCATACTGCTACTACGCTATATATATCATACTGCTGCAACTCTATATATCATACTGCTACTACTCTATATATATCATACTGCTCCTACTCTATATATATCATACTACTCTATATATATCATACTGCTACTACTCTATATATATCATACTGCTCTATATATATCATACTGCTACTACTCTATATATATCATACTGCTACTACTCTATATATATCATACTGCTACTACTCTATATATATCTTACTGCTCTATATATATCATACTGCTACTACTCTATATATATCATACTACTACTACTCTATATATATCATACTACTACTACTCTATATATATCTTACTGCTCTATATATATCATACTGCTACTACTCTATATATATCATACTACTACTACTCTATATATATCATACTACTACTACTCTATATATATCATACTGCTACTACTCTATATATATCATACTGCTACTACTCTATATATATCATACTACTACTACTCTATATATATCATACTGCTACTACTCTATATATATCATACTACTATATATATAGCATACTACTCTATATATATCATACTGCTACTACGCTATATATATCATACTGCTACTACTCTATATATATCTTACTGCTCTATATATATCATACTGCTACTACTCTATATATATCTTACTGCTCTATATATATCATACTGCTACTACTCTATATATATCATACTACTACTACTCTATATATATCATACTACTACTACTCTATATATATCATACTGCTACTACTCTATATATATCATACTGCTACTACTCTATATATATCATACTACTACTACTCTATATATATCATACTGCTACTACTCTATATATATCATACTACTATATATATAGCATACTACTCTATATATATCATACTGCTACTACGCTATATATATCATACTGCTACTACTCTATATATATCATACTGCTACTACTCTATATATATCATACTACTACTACTCTATATATATCATACTGCTACTACTCTATATATATCATACTGCTACTACTCTATATATATCATACTACTACTACTCTATATATATCATACTACTACTACTCTATATATATCATACTGCTACTACTCTATATATATCATACTACTACTACTCTATATATATCATACTGCTACTACTCTATATATATCTTACTGCTACTACTCTATATATATCATACTGCTACTACTCTATATATATCATACTGCTACTACTCTATATATATCATACTGCTACTACTCTATATATATCATACTACTATATATATAGCATACTACTCTATATATATCATACTGCTACTACGCTATATATATCATACTACTCTATATATATCATACTGCTACTACTCTATATATATCATACTGCTACTACTCTATATATATCATACTACTCTATATATCATACTGCTACTACGCTATATATATCATACTGCTACTACTCTATATATATCATACTACTACTACTCTATATATATCATACTGCTACTACTCTATATATATCATACTGCTACTACTCTATATATATCATACTGCTACTACTCTATATATCATACTGCTACTACTCTATATATATCATACTACTACTACTCTATATATATCATACTGCTACTACTCTATATATATCATACTGCTACTACTCTATATATATCATACTGCTACTACTCTATATATATCATACTGCTCTATATATATCATACTGCTACTACTCTATATATATATCATACTGCTACTACTCTATATATATCATACTGCTACTACTCTATATATATCATACTGCTACTACTCTATATATATCATACTGCTACTACTCTATATATATCATACTGCTACTACTCTATATATATCATACTGCTACTACTCTATATATATCATACTGCTACTACTCTATATATATCATACTGCTACTACTCTATATATATCATACTGCTCTATATATATCATACTGCTACTACTCTATATATATATCATACTGCTACTACTCTATATATATCATACTGCTACTACTCTATATATATCATACTGCTACTACTCTATATATATCATACTGCTACTACTCTATATATATCATACTGCTACTACTCTATATATATCATACTACTACTACTCTATATATATCATACTGCTACTACTCTATATATATCATACTACTACTACTCTATATATATCATACTGCTACTACTCTATATATATCATACTACTACTACTCTATATATATCATACTGCTACTACTCTATATATATCATACTACTACTACTCTATATATATCATACTGCTACTACTCTATATAGATCATACTGCTACTACTCTATATATATCATACTACTACTACTCTATATATATCATACTGCTACTACTCTATATATATCATACTGCTACTACTCTATATATATCATACTGCTACTACTCTATATATATCATACTGCTACTACTCTATATATATCATACTGCTACTACTCTATATATATCATACTACTCTATATATATCATACTACTACTACTCTATATATATCATACTGCTACTACTCTATATATATCATACTACTACTACTCTATATATATCATACTGCTACTACTCTATATATATCATACTGCTACTACTCTATATATATCATACTGCTACTACTCTATATATATCATACTACTACTACTCTATATATATCATACTACTACTACTCTATATATATCATACTACTACTACTCTATATATATCATACTACTACTACTCTATATATATCATACTACTACTACTCTATATATATCATACTGCTACTACTCTATATATATCATACTACTACTACTCTATATATATCATACTGCTACTACTCTATATATATCATACTACTACTACTCTATATATATCATACTACTACTACTCTATATATATCATACTGCTACTACTCTATATATATCATACTACTACTACTCTATATATATCATACTACTACTACTCTATATATATCATACTACTACTACTCTATATATATCATACTGCTACTACTCTATATATATCATACTGCTACTACTCTATATATATCATACTGCTACTACTCTATATATATCATACTGCTACTACTCTATATATATCATACTGCTACTACTCTATATATATCATACTGCTACTACTCTATATATATCATACTGCTACTACTCTATATATATCATACTGCTACTACTCTATATATATCATACTGCTACTACTCTATATCATACTGCTACTACTCTATATATATCATACTGCTACTACTCTATATATATATTATTGCTACTACTCTATATATATCATACTACTCTATATACATCATACTACTCTATATATATCATACTGCTACTACTCTATATATATCATATTGCTACTACTCTATATATATCATACTACTCTATATATATCATACTGCTACTACTCTATATATATCATACTACTCTATATATATCATACTGCTCTATATATATCATACTGCTACTACTCTATATATATCATACTACTCTATATATATCATACTGCTACTACTCTATATATATCATGCTACTACTCTATATATATCATACTACTCTATATATATCATACTACTCTATATATATCATACTGCTACTACTCTATATATATCATATTGCTACTACTCTATATATATCATACTGCTACTACTCTATATATATCATACTACTCTATATATATCATACTGCTCTATATATATCATACTACTCTATATATATCATACTACTCTATATATATCATACTGCTACTACTCTATATATATCATACTACTCTATATATATCATACTACTCTATATATATCATACTACTCTATATATATCATACTACTCTATATATATCATACTGCTACTACTCTATATATATCATACTACTATATATATATCATACTGCTACTACTCTATATATATCATACTACTCTATATATATCCTACTACTCTATATATATCATACTGCTACTACTCTATATATATCATACTACTCTATATATATCATACTACTCTATATATATCATACTACTCTATATATATCATACTACTTTATATATATCATACTACTCTATATATATCATACTACTCTATATATATCATACTACTCTATATATATCATACTACTCTATATATATCATACTACTCTATATGTATCATACTACTCTATATATATCATACTGCTACTACTCTCTATATATCATACTACCCTATATATATCATACTACTCTATATATATCATCTATATATATCATACTACTCTATATATATCATACTACTCTATATATATCATACTACTCTATATATATCATACTGCTACTACTCTATATATATCATACTACTCTATATATATCATACTACTCTATATATATCATACTACTCTATATATATCATACTGCTACTACTCTATATATATCATACTACTCCATATATATCATACTGCTCTATATATATCATACTACTCTATATATATCATACTGCTACTACTCTATATATATCATACTACTCTATATATATCATACTGCTACTACTCTATATATATCATACTACTACTACTCTATATATATCATACTACTCTATATATATCATACTGCTACTACTCTATATATATCATACTGCTACTACTCTATATATATCATACTACTCTATATATATCATACTACTCTATATATATCATACTACTCTATATATATCATACTGCTACTACTCTATATATATCATACTACTCTATATATATCATACTACTCTATATATATCATACTACTCTATATATATATCATACTACTCTATATATATCATACTGCTACTACTCTATATATATCATACTACTCTATATATATCATACTACTCTATATATATCATACTACTCTATATATATCATACTGCTACTACTCTATATATATCATACTACTCTATATATATCATACTACTCTATATATATCATACTTCTACTACTCTATATATATCATACTACTATATATATATCATACTGCTACTACTCTATATATATCATACTGCTCTATATATATATCATACTGCTACTACTCTATATATATCATACTACTCTATATATATCATACTGCTACTACTCTATATATATCATACTACTCTATATATATCATACTACTCTATATATATCATACTACTCTATATATATCATACTACTCTATATATATCATACTACTCTATATATATCATACTACTCTATATATATCATACTACTCTATATATATCATACTACTCTATATATATCATACTACTCTATATATATCATACTACTCTATATATATCATACTACTCTATATATATCATACTGCTACTACTCTATATATATCATACTACTCTATATATATCATACTACTCTATATATATCATCTACTACTACTCTATATATATCATACTGCTCTATATATATCATACTACTCTATATATATCATACTACTCTATATATATCATACTACTACTACTCTATATATATCATACTGCTACTACTCTATATATATCATACTACTCTATATATATCATACTGCTACTACTCTATATATATCATACTACTCTATATATATCATACTACTCTATATATATCATACTACTCTATATATATCATACTGCTACTACTCTATATATATCATACTACTCTATATATATCATCTACTACTACTCTATATATATCATACTACTCTATATATATCATACTGCTCTATATATATCATACTGCTACTACTCTATATATATCATACTACTCTATATATATCATACTGCTACTACTCTATATATATCATACTACTCTATATATATCATACTACTCTATATATATCATACTACTCTATATATATCATACTGCTACTACTCTATATATATCATACTACTCTATATATATCATACTACTACTACTCTATATATATCATACTACTCTATATATATCATACTGCTCTATATATATCATACTACTCTATATATATCATACTGCTACTACTCTATATATATCATACTACTCTATATATATCATACTTCTACTACTCTATATATATCATACTGCTCTATATATATCATACTACTCTATATATATCATACTGCTACTACTCTATATATATCATGCTACTACTACTCTATATATATCATACTACTCTATATATATCATACTGCTACTACTCTATATATATCATACTACTCTATATATATCATACTGCTACTACTCTATATATATCATACTACTCTATATATATCATACTGCTCTATATATATCATACTACTCTATATATATCATACTGCTACTACTCTATATATATCATACTACTCTATATATATCATGCTACTACTACTCTATATATATCATACTACTCTATATATATCATACTGCTCTATATATATCATACTACTCTATATATATCATACTGCTACTACTCTATATATATCATACTACTCTATATATATCATACTACTCTATATATATCATGCTACTACTACTCTATATATATCATACTACTCTATATATATCATACTGCTCTATATATATCATACTACTCTATATATATCATACTGCTACTACTCTATATATATCATACTACTCTATATATATCATACTGCTACTACTCTATATATATCATACTACTACTACTCTATATATATCATACTACTACTACTCTATATATATCATACTGCTACTACTCTATATATATCATACTGCTACTACTCTATATATATCATACTACTACTACTCTATATATATCATACTACTCTATATATATCATACTGCTACTACTCTATATATATCATACTACTACTACTCTATATATATCATACTACTACTACTCTATATATATCATACTACTCTATATATATCATACTACTACTACTCTATATATATCATACTACTCTATATATATCATACTACTACTACTCTATATATATCATACTACTCTATATATATCATACTACTACTACTCTATATATATCATACTGCTACTACTCTATATATCATACTACTACTACTCTATATATATCATACTACTACTACTCTATATATATCATACTACTACTACTCTATATATATCATACTACTACTACTCTATATATATCATACTGCTACTACTCTATATATATCATACTGCTACTACTCTATATATATCATACTACTACTACTCTATATATATCATACTACTCTATATATATCATACTACTCTATATATATCATACTACTACTACTCTATATATATCATACTACTCTATATATATCATACTACTACTACTCTATATATATCATACTGCTACTACTCTATATATCATACTGCTACTACTCTATATATATCATACTACTACTACTCTATATATATCATACTGCTACTACTCTATATATATCATACTGCTACTACTCTATATATATCATACTGCTACTACTCTATATATATCATACTACTACTACTCTATATATATCATACTACTCTATATATATCATACTACTCTATATATATCATACTACTACTACTCTATATATATCATACTACTCTATATATATCATACTACTACTACTCTATATATATCATACTGCTACTACTCTATATATCATACTGCTACTACTCTATATATATCATACTACTACTACTCTATATATATCATACTGCTACTACTCTATATATATCATACTGCTACTACTCTATATATATCATACTGCTACTACTCTATATATATCATACTACTACTACTCTATATATATCATACTGCTACTACTCTATATATATCATACTACTACTACTCTATATATATCATACTACTACTACTCTATATATATCATACTACTACTACTCTATATATATCATACTGCTACTACTCTATATATATCATACTACTACTACTCTATATATATCATACTGCTACTACTCTATATATCATACTGCTACTACTCTATATATATCATACTACTACTACTCTATATATATCATACTGCTACTACTCTATATATATCATACTACTACTACTCTATATATATCATACTGCTACTACTCTATATATATCATACTACTACTACTCTATATATATCATACTGCTACTACTCTATATATCATACTGCTACTACTCTATATATATCATACTACTACTACTCTATATATATCATACTACTACTACTCTATATATATCATACTGCTACTACTCTATATATATCATACTGCTACTACTCTATATATATCATACTACTCTATATATATCATACTGCTACTACTCTATATATATCATGCTACTACTACTCTATATATATCATACTGCTACTACTCTATATATATCATACTGCTACTACTCTATATATATCATACTGCTACTACTCTATATATATCATACTGCTACTACTCTATATATATCATACTGCTACTACTCTATATGTATCATACTGCTACTACTCTATATATATCATACTACTACTACTCTATATATATCATACTACTACTACTCTATATATATCATACTACTACTACTCTATATATATCATACTGCTACTACTCTATATATATCATACTGCTACTACTCTATATATATCATACTGCTACTACTCTATATATATCATACTGCTACTACTCTATATGTATCATACTGCTACTACTCTATATATATCATACTACTACTACTCTATATATATCATACTACTACTACTCTATATATATCATACTACTACTACTCTATATATATCATACTGCTACTACTCTATATATATCATACTGCTACTACTCTATATATATCATACTGCTACTACTCTATATATATCATACTGCTACTACTCTATATGTATCATACTGCTACTACTCTATATATATCATACTACTACTACTCTATATATATCATACTGCTACTACTCTATATGTATCATACTGCTACTACTCTATATATATCATACTGCTACTACTCTATATATATCATACTACTACTACTCTATATATATCATACTGCTACTACTCTATATATATCATACTGCTACTACTCTATATATATCATACTGCTACTACTCTATATATATCATACTACTCTATATATATCATACTGCTACTACTCTATATATATCATGCTACTACTACTCTATATATATCATACTACTACTACTCTATATATATCATGCTACTACTACTCTATATATATCATACTACTACTACTCTATATATATCATACTGCTACTACTCTATATATATCATACTACTACTACTCTATATATATCATACTACTCTATATATATCATACTACTACTACTCTATATATATCATACTACTACTACTCTATATATATCATACTACTACTACTCTATATATATCATACTGCTACTACTCTATATATATCATACTACTACTACTCTATATATATCATACTGCTACTACTCTATATATATCATACTACTACTACTCTATATATATCATACTACTACTACTCTATATATATCATACTACTACTACTCTATATATATCATACTGCTACTACTCTATATATATCATACTACTACTACTCTATATATATCATGCTACTACTACTCTATATATATCATACTGCTACTACTCTATATATATCATACTGCTACTACTCTATATATATCATACTACTACTACTCTATATATATCATACTACTCTATATATATCATACTACTACTACTCTATATATATCATACTACTACTACTCTATATATATCATACTACTACTACTCTATATATATCATACTGCTACTACTCTATATATATCATACTACTACTACTCTATATATATCATGCTACTACTACTCTATATATATCATACTACTCTATATATATCATACTGCTACTACTCTATATATATCATACTGCTACTACTCTATATATATCATACTACTCTATATATATCATACTGCTACTACTCTATATATATCATACTACTACTACTCTATATATATCATACTGCTACTACTCTATATATATCATACTGCTACTACTCTATATATATCATACTGCTACTACTCTATATATATCATACTACTACTACTCTATATATATCATACTACTACTACTCTATATAGATCATACTGCTACTACTCTATATATATCATACTGCTCTATATATATCATACTGCTACTACTCTATATATATCATACTACTCTATATATATCATACTACTCTATATATATCATCTATATATATCATACTACTCTATATATATCATACTACTCTATTATATCATACTACTCTATATATATCATACTACTACTACTCTATATATATCATACTACTACTACTCTATATATATCATACTACTACTACTCTATATATATCATACTGCTACTACTCTATATATATCATACTGCTACTACTCTATATATATCATACTACTCTATATATATCATACTGCTACTACTCTATATATATCATACTACTCTATATATATCATACTGCTACTACTCTATATATATCATGCTACTACTACTCTATATATATCATACTGCTCTATATATATCATACTGCTACTACTCTATATATATCATACTACTACTACTCTATATATATCATACTACTACTACTCTATATATATCATACTGCTACTACTCTATATATATCATACTACTACTACTCTATATATATCATACTGCTACTACTCTATATATCATACTACTATATATATAGCATACTACTCTATATATATCATACTGCTACTACTCTATATATATCATACTGCTACTACTCTATATATATCATACTGCTACTACTCTATATATCATACTACTATATATATATCATACTACTCTATATATATCATACTGCTACTACTCTATATATATCATACTGCTACTACTCTATATATATCATACTACTACTACTCTATATATATCATACTGCTCTATATATATCATACTGCTACTACTCTATATATATCATACTGCTACTACTCTATATATATCATACTGCTACTACTCTATATATATCATACTACTACTACTCTATATATATCATACTGCTACTACTCTATATATATCATACTGCTACTACTCTATATATATCATACTACTACTACTCTATATATATCATACTGCTCTATATATATCATACTGCTACTACTCTATATATATCATACTACTACTACTCTATATATATCATACTGCTACTACTCTATATATATCATACTACTACTACTCTATATATATCATACTACTACTACTCTATATATATCATACTGCTACTACTCTATATATATCATACTACTCTATATATATCATACTACTACTACTCTATATATATCATACTGCTACTACTCGATATATATCATACTACTACTACTCTATATATATCATACTGCTACTACTCTATATATATCATACTACTACTACTCTATATATATCATACTGCTACTACTCTATATATATCATACTGCTACTACTCTATATATATCATACTGCTACTACTCTATATATATCATACTGCTACTACTCTATATATATCATACTGCTACTACTCTATATATATCATACTACTACTACTCTATATATATCATACTACTACTACTCTATATATATCATACTACTACTACTCTATATATATCATACTGCTCTATATATATCATACTGCTACTACTCTATATATATCATACTGCTACTACTCTATATATATCATACTACTACTACTCTATATATATCATACTACTACTACTCTATATATATCATACTGCTACTACTCTATATATATCATACTGCTACTACTATATATATATCATACTACTACTACTCTATATATATCATACTGCTACTACTCTATATATATCATACTACTACTACTCTATATATATCATACTACTCTATATATATCATACTGCTACTACTCGATATATATCATACTGCTACTACTCTATATATATCATACTACTACTACTCTATATATATCATACTGCTACTACTCTATATATATCATACTGCTACTACTCTATATATATCATACTGCTACTACTCTATATATATCATACTGCTACTACTCTAAGAATAACAAGAACAACAACACAGAATTACAATAAGTATGACAACAACAACAACAGCAGAACCAGCAACAATAAATAAATAAATAAATAAATAAAGAAATAATAAATAAAATAAATAAAGAAATAAAGAAATAAATAAATAAATAAATAGAATAAATAAATAAATGAATAAATAAATAAATAAATAAATAATAAAATAAAATAAAGAAATAAATAAAACAATCAAATAAATAAATAATAAATCAATAAATAAATCAATAAATAAATAAATAAATAAATAAATAAATAAATAAATAAATGAATGAATGAATAAAAAATGAATGAATAAAAAATGAATGAATGAATGAATGAATGAATGAATGAATGAATGAATAAATCAATCAATCAATCAATCAATCAATAATAATAATAATAATAATAATAATAATAATAATAACATTGCACTCCTTTGCAGCGATTACATCTCAAATAACTACTTAAGATCTATAATGTGTTTGTGATTGTAAAGTGCAGTTCCTCGATGGTAAGATAGATTATGCACTACAATATGGAAAGCCTCGGCGGCCTTCTGTTGGCCTTTTGCATTTTGTGCAGTACACTTTGTAAATCGTCTTATGCATTTTCTAAGTTGGCACGTGCATTTCCTATGTTATAATGTGAATTTCGCAAGTTGGTATGTGCATTTTCTATGTTGTGATGTGAAGTTCGTAAGTTGTTGTGTGCATTTCGTAAGTTGTTATGTGTTTTCTAAGTTGTAATGTGCATTTTCTACGTTGTTATGTGCATTTTCCAAGTTGTCATGTGCATTTTCTAAGTTGTTGTGTGCATTTCGTAAGTTGTTATGTGCATTTTCTAAGTTTTAATGTGCATTTAGTAAGTTGTCCTGTGTATTTTCTAAGTCGTCATGTGCATTTTCTTAGTTGTTATGTGCATTTTTTAAGTTGTTATGTGCATTTCGTAAGTTGTTATTTGCATTTTGTAAGTTTTTTTCGCATTTTGTAAGTTGTTTTGTGCAAACTATACGGCGTTGTGGGCGTTTACACCAGTTGGCGTTTAGTAGACGTTTTATCGGAATAATTTTTGACGGAAACACAGGTAGAAAAGGCGGCCCCTTGAGCAGACGATATGGTCCGCCTACTTTCAAAAATTGGGCTCGATACATTATACAATAAATTCTTAAAACAGAAAATTGATTTCAAAATGTGTAAGGGATTGTCTGACGTGGAGTTAATAAATATTGGTCTGACAACAATAGGAGATCGGGTCACAGTGGACAGTATCAATGTTACGAACTACAAAAAAAAAATAATATATATATATATATAAAAAAATAAATAAATAAAAGAGTAACGTGCTATTTGTTTGTGTTTATGTGTAGTTCTAAGGTGTATAGTCCCTCCACCTTTTAACCAATATGATGTCCTAAAGGTAAAGGTTCAATCGAGTTTGGACTTCAAGTCTTATTTGTTGAAAACAAACATATTTTAAGTATTCTGGTAATTTTTTCAGGAAAACTTAAAATATGTTCGTTTTCAACTAATAAGTAATAAATAGAGTCTGGTCTCAGCTCGTTGGTAATTTAAACACCGAGATGGGCGTTGATTATACGATGTAATGCTCTGCATTCATCAAAGAAAATGTCACCGAGATGGGAGTAGACTCTATCTATTGTGTAGCATTGTGTACGTGGCCGAATGGTTAATGACGTTGAGTTGTAAACCTTCGCCTCGTTCTTCTATCGAGGCCATTTCTCTACCTCGGGAGGTATTTCCCGTCTCTTAAAAACACTGGTTATTAAACTCTATACTTTCTTCTACATGATATCAGACTACATTGTTCTACATGATATCAGACTACATTGTTCTACATGATATCAGACTACATTGTTCTACATGATATCACACTACATTGTTCTACATGATATCACACTATATTGTTCTACATGACATCACACTACATTGTTCTACATGATATCAGACTACATTGTTCTACATGATATCAGACTACATTGTTCTACACGATATCACACTACATCGTTCTACATGATATCAGACTACATCGTTCTACATGATATCACAATTCATTGTTCTACACGATATCACACCACATTGTTCTACATGATATCACACTTCATTGTTCTACATGATATCACACTACATTGATATACATGATATCACACTACATTGTTCTACACGATATCACACTAAATTGTATTGTTCTACACGATATCATACTACATTGTCCTACATAATATCACACTACATTGTTCTACACGATATCACACTACATTGTCCTACATAATATCACTCTACATTGTCCTACATAATATCACTCTACATTGTCCTACATAATATCACACTACATTGTTCTACACGATATCACACTACATTGTCCTACATAATATCACACTTCATTGTCCTACATGATATCACACTTAATTGTCCTACATGATATCACACTACATTGTCCTGCAAGATATAACACTACATTGTTCTGCACGATATCACACTACATTGTTGTACACGATATCACACTACATTGTTGTACACGATGTCACACTACATTGTCCTACACGATGTCACACTACATTGTTCTACACGATGTCACACTACATTGTTGTACATGATGTCACACTACATTGTCCTACACGATGTCACACTACATTGTTGTACATGATGTCACACTACATTGTTGTAAACGATGTCACACTACATTGTTCTACACGATGTCACACTGTATTGTTGTACATGATGTCACACTACATTGTTGTACATGATGTCACACTACATTGTCCTACACGATGTCACACTACATTGTTGTACATGATGTCACACTACATTGTTGTAAACGATGTCACACTACATTGATCTACACGATGTCACACTACATTGTTGTACATGATGTCACACTACATTGTTGTAAACGATGTCACACTACATTGTTCTACACGATGTCACACTACATTGTTGTACATGATGTCACACTACATTGTCCTACATGATATCACACTTCATTGTTCTACACGATGTCACACTACATTGTTGTACATGATGTCACACTACATTGTTGTACACGATGTCACAATACATTGTTCTACACGATGTCACACTACATTGTTGTACATGATGTCACACTACATTGTCCTACACGATGTCACACTACATTGTTCTACACGATGTCACACTACATTGTTGTACATGATGTCACACTACATTGTTGTACACGATATCACGCTACATTGTTCTACACGATATCACGATACGTTGTTCTACATGATATCACACTACATTGTCCTACATGATATCACATCACACTACATTGTTCTACACGATATCACACTACATTGTCCTACATGATATCACACCACATTGTTCTACATGATATCACACTACATTGTACTACATGATATCACACTACATTGTTCTACACGATATCACACCACATTGTTCTACACGATATCACACTACATTGTTCTACACGATATCACACTACATTGTTCTACATGATATCACACTACATTGTTCTACACGATATCACACTACATAATATCACACTACAGTGTCCTACATGATATCACACTACATTGCTCTGCATGATATCACACCACATTCTTCTACATGATATCACACCAAATTGTTCTACATGATATCACACTACATTGTCCTACATGATATCACACTACATTCTTCTACATGATTTCACATCACATTGTTCTACATGCTACGCGATATCACACTACATTGTCCTACATGATAGTACACTACATTGTTCTACATGATATCACACTACATCGATCTACATGATATCACACTACATTGATCTACATGATAGCAGACTACATTGTTCTACATGATATCACACTACATTGATCTACATGATATCACACTACATTGTTCTACATGCTACATGAAATCAAACCACATTGTTCTGCATGATATCACACTACATTGTCGTGCATGATATCACACTACATTATTCTACATGATATCACACTACATTGATCTGCATGATATCACACTACATTGTTCTACATGATATCACATTACATTATTCTACATGATATCACATTATATTGTTCTACATGATAGCACACTACATTGTCGTACATAATATCACACTACATTGTCCTGCATGATATCACACCACATATACATGATGTCACACCACATTGTTCTACATGATATCACACTACATTGATCTGCATGATATCACACTACATTGTTCTGCATGATATCACACAACATTGTCGTGCATGATATCACACTACATTATTCTACATGATATCACACCACATTGTTATACATGATATCACACTACATTGTTCTGCTTGATATCACACTACATTGTTCTACATGCTACATGAAAACAAACCACATTGTTCTGCATGATATCACACTACATTGTCCTGCATGATATCACACCACATATACATGATGTCACACCACATTGTTCTACATGATATCACACCACATTGTTATACATGATATCACACTACATTGTTGTACATGATATCACACTACATGGTCCGACATGATGTCACACTTCATTGTTATACATGATATCACACAACATTGTCGTGCATGATATCATACTACATTGTGTCCTGCATGATATCACTCTACATTGTTCTACATGACATCAGACAACATTGTCCTAAATGATATCATACTACATTGTCCTGCATGATTCATACTACATTGTGTCTTGCATGATATCACACTACATTGTTCTACATGACATCAGACAACATTGTCCTAAATGATATCACACTACATTGTCGTGCATGATATCACACTACATTGTCCTACATGATATCACACTACATTATTCTACATGATGTCACACTACATTGTCCTACATCATTGACCTACATGGTATCACACTACATTGTTCTACATGGTATCACACCACATTGTTGTACACGATATCACATTGCATTGCTCTACATGGTATCACACTACCTTGTTGTACACGATATCACACCACATTGTTCTACACGATAGCACACCAAATTGTCCTACACGATATCACACCACACTGTTCTACACGATATCATTCCACATTGTTCTACACGATGTCACACCATATTGTTGTACACGATATCACACCACATTGTTCTACACGATATCACACCACATTGTCCTACACGATGTCACACTACATTGTTCTACACGATATCACAATACATTGTTCTACGCGATGTCATACCACATTTTCCTACGCGATGTCACACCACATTGTCCGACGCGATGTCACAGTACATTGTCCTACGCGATGTCACACTACATTGTCCCACACACGACATTGTCCCGCGCGATATCACACTACATTGTCCAACACGATGTCACACTACATTGTCCTACACGATATCAAACTACGTTGTCATACACGATCTCACACCACATTGTCCTACAAACGACATTGTCCTACGCGATAGCAAACTACATTGTCCAACACGATATCACACTACATTGTTCTACACTATGTCACACTACATTGTCCTACAAACGACATTGTCCTACGCGATATCACACTACATTGTCCAACACGATATCACACTACATTGCTCTACATGATGTCACACTACATTGTTCTACGCGATATCACACTACATTGTCCTACACGATGTCACACTACATTGTTCTACATGATATCACACTACACTGTTCTACATGACATCACACTACATTGTTCTACACGATGTCACACTACATTCTCCTACACGATGTCACACTACATTGTCCTCACGATGTCACACGACATTGTTCTACATGATATTACATTACATTGTTCTACACGATGTCATACTACATTGTCCTACACGATATCACACTACATTTTTCTACACGATGTCACACTACATTGTTCTACGTGAAGTCACACTACATTGTCACACTACATTGTTCTACACGATATGACACTACATTGTTCTACACGATATCACACTACATTGTTCTACACGATGTCACACTACATTGTCCTACACGATGTCACACTACAATGTCCTACACGATATCACACTACATTGTTCTACTCGATGTCACACTACATAGTCCTACACGATGTCACACTACATTGTTCTACACTATGTCACACTACATTGTCCTACATGATATCACACTACATTGTCCTACACGATGTCACACTACATTGTCCTACAAACGACATTGTCCTACGCGATATCACACTACATTGTCCAACACGATATCACGCTACATTGTTCTACACGATATCACACTACATTGTCCTACGCGATGTCACACTACATTGTCCCACACACGACATTGTCCCGCGCGATATCACACTACATTGTTCTACACGATATCACACTACATTGTCCAACACGATGTCACACTACATTGTCCTACACGATATCACACTACGTTGTCATACACGATCTCACACCACATTGTCCTACAAACGACATTGTCCTACGCGATATCAAACTACATTGTCCAACACGATATCACACTACATTGTTCTACACGATGTCACACTACATTGTCCTACAAACGACATTGTCCTACGCGATATCACACTACATTGTCCAACACGATATCACACTACATTGCTCTACATGATGTCACACTACATTGTTCTACGCGATATCACACTACATTGTCCTACACGATGTCGCACTACATTGTTCTACATGATATCACACTTCACTGTTCTACATGACATCACACTACATTGTTCTACACGAATGTCACACTACGTTGTCCTACACGATGTCATACTACATTGTCCTCACGATGTCACACGACATTGTCCTACATGATATCACATTACATTGTTCTACACGATGTCATACTACATTGTCCTACATGATATCACACTACATTTTTCTACACGATGTCACACTACATAGTTCTACGTGAAGTCACACTACATTGTCACACTACATTGTTCTACACGATATGACACTACATTGTTCTACACGATGTCACACTACATTGTCCTACACGATGTCACACTACAATGTCCTGAACGATATCACACTACATTGTTCTACTCGATGTCACACTACATAGTCCTACACGATGTCACACTACATTGTTCTACACTATGTCACACTACATTGTCCTACATGATATCACACTACATTGTCCTACACGATGTCACACTACATTGTCCTACAAACGACATTGTCCTACGCGATATCACACTACATTGTCCAACACGATATCACGCTACATTGTTCTACACGATATCACACTACATTGTCCTACACGATAACACACTAAATTGTCCTACGCGATAACACACTACATTGCTCTACATGATGTCACACTACATTGTTCTACGCGAAGGCACACTACATTGCTCTACACGATATCACACCTACTACATGATATCACACCAAATTGCTCTACATGATAACACACCACATTGTCCTACATGATATCACACTACATTGTCCTACATGATATCAGAATACATTGTTCTACATGATATAACAATACATTGTTCTACATGATATCTCATTACATTGCTCTGCATGGTTTCACACTACATTGTTGTACTTGATATCAAACCACATGGTTGTACATGATATCACACCACTTTGTCCTACATGATATCACAACACATTGTCGTACACGATATCACACCACATTTACCTACAAGATGTCACACTGCATTGTCCTACACGATGTCACACTACATTATCCTACACGATCTCACACTACATTGTTCTACAATATGTCACACCACATTGTCCTACGCGATGTCACACGACATTATCCTACGCGATATCACACTGCATTGTCCTTGGCGATATCACACTTCATTGTCACTACATTGTCCTACGCGATATCACACTTCATTGTCCAACACACGACACTGTCCTGAGCGATATCACATTACATTGTACAACACTATATCATACTATATTGTCCTACACGCTATCACACTACATTGTCATACACGAAGTCACACTACTTTGTCCTACACACGACATTGTCCTACGCAATATCACACTACATTGTCCTACGCGATATCACACTGTATTGTCCTACGTTATGTCATGCTACATAGTCCTACAAGATGTCACACTAAATTGCTCTACACGATGTCACACTATATTGCTCTACACGATGGCACACTACACACGACATTGCCCTACGTGATGTCACACTACATTGTCCTACGCGATGTCACACTAGATTGCTCTACACGATGTCACACTACATTGTTCTACACGATGTCGCACTACGTTGTTCTACACGATGTCACACTACATTGTCCTACACGATGTCACACTACATTGTCCTACACGATGTCACACTACGTTGTCCTACAAGATGTCACACTACGTTGTCCTACACGATGTCACACTACATTGCTCTACACGATGTCACACTACATTGTCCTACACGATGTCACACTACATTGTTCTACATGATGTCACACAACATTGCCCTGCATGACGTCACACTAAATTGTCCTACAGGATATCACACCACATTGCTCTAAACGATATCACACTACATTGTCCAACACGATGTCACACTACATTGTCCTACACGCTATCACACTACGTTGTCATACACGATCTCACACCACATTGTCCTACAAACGACATTGTCCTACGCGATATCAAACTACATTGTCCAACAAGATATCACAATACATTGTTCTACACGATGTCACAATACATTGTCCTACAAACGACATTGTCCTACGCGATATCACACTACATTGTCCAACACGATATCACACTACATTGCTCTACATGATGTCACACTACATTGTTCTACGCGATATCACACTACATTGTCCTACACGATGTCACACTACATTGTTCTACATGATATCACACTACACTGTTCTACATGACATCACACTACATTGTTCTACACGATGTCACACTACATTGTCCTACACGATGTCACACAACATTGTCCTCACGATGTCACACGACATTGTCCTACATGATATCACATTACATTGTTCTACACGATGTCATATTACATTGTCCTACATGATATCACACTACATTTTCTACACGATGTCACACTACATTGTTCTACGTGAAGTCACACTACATTGTCACACTACATTGTTCTACACGATATGACACTACATTGTTCTACACGATATCACACTACATTGTTCTACACGATGTCACACTACATTGTCCTACACGATGTCACACTACAATGTCCTACACGATATCACACTACATTGTTCTACTCAATGTCACACTACATAGTCCTACACGATGTCACACTACATTGTTCTACACTATGTCACACTACATTGTCCTCCAGGATATCACACTACATTGTCCTACACGATGTCACACTACATTGTCCTACAAACGACATTGTCCTACGCGATATCACACTACATTGTCCAACACGATATCACGCGACATTGTTCTACACGATATCACACTACATTGTCCTACACGATAACACACTAAATTGTCCTACGCGATAACACACTACATTGCTCTACATGATGTCACAATACATTGTTCTACGCGAAGGCACACTACATTGCTCTACACGATATCACACCTACTACATGATATCACACCAAATTGCTCTACATGATAACACACCACATTGTCCTACATGATATCAGAATACATTGTTCTACATGATATAACAATACATTGTTCTACATGATATCTCATTACATTGCTCTGCATGGTATCACAATACATTGTTGTACTTGATATCAAACCACTTGGTTGTACATGATATCAAACCACTTTGTCCTACAGGATATCACAACACATTGTCGTACACGATATCACACCACATTTTCCTACAAGATGTCACACTGCATTGTCCTACACGATGTCACACTACATTATCCTACACGATCTCACACTACATTGTTCTACAATATGTCACACCACATTGTCCTACGCGATGTCACACGACATTATCCTACGCGATATCACACTGTATTGTCCTTCGCGATATCAAACTTCATTGTCACTACATTGTCCTACGCGATATCACACTTCATTGTCCAACACACGACACTGTCCTGAGCGATATCACATTACATTGTACAACACTATATCATACTATATTGTCCTACACGCTATCACACTACATTGTCATACACGATGTCACACTACTTTGTCCTACACACGACATTGTCCAACGCGATATCACACTACATTGTCCAACGCGATATCACACTGTATTGTCCTACGTGATGTCACGCTACATAGTCCTAAAAGATGTCACACTAAATTGCTCTACACGATGTCACACTATATTGCTCTACACGATGGCACACTACACACGACATTGCCCTACGTGATGTCACACTACATTGCTCTACACGATGTCACACTACATTGTTCTACACGATGTCGCACTACGTTGTTCTACACGATGTCACACTACGTTGTCCTACACGATGTCACACTACATTGTCCTACACGATGTCACACTACGTTGTCCTACAAGATGTCACACTACGTTGTCCTACACGATGTCACACTACATTGCTCTACAGGATGTCACACTACATTGTCCTACACGATGTCACATTACATTGTTCTACATTATGTCACACAACATTGCCCCGCATGACGTCACACTAAATTGTCCTACAGGATATCACACCACATTGCTCTAAACGATGTCACACCACATTGCTCTACACGATGTCAAACTCCATAGCCCTGCATGACGTCACACTACATTGCTCTACACAGTGTTCTACACGATATCAAACTACATTGTCCTACACAATGTCACACTACATTGCTAAACACGATATCACACCACATTGTCCTTCACGATGTCACACCACATTGTTCTACACGATGTCACACTACATTGCTCTACATGACGTCACACTACATTGCTCTACACAGTGTTCTACACGATATCAAACTACATTGTCCTACACGATGTCACACTACATTGCTAAACACGATATCACACCACATTGTCCTGCACGATGTCACACCACATTGTTCTACACGATGTCACACTACATTGCTCAACATGACGTCACACTACATTGCTCTACACAGTGTTCTACACGATATCAAACTACATTGTCCTACACGATGTCACACTACATTGCTCTACACGATATCACACCACATTGTTCTACACGATGTCACACCACATTGTTCTACACGATGTCACACCACATTGTTCTACATGATGTCACACCTCATTGCCCTACATGACGTCACACTACATTGCTCTACACAGTGTTCTACACGATATCAAACTATATTGTCCTACAAGATGTCACACTACATTGCTCTACACGATATCACACCACATTGTTCTATACGATATCACACCACATTGTCCAACACGATGGCACACTACATTGTCCTGCACGATGTCACACCACATTGTTCTACACAATATCACACTACATTGTCCTACACGATGTCACACTACATTGCTAAACACGATATCACACCACATTGTTCTATACGATATCACACCACATTGTCCAACACGATGGCACACTACATTGTCCTGCACGATGTCACACCACATTGTTCTACACAATATCACACTACATTGTCCTACGCGATATCACACTTCATTGTCACTACATTGTCCTACTCGATATCACACTTCATTTTCCAACACACGACACTGTCCTGCGCGATATCACATTACATTGTACGACACGATATCATACTACATTGTCCTACACGATATCACACTACATTGTTCTACACGATGTCACACTACTTTGTCCTACACACGACATTGTCCTACGCGATATCACACTACATTGTCCTACGCGATATCACACAGCATTGTCCTACGCGATGTCACACTACATTGTCCTACACGATGTCACACTAAATTGCTCTACAGGATGTAACACCACATTGTTCTATACGATATCACACCACATTGTCCTACACGATGTCACACTACATTGTCCTGCACGATGTCACACCACATTGTTCTACACAATATCACACTACATTGTCCTACACGATGTCACACTACATTGCTAAACATGATATCACACCACATAGTCCTGCACGATGTCACACCACATTGTTCTACACAGTGTTCTACACGATATCAAACTATATTGTCCTACAAGATGTCACACTACATTGCTCTACACGATATCACACCACATTGTTCTATACGATATCACACCACATTGTCCTACACGATGTCACACTACATTGTCCTGCACGATGTCACACCACATTGTTCTACACAATATCACACTACATTGTCCTACACGATGTCACACTACATTGCTAAACACGATATCACACCACATTGTCCTGCACGATGTCACACCACATTGTTCTACACGATGTCACACTACATTGGCCTACACGATATCACACTACATTGCTCTACACGATATCTCACCACATTGTCCTACACGATATCACACCACATTGCTCTACATGATATCACACTACATTTTCCTACACGATGTCACACCACATTGTTCTACACGATGTCACACTACATTGCTCTACACGATACCACACCATTGTCCTACACGATGTCACACCACATTGCTTTACACGATGTCACACACATTGCTCTACACGATATCACACTACATTGTCCTACACGAAGGGACACTACATTGCTCTACACGATATCACACCACATTGTTCTACACAATATCACACTACATTGTCCTACGCGATATCACACTTCATTGTCACTACATTGTCCTACTCGATATCACACTTCATTTTCCAACACACGACACTGTCCTGCGCGATATCACATTACATTGTACGACAAGATATCATACTACATTGTCCTACACGATATCACACTACATTGTTCTACACGATGTCACACTACTTTGTCCTACACACGACATTGTCCTACGCGATATCACACTACAATGTCCTACGCGATATCACACAGCATTGTCCTACGCGATGTCACACTACATTGTCCTACACGATGTCACACTAAATTGCTCTACAGGATGTAACACCACATTGTTCTATACGATATCACACCACATTGTCCTACACGATGTCACACTACATTGTCCTGCACGATGTCACACCACATTGTTCTACACAATATCACACTACATTGTCCTACACGATGTCACACTACATTGCTAAACATGATATCACACCACATAGTCCTGCACGATGTCACACCACATTGTTCTACACAGTGTTCTACACGATATCAAACTATATTGTCCTACAAGATGTCACACTACATTGCTCTACACGATATCACACCACATTGTTCTATACGATATCACACCACATTGTCCTACACGATGTCACACTACATTGTCCTGCACGATGTCACACCACATTGTTCTACACAATATCACACTACATTGTCCTACACGATGTCACACTACATTGCTAAACACGATATCACACCACATTGTCCTGCACGATGTCACACCACATTGTTCTACACGATGTCACACTACATTGGCCTACACGATATCACACTACATTGCTCTACACGATATCTCACCACATTGTCCTACACGATATCACACCACATTGCTCTACATGATATCACACTACATTTTCCTACACGATGTCACACCACATTGTTCTACACGATGTCACACTACATTGCTCTACACGATACCACACCATTGTCCTACACGATGTCACACCACATTGCTTTACACGATGTCACACACATTGCTCTACACGATATCACACTACATTGTCCTACACGAAGGGACACTACATTGCTCTACACGATATCACACCACATTTGCCTACAAGATGTCACACTGCATTGTCCTACACGATGTCACACTACATTATCCTACACGATCTCACACTATATTGTTCTACAAGATGTCACACCACATATTCCAACGCGATGTCACACGACATTATTCTACGCGATATCACACTACATTGTCCTACGCGATATCACACTTCATTGTCACTACATTGTCCTACTCGATATCACACTTCATTTTCCAACACATGACACTGTCCTGCGCGATATCACATTACATTGTACGACACGATATCATACTACATTGTCCTACACGATATCACACTACATTGTTCTACACGATGTCACACTACTTTGTCCTACACACGACATTGTCCTACGCGATATCACACTACATTGTCCTACGCGATATCACACAGCATTGTCCTACGCGATGTCACACTACATTGTCCTACACGATGTCACACTAAATTGCTCTACAGGATGTAACACTACATTGCTCTACACGATGGCACACTACACACGACATTGTCCTATGCGATATCACACTACATTGTCCTACGCGATATTACACTGCATTGTCCTACGCGATGTTACACTACATTGTCCTACGCGAAGTCACACTAAATTGCTCTACACGATTTCACACTACATTGTTCTACACGATGCCGCACTACGTTGCTCTACACGATGTCGCACTACATTGTCCTACTCGATGTCAAACTACGTTGTCCTACAAGATGTCACACTACGTTGTCCTACACGATGTCACACTACGTTGTCCTACATGATGTCACACTACATTTCTCTAAAGGATGTCACACTACATTGTCCTACACGATGTCACACTGCATTGTTCTACATGACGTCACACTACATTGCCCTGCATGACGTCACACTACATAGTTCTACAGGATATCACACCACATTGGTCTACACGATGTCACACCACATTGCTCTACACGATGGCACACTACACACGACATTGTCCTACGCGATATCACACTACGTTGTCTTACGCGATATTACACTGCATTGTTCTACACGATGTCACACTACATTGTCCTACACGATGTCACACTACATTGTCCTACATGATGTCGTACTACATCGCTGTACACGATGTCACACTACATTGCTCTACAGGATGTCACACTACATTGTCCTACACGATGTCACACTACGTTGTCCTACATGATGTCGTACTACATCGCTGTACACGATGTCACAATACATTGCTCTACAGGATGTCACACTACATTGTCCTACACGATGTCACACTACGTTGTCCTACACGATGTCACACTACATTGTCCTACATGATGTCACACTACATCGCTGTACACGATGTCACACTACATTGCTCTACAGGATGTCACACTACATTGTCCTACACGATGTCACAATACATGGTTCTACATGATGTCACACTGCATTGCCCTGTATGACGTCACACTACATTGCCCTACAGGATATCACACCACATTTCTCTACACGATGTCACACTACATTGCTATACACGATGTCACACTACATTGCCCTACATGACGTCACACTACATTGCTCTACACATTGTTCTACACGATATCACACTTCATTGCTCTACACGATATCACACTACATTGTCCTACACGCTATCACACCACATTGCTCTACACAATGTCACACCACATTGTTCTACACGATATCACACCACATTATTCTACAAGATGTCACACCACATTGCTCTACACGATATCACACCACATTGTTCTACACGATATCACACCACATTGTTCTACATAATATCACACTACATTGTCCTACACGATGTCACACCACATTGCTCTACACGATGTCACACCACATTATTGTTCTGCACGATGTCACACCACTTTGCTCTATATGATATCACACTACATTGTCCTACACTATATCACGACACATTGTTCTACATGATATCACACTACACTGTCCTACACGATGGCACACCACATTGCTCTACACGATGTCACACCACATTGCTCTACACGATATCACACCACATTATTGTTCTGCACGATGTCACACCACATTGTCCTGCACGATGTCACACCACATTGCTCTACACGATGTCACACCACATTGTTCTGCACGATATCACACTACATTGTTCTAAATGACATCACACTACATTGTCCTACACGATATCACACATAGTCCTACACGATGTCACACTACATTGTTCTACACTATGTCACACTACATTGTCCTACATGATATCACACTACATTGTCATACACGATCTCACACCACATTGTCCTACAAACGACATTGTCCTACGCGATATCAAACTACGTTGTCCAACACGATATCACACTACATTGTTCTACAGGATGTCACAATACATTGTCCTACAAACGACATTGTCCTACGCGATATCACACTACATTGTCCAACACGATATCACACTACATTGCTCTACATGATGTCACACTACATTGTTCTACGCGATATCACACTACATTGTCCTACACGATGTCACAATACATTGTTCTACATGATATCACACTACACTGTTCTGCATGACATCACACTACATTGTTCTACACGATGTCACACTACATTGTCCTACACGATGTCACACTACATTGTCCTCACGATGTCACACGACATTGTCCTACATGATATCACATTACATTGTTCTACACGATGTCCTACTACATTGTCCTACATGATATCACACTACATTTTTCTACACGATGTCACACTACATTGTTCTACGTGAGGTCACACTACATTGTCACACTACATTGTTCTACACGATATGACACTACATTGTTCTACACGATATCACACTACATTGTTCTACACGATGTCACAATACATTGTCCTACAAACGACATTGTCCTACGCGATATCACACTACATTGTCCAACACGATATCACACTACATTGCTCTACATGATGTCACACTACATTGTTCTACGCGATATCACACTACATTGTCCTACACGATGTAACACTACGTTTTTCTACATGATATCACACTACACTGTTCTGCATGACATCACACTACATTGTTCTACGCGATGTCACACTACATTGTCCTACACGATGTCACACTACATTGTCCTCACGATGTCACACGACATTGTCCTACATGATATCACATTACATTGTTCTACACGATGTCATACTACATTGTCCTACATGATATCACACTACATTTTTCTACACGATGTCACACTACATTGTTCTACGTGAAGTCACATTACATTGTCACACTACATTGTTCTACACGATATGACACTACATTGTTCTACACGATATCACACTACATTGCTCTACACGATGTCACACTACATTGTCCTACACGATGTCACACTACAATGTCCTACACGATAACACACTACATTGTTCTACTCGATGTCACACTACATAGTCCTACACGATGTCACACTACATTGTTCTACACTATGTCACACTACATTGTCCTACATGATATCACACTACATTGTCATACACGATGTCACACTACATTGTCTTACAAACGACATTGTCCTACGCGATATCACACTACATTGTCCAACACGATATCACGCTACATTGTTCTACACGATATCACACTACATTGTCCTACACGATAACACACTAAATTGTCCTACGCGATAACACACTACATTGCTCTACATGATGTCACAATACATTGTTCTACGCGAAGGCACACTACATTGCTCTACACGATATCACACCTACTACATGATATCACACCAAATTGCTCTACATGATAACACACCACATTGTCCTACATGATATCACACTACATTGTCCTACATGATATCAGAATACATTGTTCTACATGATATAACAATACATTGTTCTACATGATATCTCATTACATTGCTCTGCATGGTATCACACTACATTGTTGTACTTGATATCAAACAACATGGCTGTACATGATATCACACCACTTTGTCCTACAGGATATCACAACACATTGTCGTACACGATATCACACCACATTTTCCTACAAGATGTCACACTGCATTGTCCTACACGATGTCACACTACATTATCCTACACGATCTCACACTACATTGTTCTACAATATGTCACACCACATTGTCCTACGCGATGTCACACGACATTATCCTACGCGATATCACACTGCATTGTCCTTCGCGATATCACACTTCATTGTCACTACATTGTCCTACGCGATATCACACTTCATTGTCCAACACACGACACTGTCCTGAGCGATATCACATTACATTGTACAACACTATATCATACTATATTGTCCTACACGCTATCCCACTACATTGTCATACACGATGCCACACTACTTTGTCCTACACATGACATTGTCCTACGCGATATCACACTACATTGTCCTACGCGATATCACACTGTATTGTCCTACGTGATGTCACGCTACATAGTCCTACAAGATGTCACACTAAATTGCTCTACACGATGTCACACTATATTGCTCTACACGATGGCACACTACACACGACATTGCCCTACGTGATGTCACACTACATTGTCCTACGCGATGTCACACTAAATTGCTCTACACGATGTCACACTACATTGTTCTACACGATGTCGCACTACGTTGTTCTACACGATGTCACACTACATTGTCCTACACGATGTCACACTACATTGTCCTACACGATGTCACACTACGTTGTCCTACAAGATGTCACACTACGTTGTCCTACACGATGTCACACTACATTGTTCTACAGGATGTCACACTACATTGTCCTACACGATGTCACACTACATTGTTCTACATGATGTCACACAACATTGCCCTGCATGACGTCACACTTAATTGTCCTACAGGATATCACACCACATTGCTCTAAACGATGTCACACCACATTGCTCTACACGATGTCAAACTCCATTGCCCTGCATGACGTCACACTACATTGCTCTACACAGTGTTCTACACGATATCAAACTACATTGTCCTACACGATGTCACACTACATTGCTAAACACGATATCACACCACATTGTCCTGCACGATGTCACACCACATTGTTCTACACGATGTCACACTACATTGCTCTACATGAAGTCACACTACATTGCTCTACACAGTGTTCTACACGATATCAAACTACATTGTCCTACACGATGTCACACTACATTGCTCTACACGATGTCACATCACATTGTTCTACACGATGTCACACCACATTGTTCTACACGATGTCACACCACATTGCCCTACATGACGTCACACTACATTGCTCTACACAGTGTTCTACACGATATCAAACTATATTGTCCTACACGATGTCACACTACATTGCTCTACACGATATCACACCACATTGTTCTATACGATATCACACCACATTGTCCTATACGATGTAACACTACATTGTCCTGCACGATGTCACACCACATTGTTCTACACAATATCACACTACATTGTCCTACACGATGTCACACTACATTGCTAAACACGATATCACACCACATTGTCCTGCACGATGTCACACCACATTGTTCTACACGATGTCACACTACATTGCCCAACACGATATCACACTACATTGCTCTACACGATGTCACACCACATTGTCCTACACGATAGCACACCACATTGCTCTACATGATATCACACTACATTTTCCTACACGATGTCACACCACATTGTTCTACACGATGTCACACTACATTGCTCTACACGATACCACACCATTGTCCTACACGATGTCACACCACATTGCTTTACACGATGTCACACCACATTGCTCTACACGATATCACACTACATTGTCCTACACGAAGGGACACTACATTGCTCTACACGATATCACACCACATTTGCCTACAAGATGTCACACTGCATTGTCCTACACGATGTCACACAACATTATCCTACACGATCTCACACTACATTGTTCTACAAGATGTCACACCACATAGTCCTACGCGATGTCACACGACATTGTTCTACGCGATATCACACTACATTGTCCTACGCGATATCACACTTCATTGTCACTACATTGTCCTACGCGATATCACACTTCATTGTCCAACACACGACACTGTCCTGCGCGATATCACATTACATTGTACGACACGATATCATACTACATTGTCCTACACGATATCACACTACATTGTTCTACACGATGTCACACTACTTTGTCCTACACACGACATTGTCCTACGCGATATCACACTACATTGTCCTACGCGATATCACACAGCATTGTCCTACGCGATGTCACACTACATTGTCCTACACGATGTCACACTAAATTGCTCTACAGGATGTAACACTACATTGCTCTACACGATGGCACACTACACACGACATTGTCCTATGCGATATCACACTACATTGTCCTACGCGATATTACACTGCATTGTCCTACGCGATGTCACACTACATTGTCCTACGCGAAGTCACACTAAATTGCTCTACACGATTTCACACTACATTGTTCTACACGATGTCGCACTACGTTGCTCTACACGATGTCGCACTACATTGTCCTACTCGATGTCAAACTACGTTGTCCTACAAGATGTCACACTACGTTGTCCTACACGATGTCACACTACGTTGTCCTACATGATGTCACACTACATTTCTCTAAAGGATGTCACACTACATTGTCCTACACGATGTCACACTGCATTGTTCTACATGACGTCACACTACATTGCCCTGCATGACGTCACACTACATAGTTCTACAGGATATCACACCACATTGCTCTACACGATGTCACACCACATTGCTCTACACGATGGCACACTACACACGACATTGTCCTACGCGATATCACACTACGTTGTCCTACGCGATATTACACTGCATTGTTCTACACGATGTCACAATTACATTGTCCTACAGGATGTCACACTACGTTGTCCTACATGATGTCGTACTACATCGCTGTACACGATGTCACACTACATTGCTCTACAGGATGTCACACTACATTGTACTACACGATGTCACACTACGTTGTCCTACATGATGTCGTACTACATCGCTGTACACGATGTCACACTACATTGCTCTACAGGATGTCACACTACATTGTCCTACACGATGTCACACTAAGTTGTCCTACACGATGTCACACTACATTGTCCTACATGATGTCACACTACATCGCTGTACACGATGTCACACTACATTGCTCTAGAGGATGTCACACTACATTGTCCTACACGATGTCACAATACATGGTTCTACATGATGTCACACTGCATTGCCCTGCATGACGTCACACTACATTGCCCTACAGGATATCACACCACATTGCTCTACACGATGTCACACTACATTTCTATACACGATGTCACACTACATTGCCCTACATGACGTCACACTACATTGCTCTACACATTGTTCTACACGATATCACACTTCATTGCTCTACACGATATCACACTACATTGTCCTACACGATATCACACCATATTGCTCTACACGATGTCACACCACATTGTTCTACACGATATCACACCACATTATTCTACACGATGTCACACCACATTGCTCTACACGATATCACACCACATTGTTCTACACTATATCACGACACATTGTTCTACATGATATCACACTACACTGTCCTACACGATGGCACACCACATTGCTCTACACGATATCACACCACATTATTGTTCTGTACGATGTCACACCACATTGTCCTGCACGATGTCACACCACATTGCTCTACACGATGTCACACCACATTGTTCTGCACGATATCACACTACATTGATCTAAATGACATCACACTACATTGTCCTACACGATATCACACATTGTTCTACACGATGTCACACCACATTGCTCTACACGATATCACGCCACATTGTCCTACACGATGTCACGCCACATTGTCCTACACGATGTTACGCTACATTGCTCTACACGATATCACACCACATTGTTCTACACTATATCACGACACATTGTTCTACATGATATCACACTACACTGTCCTACACGATGGCACACCACATTGCTCTACACGATATCACACCACATTATTGTTCTGTACGATGTCACACCACATTGTCCTGCACGATGTCACACCACATTGCTCTACACGATGTCACACCACATTGTTCTGCACGATATCACACTACATTGATCTAAATGACATCACACTACATTGTCCTACACGATATCACACATTGTTCTACACGATGTCACACCACATTGCTCTACACGATATCACGCCACATTGTCCTACACGATGTCACGCCACATTGTCCTACACGATGTCACGCTACATTGTTCTACCCGATGTCACCCTACATTGTCATTCACGATGTCACACCACATTGTCCTACACGATGTCACACCACATTGTTCTACACGATGTCACACCACATTGCTCTACACGATATCAAGCAATATTGTCCTGCACGATGTCACGCCACATTGTCCTACACGATGTCACGCTACATTGGTCTACACGATATCACGCTACATTGCTCTACACGATATCGCACATTGTTCTACACGATGTCACACCACATTGCTCTACACGATGTCACACCACATTATTTTTCTGCACGATGTCACACCACATTGTCGTGCACGATGTCACACTACATAGGTCTACACGATGTCACACCACATTGTCCTGCACGATGTCACACCACATTACTCTACACGATATCACACCTCATTGTCCTACAGGATATCACACTACATTGTTCTACACGATATCATAACACATTGTCCTAAACGATGTCACACCACGTTGCTCTACACGATATCACACCTTATTGTCCTACACGATGGCACACCACATTGCTCTACACGATATCACACCACATTGTTCTACACGATATCACACCACATTGCTCTACACGATGTCACACCACATTGTTCTGCACGATGTCACACCACATTGTCCTGCACGATGTCACACCACATTGTTCTACACGATGTCACACCACATTGCTCTACACGATATCACACCACATTGTCCTACAGGATATCACACCACATTACACTACACGATGTCACGCTACATTGTTCTACACGATATCACGCTACATTGCTCTACACGATATCGCACATTGTTCTACACGATGTCACACCACATTGCTCTACACGATGTCACACCACATTATTGTTCTGCACGATGTCACACCACATTGTCGTGCACTATGTCACACCACATTATTTTTCTGCACGATGTCACACTACATTGTCCTGCACGATGTCACACCACATTGCTCTACACGATGTCACACCACATTGTCCTGCACGATGTCACACCACATTGTTCTGCACGATGTCACACCACATTGCTCTTCACAATATCGCACAACATTGTCCTACAGGATATCACACCACATTACTCTACACGATGTCACGCTACATTGTTCTACACGATGTCACGCTACATTGCTCTACACGATATCGCACATTGTTCTACACGATGTCACACCACATTGCTCTACACGATGTAACACCACATTATTGTTCTGCACGATGTCACACCACATTGTCGTGCACGATGTCACACAACATTATTGTTCTGCACCATGTCACACTACATTGTCCTGCACGATGTCACACCACATTGCTCTACACGATATCACACCTCAATGTCCTACAGGATATCACACCACATTGCTCTACACGATATCACACCACATTGTCCTACACGATGTCACACCACATTGCTCTACACGATGTTACACCACATTGCTCTACACGATATCACACCACATCGCTCTACACGATATCACACTACATTTTCCTACACGATGGCACACCACATTGCTCTACACGATATCACACCACATTGTTCATCACGATATCACACCACATTGCTCTACACGATGTCACACCACATTGTCCTGCACGATGTCACACCACATTGCTCTACACGATGTCACACCACATTGCTCTACACGATATCACACCACATTGTCCTACACGATGTCACACCTCATTACTCTACACGATATCACACTACATTGTCCTACACGATGGCACACTACATTGCTATACACGATATCACACCACATTGTTCTACACGATGTCACACTACATTGCTCTACAAGATATCACACCACATTATTGTTCTGCACGATGTCACACCACATTGCTCTACACGATGTCACACCATATTGTTCTACACGGTGTCGCACTACATTGTCCTACATTATATCACACTACATTGCTCTACACGACATCACACCACATTATTGTTCTGCACGATGTCACACCACATTACTCTACACGATGTCACACAACATTGTTCTACACGATATCACACCACATTGTTCTACACGATGTCACACCACATTGCTTTACACGATATCACACCACATTATTGTTCTGCACGATGTCACACCACATTGCTCTACATGATGTCACATTACACGATATCACACTACATTGTGACCTACACGATATCACACCACATTGTCCTACATGATGTCACACCACATTGTCCTACACGATGTCACACCACATTGTCCTACACGATGTCTCACTACATTGCTCTACATGATGTCACACGACATTGCTCTACATGACGTCACACTACATTATTATACATGATATGACATTACATTGTTCTACATGATGTCACACTATATTGTCGTGCATGATATCACGCTACATTGTCCTGCATGATATCACGCTACATTATTATACATGATATGACATAACATTGTTCTAAATTATATCACACTACATTGTCCTGCATGATATCACGCTACATTGTTCTACATGATATAATACTACATTATTCTACATGATATCACACTACATTGTTGTACATGATATCACATTACATTGTTCTACATGATGTCACACTGCATTGCTGTACATAATATCACACTACATTGTCGTACACGATATCACACTACATTGCTATGCATGATATCACACTGCATTGTTCTGCATGATATCACACTACATTGATCTACATGATATCACACTACATTGTTCTACATGAAATCACACTACATTATCCTACATGATATCACACCACATTGTTCTACATGCTATCACACTATATTGTTAAAGAAGCAAACTATAGGTTTACCACTACTAATTACATCTAAGCCTCCGAGGTGTAGACATCTAAGCCTCCGAGGTGTAGTCGAATGTAGTTCCTATAATAAAAAGTAATCCCTCCTTTTTTGATGAAAACTGGTATTATAAGTGGGGGAAAACTGCCATTTCTATTCGATTTTGTGGTTGTATATCTAAGAAGCGTATTAATAGGTTTTACTGGATCACTGATGAACATTTTCGAAATTTCGACTCTATACTTACACTTTGTGAGCAATGAAAACAGTCAATCAGCAATGAAAACAGTCAATCAATGAAAACAGCTGTACCCTTGACCTGTTTAGTAAACAAACAAGAACTTTCTTACATGTCTGGTGACCCCACCTTTTCTGGTGATTTTTCAAGTGGAAAACTAGTTTTCTATATGAAAATTACACTGCTGCATTATCCATACTTGAGTTGTCATTAATATGTGATACTTTAACATTGGTTTCTATGGGGAAAATAATCAGTGGTACAATACCTATAGGTGAGCAATCAAAGGGGCATAAGCATTGCAATAATGAACAAGGGAAATAAACCAGTATTACTCCGATGTAAAACATCTACTGTTTATCTCCCTTTAATCATTAATGTGTATGTGTTTGCATGAATACTTGCATTAATCGATTTAAAGAACGAACGAAAGTAAAAATGAATAAATGGACGGAGGAAGTGATGGGGAGGGAGGTGTGGAGGAAGCGAGGAGGGAGGGAGAAAGGGAGGGTCGGACGGACGGACGGACAAAAGGACGAAAGAACGAACGAACGAACAAACAAAATAACGAATGAACGTTTGAATGCAAAATATAGGAGAAAAGAGAGTCAAAAGTATCGACTTAATAGTATTAACTTAGAATAGGAGTGAAGGAAACAAAACACACAAAAAAACATTACATGACTAGATTGTATTAAATCGGAAATGAATAAGGAAGGGAGAAAAAGCAAAAGGTAATAAAAGAAGGAACATATATATTGTGTAGAAGACATTAAGGAAGTAAGAGGAGCAAGGGTAGAAGTTAGTTTATATGGGGAGGAGGTGTGTGTGGGTGGGGGTGGGGGAGTGCGTGGATGGGGGCGGATAGTAAACAAAAGGAACGTCAGATGACGATAAACTATAACAATATAGCAGCTATTGAGTGATTGTAATACCACACCATTGACGTCATTACATTCCCATTTACATTCCCATCCTTGACAAACGCCTACTATATCATATCGCTAAGGCACAAATACATCATATATTAGCTTTTAAATGTTGCAGTATGTTTAGCAATATTAGGATATTATTGATCAGTAGGAGAAAATCAGTGGATATAGTGCCTGCAGAGTCGCGTTAACTATGTCGCACACTTCAAGTGTGATGACGGGATTACCAGTCTCAAGCGCGGATACGCGAATTGAGATAAGGAGGTTCCAGCGTTTAAAACTGAATTGACACTGCCCACCACCCATCCTCATCCACCCACTCACAAAACACATATACATATGCTCTCAACTTATTTGTTATGGTGTTTCATTGCAAGATTCGATACTGAGCTTGTGCTTTTTTCCAAAGAGACCATAGATCCAAAATTGACGTAGACTTATCACGTTTCATTGTCAGCGTCTCCGTGGCCGTGATGTTAAAGACGCCGTGTCTAAAACCTTTTCGCCTCTCACCGTTGCGCGTTCGAATCCCACTGAGAGCTCGTCTTGTCAAGTGAGAAAGTGTCGGATTCTACCATGGAAAATGGAATGGCCTGCGTCTACCACAAAAACAATCGACCGTCATATATGGCCTAACATGTGCAGAAAAAACACCATTCAAACAAACAAACACTTTTTAACGATAATACATACAAATGATACAAAACCACCACAGATATAAACCTATGTTTTCGTGGGAACAGTACATATATCTGCTGTTTGTTATCATTGACAACAACAGCGAGCAGCATACAATGAAACTGAACTTTTATAAGCGTTGACAAATTTGCGAAATATATTTTATATGCAATTTATAAAATCACATCAGCTGTTTGCGTGACATCAACACTTCAAGTAGGCTGATTTTCAGTCATCAACATTAAATTCCCATTATGAAGTAGCATATTAAAACAAAAGTTAAGCGCAATCAAACATAATGACTTCGTATTGTCGCGCAGTCATCATGTTTTGTATAAACTAACAAAAAAGCATAAAAAAGCTGATGTAATGCCAGCTGTTTTATTTGCCGTGCACTAATTTCCAAGTCAAGCTTCCTTTTTAAAGAGGTCAAATTATGATGGTAGATTCGGTGCTAATTATTCAATGAGTCGAAGACGTTGTTTACCGTTGTTTTATGTAATTGCGTTTTACTTCATTTTAGGCTATATTTGACGGTCGACTTTTAGTGGTGTAGGCAGACCACCCACTTTTTCCTTTGTAGAACCTGTACTGTATATCTTCCGCATCCGTAGGAATCGGCACTTTCTCACTTACAAGTTGAGCTCCCAGCGGGATTCGAACCCGCAGTGGTGAGAGGCGAGAAGGTTTCACACTCAGTGTCTTTACCATCCCGGCCACGGAATCATTCAGATATTTACTCGTATATATGTTTATTTAATCAAAGATGAAAAAGTAGGAGGGAAGACAAGATATCAAGCTAAAACATACAGATATTAAAGAGAATTTAGCGACACAATCAAACAAGCTCTATTGTTGAGACTTCTTAACAACTTGGAAAAGGGTGATAGAATTATCAAAATGTAAATATATGAGCATTTGAAGGTTGTTCTAAAACGGATAAAGGAGCCGCTGTTTTTAGAACTATGATGTCATAGTTCCAAATTACCATATATGGAATATTGGTAAATATCATTTAAAGCAAAAACAAATCACTGCAAATGAATGCACAATTCTGGACATATAAAGCATTAATTTATTGCCATATTTTTCATAGAATTGTCATTTTTTCCCCTATGAATCAGTAATTTTTCACATTAATAAATATTCCATATATTAGAACTGTGATGTCATAGCTCTGGTTTGGCCGTGTAGCTACATTCCCTTTAATACACAAGCTTATATATACGTGTCATTGCATGTGACACGTACAGTGCATGAAAAGAGTTCGGCCTCGGTAGCTGAATGAATATGGTCTTGAGCTTTAGGGCTGCAGAACTCTGCCCCGCGTGGGTTTGCCCCTGGCGGAGGCATGTCTGATGGGAACCTTCATCCTTCATCTCACTTCCCACTGAGATTGTTGTCACAATATAACATAATAAGCTGTGATGACGGGACTTTAAACTCCATTTCATTATGCTACACGATAGAATAAAGGGTTTTCTTGTAATCTAAGGTTTATCATTTTATTCTTTAACATAACTAACACTTATAACGTCAACGTCTTCTTAACACTTGATCCTCCTTCATATACTACTGATTAAAAAGCTACGTTGATTTCGATGCTTGCTGAAACTTGGCACGAATACGACGTGATTACCTAAACACAAAGGAATAACTCATCATTTGTTAAAGGGTAACATTGCTATCTTGATTCTTAAAAGTCTCGCGGAGTAACATTAGTTTTATCTTCTTGATAATTTACGTACTTAGTTTAATAATAGTTTATTGCAGTTATGTTACAATACATCAATTCAACATCACAATATTCATAGCAACATATGCAAATGGATTGAACTACAAGTTATTACAACATTAGTTACATAATTTACGTACATTGTATTTACAAATCAAACTTAAATTGCCATAATAATTCGAATCAAATTCGTTCGGCATATTTATTAGTAATTGTAGAATGCAAAGGATATCATGAATTTAATAAACAAAAAGTAGACAAATATACATTTCAAAAAACAGACAGATGGAGGGACAAACCGACAGAGTGACGGGACGGACGGACGGACAGACGACAGACAGACCGAAAAAGAGGCAGGCAGGCAGACAGACTATCAGATTCTCAATATGTCGACAGTTGGAATAGACAAGCCGAGCGACCCCATATACTTGAGTGTATGATCCGGGGATGTAAGGAACCAAAATGTCATAGTAAGTGTAGGGTGTTCCCGGAGTATCTTTGTCTCCTTCTCACCCTCTCTCCTCTCGCTCCCTTCTAAAGTTCTTCCCTTTTCCAATCATCTCTCTCCCTTTCTCCACCTCTATCTCTCTATCTCACTCACTTTCTCCTCTACCCACTCTCTCTCTCTCTCTCTCTCTCTCTCTCTCTCTCTCTCTCTCTCACACACACACACCAAGTTCAATCTAAGACAAAATACTGAACAAAATCAATACACCGGGAAGAGACTACAGAACTTCTGTAATAATAGACTTGCGGTGAGAGACCTAAAAGCATGTAGAAAGCCTGGTTTTAAGATGGAATCTATTGATTTTGTGTCGCGGCAACAACGCGCAATGAGAGAATCCAGCGATTGATCAGTAACGTCAGAGGAATAGCAGCACTAAATTGGTTTGCGTATTATATCGAAATCAGCTCTTTTATCAGCCTTTTCAGTGTTTTTATGGGAATTTCAATAGAATGTCTGGGGTTTTCTTCGTGCCGACGGCAGCGAATGAACATAGCGATAGTGAAACGCTCTGAGAGGAATTCGTAATTATTCCGCAAGTCAGATCTTAATGGATTATTTCAGAAAATGATTAATAAGGATTTGCGTCTTTTTTTGGTTCTCAAAGGGAAAATAACGTTATCATTTTACCGATTCTGTTTTAAGCAAATTCAATATATTTTAAATTAGTAAAAACAGATACATAGCGGGACGAAAAGTGGAGATAATCTGTGCGCTTACTGATCAAACTGCACGCACAATCAATGCGTTTTTTGTGTATAGCACGAATACACGTAGCACGAGCATTTGTAGGCATGTATTGAATTGAATTGAATAGCCCAAGCGCATATGTAGCGCATGTAGCACAACCACATGTAGTGCAACCACATGTAGGACAACCACATGTAGCAAAATCCACATGTAGTGCAACCACATGTAGGACAACCACATGTAGCACAACCACATGTAGCACAACCACATGTAGCGCAAACACATGTAGCGCAACCACATGTAGCGCAACCACATGTAGCACAACCACATGCAGCGCAACCACATGTAGCGCAACCACATGTAGCACAACCATATGTAGCGCAACCACATGTAGTACAACCACATGTAGTGCAACCACATGTAGCACAACCACATGTAGCACAACCACATGTAGTGCAACCACATGTAGCGCAACCACATTTTTATGTATTTGTTATCTTATAGTTGCCTTGTGGAACGTCGTTGGTTCTACCCTGGTGCCTGCCCGTGCACACACATTTCCCGGAGAGACACCTGGAATCTTCCTCCAGCATGGAAGCTGGAAAGTCGCCATATGACCTTAGCTGTTGGTGCGATAATAAAGTTCAATTCAGTTGTTATCTTACTTATTTCCTCACTTGTGAAAAAACACACAACAACAACAAAAAACGAGCTGACATATTAATATCAATATAGTTTATATAAAATAGACCGCAGCTTTTCTCAATAAAGTTACTTTGTATACATACAACGCCGTAAACATTTTAATACAAACGTGTCTTATCACCCTCTAATAATATAATTGAGTTGAATTGAATTGAAACTCCGAGATAAATGATATATTGAATTGAACTGAATTGAAGACTTTATTTTAAGAGGGTAGCCCAGTTAGTAAAAATATTAATCTTCCCAGAGGTCCTCTTTACAAAGCAATATAGTAAACAAAAATATATATACAAGTGTATGGCAACACAACGATATTGACAATGGAAACAAAAGTGTTCACACAAAATAAAAATCTATATCGTGATTCAATAACAATTTTAACGAAAACAATTTCAGTATACAGTACTTTTTATCCACTTTATATTATTGTTTTAAAAATATTTATCTGACGTGCAAGATCTTATATGCTCTGGGATTGCGTTCCAAAGTAAGATATACTTCCTTTAAAAAGCTCCTTACTTGGTTCAGGAGTCGTAAAGTTAATATCAAAATGAGATCGTAAATTGTGTGACCTTGTGTAATGTAACTCAAACATATCCAATGTATAAGAAGGAACAAGCTGCTAAGAAACTTTAAACATAAATTTAGCATAATTAGGCCCCTGATCAATAAGATTTGATTTGAGTAGCGTCAGTGAAATAGTTTGATATATGGAAAAGACTTATTTTTGTTGCAGAATTTTTTTTTATAATGTATTGGTTTTTGATCTCGGAACTCTTAATTTGAATTATATGTACAAGTTAGCAATACAGCCCTCATTTCAAGTATTATTAATCAACAACAACAGTCGAGCCATCCAGTTTTCCAATCCAAACATTTTCATAAACAATAATTAAACTGAAGGTGAGATGAGGGTCAATTTAATTGAGGGTCAATTTTATGCATATATATGCATAATTCAATTGAAAACTTAAGCAGATTTTGTGTGTTTTTATTGGCATTCAAGCTAGTATCCATTCCCAGTAAAAGGAAAATGAATTTCTAGGGGGAAAATATGTGTGGCTGCAATGCTAGCACTAGCAGGAACAGGATTGTCCAGCTAAAACTTCCATCGATCGAGTGTCACCGAGATTTCCCTCAAATGCCACCGTTTCCCAGCCCTTAATGGCAAATATTGATCCCTTTTTCCCCACGTCTACAGTTCATGTACATTTTACGTGAGTGGTTCAGTGATGGAATGGAAAGGAACAGAAAAGAAATTAACCAGAGATGATATAAAAATGCTTAGACCTCTGATATAACCAGTCAACGAACAAAAGAAAAAAAAAGGAATATTTCTGAAATGGTTTATTTTAATTGAATTGAATGGTTCATCAACAACACATTATGTGTTAGATATAGAAGCCCTTGAGAGAGAGGGTAGGAGGAGGGCGTGAGGTGAGGTGGGGTGGAGAAATGATATAAAAATGCTTAGATCTCTAATATAACCATTCGCGACGAACAAAAGAAAGAAAACTGAATATTTCTGAAATGGTTTATTTTAATTGAATTGAATGGTTCATCAACAACACAATATGTTTTAGTTATAGAAGCCCTAGAGAGAATGGGTAGGAGGAGGGAGTGGGGGTGGGGGGGGGGGGATAGAAAGGATATAAAAATGCTTAGATCTCTAATATAACCATTCGCGACGAACAAAAGAAAGAAAACTGAATATTTCTGAAATGGTTTATTTTAATTGAATTGAATGGTTCATCAACAACACTATATGTGTTAGTTATAGAAGCCCTTGAGAGAGAGAGGGTAGGAGGAGGGGGTGAGGGGTGGAGAAATGATATAAAAATGCTTAGATCTCTAATATAACCATTCGACGAACAAAAGAAAGAAAACTGAATATTTCTGAAATGGTTTATTTTAATTAATTGAATGGTTCATCCACAACACAATATGTGTTAGTTATAGAAGCTAGAGAGAGAGGGTAGGAGGAGGAGGGGTGGGGTGGGGTGGGGGGGGGGGGGGTAGAATGATAAATAGGAATCCATAAACTTGTCCTACTCTTACTGACGAATAGGTTCGTATGGTTCTCTAACGTGCTCGGAATAGACTCCGATGCACGGGACCGACCGACGGACGTGTCTAAGGGAAAGTGTCTTGCCTGGAAGAACATACCGACGAAACTCAGTGGCGCCGCTGGGGCCTGAACCAGGGTCCTTCGGATTTAAGTCCACCGTGCCACCCACTGGGTCACGCCAAAATCACGCCCCAAAACCTTTCATAGCTGTCCAGAGAAAACCTTCTTTGTGTGTGTGTGTGTGTGTGTGTGTGTGTGTGTGTGTGCGTGTGTGTGTGTGTGTGTTTCCGATTTTCCTAAAAATTAGCATTGTTTAGAAAACCTGATACCCCTTTGCTAGTAAATAAAAATGTGGCCTATTTTAGAATAAGCTATAGTACTGATTTATCAAATTGTAATTTGTTAGATGTTGGTAGATTTGTGCAGATTTGGGTATTTCGTGGCCCCGCCGCATAGATATAAACTGACCTACCTTTAGTTATCAATGTCAAACAAAATCATTCAATCAAGAGCTTTGAATATGAAAGATTTCAGCATTTCGTGGAATAATAATGTACTGTTATCCAAAACAACTAGGTAACACTTTGTGAGACGTAGCTTGGAGAGAAAAAAGAAATAAGAAATACTCGGTACTCGTATATATTATTATTTTCCAAATACCTCTACCCTGGCGTAACAAAATATTTCGAGTAGAAAAATAGATTTTTATAATAATAATAATAATAACAATAACAATAACAATAACAATAACAATAACAATAATAATAATAACAATAATAACAATAATAACAATAATAACAATAATACAAATAAATAAGACAATCAAACGAATGAAAGCAAAAATAATAATAATAATAATGAATAAAAATATTCGATATGAAACAAATTTTACATTTTTTCTTGAAACAAAAAATGCCTACTCAGTTATATCGATTAAGATTAAGTTTTATGCACCTTTTATTTTTTGTAACCCATTTCAACATTCTGTTCTCGTTTTTTTTATATTTCTAGTGTGTGCTTCTGCAGTATAGAGATGTTTACGCAAATGCAATTACTTCTGCTAAGATTTCCCTAAAATTCCAAATAACAAGACCAAGTGGCTGGAATTTCGCCAGACGCACGGCGGTAAAACAATAAATCGTAATATTACGGAACTGTTTCCATGGAAACCAAGCAACTTGTTATTTAATGAAATATGCAATAAGGTGTTTTGACAGATATGTTCAATCAATGTATCCAGTTGGTAGAATGTGGAGCATTTAAGCCATATACTTTATTTTGATGATAGTGGTGTTTTCTTTGGGAGAACATGTTAAGGTTCATCGTACAAGTAGACTTGTATGGTACAAAGTAAGATAAAGAATGGCTGAACAATAAACACGGTCATTTTCAAATGAAATACAAAATGAGAATGCAGAAGGAAAGGACAACATAAAAGAGGGGATAGGCAAATAAATACATCATTAGATAAGCACGTAAAACCATATATATGTTTACATTCGTTTTTTTGAAAAGAAAACAGAAACTTGTCCGCAATGAAAATACTCAGTGAACAAAAGTTGTGTATAGTAAACATGTATTTGAGGGGTTGAGGGTGGGCGGGGGAGTGGGGAGGGGTACTACAACAGATAGGTTGAAATCGTGAGAAAAAATAGGTAAGAAGCATCCTGAGGCTTGAGTGTGTCACAGTTTCACGAGCACCTCATGTTTAGAATGTATAATAAGTGGGCGGTGGGGGTTGATATACATACTCCGTATATAAACTCACTTCACCGAGATTCGCAAAAGCAAACAGCAGGGTGTGGTCTGTGCTAGGACTGACAATTTTAAAAGGAATCTCTTTCGAGTCTATTAGTTGGCCCTTAAAAGGACCGTTTTTGTGTTGTGTAACGCCGCTCCGACCGCCAGGAGCTCAAAAGTGATCACTCATTGTCTGCATTGTGACGTCGATTTCCGTATTGGCTTCATCTATGGTGTTGTTATTACCACCATCTTCGTCGTCGGTTTCCTCTTCTTCGTCGGAGTCGGTGATAATATCAACATCTTGATCGTAAAGTTCTTTGCGTAGCTCTGCAACTTCCTCGGCGCGGTCCCGTGCATATTCATAATACATGTTGCGTACTCCCTCCACGGCGGCGAGGCGGACCCTCAAGTTGTACCGGAAGTTCCTGTTACCTGCTTCCTTGGCTTCTTTATAGCGTTTGGTCAGACCTCGGACTTTGTCGTTGAGAAGGATGACTTGTTCGCAAGCTCTAGTAAGTTTTTTCTCGATAGTCATCAGTTCGTGTATCTTCAGGAAGCGATTAGCCTTGACAAATACATCAGCCATGGTGACGAGCAGAATGGAATTTGGTGAAATTGTACATCTAAAGCAGTTTATATACCATAAATTCCGGTGGCATCATTTGTAATGTCAGCTGCAAAACTCTGTATATTAGGGAGTAAACACGTGACACGTGCATTCACAGGAGACGCTTACCATAAGTGTAAGTGTATTGGCAATGTTCGGCACATGCCACATTCATATACACAATATGCTTCTTTGTGTAGTGTCACGTACGCAGACGTGTCACACATGTGTCATATGATAGGATTACAAAACGTATTTCAATCAAATCAACAGTATACTTCAGTATTCTAAATTTGTGTATTTGTAAAGAAAAGAAAAAATCAAACGCTATTGCTGAATTTCGGAATACAGATATTCGCTGTTCACAAACAAATTTATTATAAAAAACAGAACATGGCGATCTTGCAGTTTTTTTTATCAGGCATTAAAACTAGCACCTCGATTCATTTTTGTTTCCATTATCATTTTCACTTAAAACATGCTTGCTTATAATTTGTTTGAATGGTGATATTTTTAGCATATTTTAGGTCATACAATTTTTAAAAAGGAAAAATTGTTGAAGAGTCATGCCATCCCATTTGTCTTACCTCCCGCCATCCGTAAGAATCATATAATTTTATTAAATAAAATGGGATTTCTTCTTCTTAATTCTACCATTTTTTCTAGACGAAAACTATTGCGTATCAAGTATATTAATCTAATTAAAGCAGGTCCCAATGATCAGTACATGAAAAATGCTTATTAATAAATGCAGACAATTCTCAAGTTTTTGCGTCTGTGTGATCAAGATCGATTCATGACGTTTCGGCACCAAACCATTTCAACACCTAGACGAATCGGCACCTAGACGTTCGGCATCAAACCATTTCGGCATCTATTTCCAAAAAAATCTTAGACGTTTCGGCACCAATTTATATTTGAGTATTATAATAAAGTAAAGAAGTAAAGAAATTAAATATTTTCTATAAGATAATTGTAATTCATTTAAAATGCAAAGTTGATTGCCTTAACGGCAACTCCGAAGCGGTTTTGAGCCTGAATACAACTAAAACATGCATATAAATAGGGCCCATATGATAATCACTTGTAAAATTTAAGTAATTATATTGTAGCATGGTCACTGAAATTTCCTTTGTAATAGCTCAGGTGTAAATCGTTTAATTGAAAATACTTGAATATGTTCCCTTTAACGTGTATAATAATGTATACCAAAGACAAATGAAAACGTATCTGTATTCATACAGTATCTTTTAATTCTTCACTTTACCTTCCTGTCATCTCCATATCGACGACTACAGGTATGTGACTTGAACAAAGCCTCCACAAAATAACCCATTATTAAAAATCGTCTATATATAACACATGCGTTATACTTTCTTGTTAATATATTATTGATGCAATAGTCAACATTTAGTATTTAAGCAAAAACTGTTGAAATAAGTAGTATTAATGATTTATGTAGAAAAACTAATGTGACGCCGCGAGTTTTAAAACAATCAAGATTGCCGTGTGTCCCTTTAACAGACGAGAAGCATTATATATTTGTATTTATATAATTAATACTTCTACAAATTATAAATTATACTTAGGTGTATGATTATAAAAAATAATGGTTTAAAAGAAATCTGTTTGAGTCAATTGCATGTAGACCCTGTAGACTAATGTATATGCTTCTTTTTAACCCTTTCACTGCCACAGTCGAAAACATTGATATTACAACCAGTGTAGACCCAGATCAACATGCATATCAGTAAGAATGTTTTCCATAACACTTTAAATATAAAATATATTCAAAATTTTGAATTTGAATATTTGCAGACGCCATTTGAAATTTGGCGGCGAAAGGGTTAACATGTATGATTTTGTAATGGTTTAATGACTTTCTTCCACCGCGAGAGACTTGCTAATATTCGGGAATGTATTAACATGCATTTCATTATAAACAAAACTGATTAATGTAATTATTTTAATGATTTTCCGCGTTTAGTTTCCGCTTTGAAGCCGGTATTTAATTTCGCATCTAACAGAAAGTCAAATCAAATCAAATCTTTTATTCACTCAGTTCATTACAGTAATGACATCATGAGGTCATGAATATAGTATACATATCATAAGGTTCAAACATGCATGTATGTAAAAATGGTACAATGTGTATTATTAAATAGCATATATTAAGTGTAAATTGTTGGGAGAGTTACTTTAATCGTTAATTCCTCAGCATATTTGTAATAGCGTATACAATCTACATTTTCAATCTGTAAATATTGGTTAAGTATAATATAAATAAACAATAGAATATTAAAGAGCAAAACACTCTGTGTTTAGACAATTATTTTACGTTTTCTTATTTGATCATATGAGTTACATATGTATATATGCTTTATATAATACAGGTTAAAACAGCAATCGTTATGGTAAAGGTTGTAATAAAGCAAAAGGAAATATAGTTGTCTGAATGGTATTTTTATACAATGGTTTGCCGTTTATCTGATATACAAATAAGAAAGTATCATTTCAGAGGGATTGAATAACTATTGTTCAATATTATAGTGTCGTACAGGAACAAATTAAACGTGCATGTATACAACATATATTTTAGATTTTAAAATGTGCTTACATCCCTTTAACTATTTCATTGCACAAGTTCGACTAAAGTGAACGCGTATATTTCACTACTATCAATTCAGAACATGTAATTAATTAAAACAATGAGAATTAAATACGTGCATTCAACATTTAATTGCGCGAATTCTACTTTTTGACTCCGAAAAATTAGTAGAAACGGTTTTGTCTCTAAAGTTAATTAAAATTGGGTAGAATCAAGCTTGATTAATAATCAAATGCTACATAGGCTGTTACCATATTAAAGGGACACACGGCAATCGTAAAGTTTATATCAAGTATTAAAGGGACACACGGCAATCTTGAAGTTTATATCAAGCATTAAAACTGGCCTCTCGATTTACTAATCCAGTACCAGTTTGACTGATTGCATATATTAAAATACAATTTTGGAGTTTTCAACTTTTCTTCGTTATACGAAAATAGGTTTCAATTTATTATTGGTGAAATATAACTAACAGTTAGTTGCGCAAACACAATTTGCTCAAATATTCTAATAATTAATATTAATAATTGCATATATATGCAAATTATGCAGAAAACAAACGGGACGCCGCGAGTTTTAACCGCCCCGACTCCCACCACCCCACCCGCCTCCATCCCAACCCCACCCACCACAAAAAAAAAAAAAATTGCAATGTGTCCCTTTAAAGTTCGGCTAAGTTGGTTTATTTTCAGACATTATGATAAATGAAGGAAATGTTATGAATTATCATGAATACTAGATATATTGTCATCAAAATGTCAGAGAACGTATATTTTTTGAGGCGTATGTGCCGGTGCATTTTGTCCGCGACTTTTTTTCTCATAAAAAATGTAGACGAACGGATTTTTTTGTCCGAATTACGCTTTTTGTCAGTAGACTTTTTTAAAAAATCGGCGCTTTTTGTCCGAATTGCGCTTTTTGTCCGCAGATTTTTTAGAAAAGTGTCGCTTTTTGTTCGAACGAAGCTATTTGTCCGCAGGATACGGCGCTTTTTGCCCGAACGACGCTTTTTGCCCAAGGAAACGGCGCTTTTTGTCCGCAGAAAACGGCACTTATGAGCAAGGCTCGATTTAAGCCATATTTTATTATTATCAATATAATGTTTCAGGTACCGTTGCACGCAACGGTTATACTAGGAGAGAAATATCGATCCGTGCATAAAATGTCATGGACAATATTACGGTACCTGACCAAGATAAAGAATGGCAGAACAATAAATACGGCCATTTTCAAGAATGAGAATACAGAAGGAAAACACAAAATAAAAGAGGGGATAGGCAAATAAATACATAATCAGATATGCACGTAAAACCATATATATGTTCACATTCGTTTTTTGAAAGGAAAAACAGAAACTTGTCCGTAATGAAAATATAAGTGAACAAAAGTTGTGTACAGTAAACATGTATTTGGGGCGTTGAGGGTGGGCGGGTGAATGGGGTGGATACTACATCAGTTACGTTGAAATCGTGAGAAAAATAGGTAAGAAGCATCCTGAGGCTTGAGTGTGTCACAGTTTCACGAGCACCTCATGTTTAGAATGTATAATAAGTGGGCGGTGGGGGTTGATATACATACTCCGTATATAAACTCACTTCACCGAGATTCGCAAAAGCAAACAGCAGTGTGTGGTCTATGCTAGGACTGACAATTTTGAAAGGCATCTCTTTCGAGTCTATTAGTTGGCCCTTAAAAGGACCGTTTTTGTGTTGTGTAACGCCGCTCCGACCACAAGGAGCTCAAAAGTGATCACTCATTGTCTGCATTGCGAAGTCGATCTCAATATTGTCTTCATCTATGGTGTTGTTATTACCACCATCTTCGTCGTCGGTTTCCTCTTCTTCGTCGGAGCCGGTGATAATATCAACATCTTGATCGTAAAGTTTTTTGCGTAGCTCTGCAACTTCCTCGGCGCGGTCCCGTGCATATTCATAATACATGTTGCGTACTCCTTCCACGGCGGCGAGGCGGACTCGCAAGTTGTACCGGAAGCTCCTGTAACCTGTTACCTTGGCTTCTTTATAGCGTTTGGTCAGTTCTCGGACTTTGTCGTTGAGAAGGATGACTTGTTCGCAAGCTCTAGAAAGTTTTTTCTCGATAGTCATCAGTTCGTGTATCTTCAGGAAGCGATTAACCTTGACAAATACATCAGCCATGGTGACGAGTAGAGTAGAATTTGGTGAAATTGTACATGTAAAGCAGTTTATATACCAAATAAATTTCGTAAATTGCGGTGGCATCATTCGTAAGTGTCAGCCGCAAAGCTCTGTATATTAGGGAGTAAACACGTGACACGTGCATTCACCGGAGACGCGTGCCATACGTGTAAGTGTAATGGCAATATTCGGCACATGCCACATTCATATACACAATATGCTTCTTTGTGTAGTGTCACGTACGCACACGTGTCACACATGTTTACTATGATAGGATTACAAAACGTAATTCAATCAAATCAACAGTATACTTCAGTATTCTAAATATGTGTATTTATGAAGTGAAAAAAAACAATTTTCGGAATTAAATATTCGCTGTTCACAAACAAATTTATTATAATTAAAAAAGGAAGAACCCAAAAGGACACATGGCAATCTTGCAGTTTTTATCAGGCATTAAAACTAGCACCTCGACATATTTTTGTTTCCATTATCATTTTCACTTAAAACATGCTTGCTGATAATTTGTTTGAAAAGTGATATGTTTAGCATATTTTAGGCCATATAATTATGATGGTCATTTTTTAAAAAGGAAGAAGTGTTGTATAGTCATGCATCCCATTTGTGCTACATCCCGACATCCGTAAGAAATCATATAATTCCATTAAATAACATGTCGGGTTTTCAATTCTTCTTCTGGGGCTGGCGTGGCGCAGTCGGTAGCGCGGCGGATTTGTAACCGGAGGCCCCGGGTTCAATCCTCCGTGGTGCCACTGAGTTCCGTCGGTGTGTTCTTGGGCAAGACACTTAACCTTAGCCTCGTCCGTCGGATGGGGACGTAAACCGGGCGGTCCCGTGTATCGGTCTATCCTCCGAGCACGTTAAAGAACCATAGGAATCTATTCGATAATAAGAGTAGGGCAGGTTCCCGGATTCCTATGTATCCTTCCCCTCTCTCTGGGGCGGCTCTAAATAACCTATACTGTGTTGATGAGCCGTTAAACAACATTCAATTCTTCTTCTTATTTCTACCATTTTTTTTTTTAATATATTATTGATGCAATAAAGTCAACATTTAGTATTTAAGCAACAACTGTTCAAATAAGTATAATTAATGATTTATGTAGAAAAACTAACTGGACGCCGCAAGTTTTACAACAATCAAGATTGCCGTGTGTCCCTTTAAACAGACGAGAAGCATTCTATATTTGTATTTGTATAATTAATACTTCTACAAATTATAAATTATACTTAGGTGTATGATTATAAAAAGAATGGTTCAAAAGAAATCTGTTTTAGTCAATTCCATGTAAACTTGTGTAGACCCTGTATACTAATGTATATGCTTCATTAACATGTATGATTTTATAATGGTTTAATGACTTTCTTTCACCACGAGAGACTTGTTAATATTCGGGAATATGTTACTTGCATTTCGTTTTAAAAAAAACTGTTTAATGTAATTATTTTAATGATTGTCCGCGTTTAGTTTCCGCTTTGAAGCCTGTTATTTAATTACGCGTGTAACAGAAAGTGAACGCGTATATATATTTCACTACTAGAAATTCAGAACATGTAATTAATTAAAATAATGAGAATTAAATACGTGCTTTCAAATTTAATTGCGCGAATTCTAGTTTTTGACTCCGAAATATTAGTAGAAACGGTTTTGTCTTCAAAGTTAATTAAAATTGCGTAGAATCAAGCTTGATTAATAATCAAATGCTACATAGACTGTTACCGTATTAAAGGGACACACGACAATCTTAAAGATTATACTAAGCATTAAAACTGGCCTCTCTATTTACTAATCCAGTACCATTTTGACTGATTGCATATATTAAAATACAATTTTGGAGTTTTCAAATTTTCTTCGTTATACTAAAATAGGTTTCAATATTATTGGTGAAATAGAACTAACAGCTAGTTGCGCAAACACAATTTGCCTAAAATAGTCTAATAATTAATATTAATGATTGCATATATATGCAAATTATGCAGAAAACAAACGGGACGCCGTGAGTTTTACCCCCACCCCCACCAACCCCACCACCACCCACTACCACACCCCACCCCTAATTTTTTTATTAAAAATATAGGATTGTAATGTGTCTCATTTAAGTTCGGCTAAGTTGGTTTCTTTTCAGAGTTTATGATACAAGGACTTGACCGATAAACGTTGGGGGAAATAAATCGAAACATTATGCACAAATAAATTAAGGACATGTTATGATTTATCATAAATACTAGATACATTGTCATCTAAAGATTAGAGAACGTATAATTTCTCGAGCGCGTATGTGCTTTTTGTCCGCGACTTTTTTTGCTCATAAAAAATGTAGACAAACGGCGTTTTTTGTCCGAATTACTTTTTTTGCCCGGAGACTTTTTAAAAAATCGGCGATTTTTTCTGAATTGCGCTTTTTTCCGCAGATTTTTTAGAAAAGTGTCGCTTTTTGTTGGAACGGCTCTTTTTGTCCACAGGAAACGGCGCTTTTTGTCCGAACGATGCTTTTTGCCAGCAGGAAATGGCGCTTTTTGTCCGCAGAAAGCAGCAGTTTTTGTCCGCAAGGCTCGATTAAAACATATTTTATTCTTATCAATAATGTTTAAGGTACGGTTGCACGCAACAGTTATCACTAGGAGAGATATATCGATAAGGGCCTAAAATGCCATGGACAATATTACGGTACCTGACCACCAAATATGGGTGTTTCTTGGGGAGAACATGTTCAAGTTCATCGTACAAGTAGACTTGTATGGTACAGAGTAAGATAAAGAATGGCAGAATAATAAATACGGCCATTCGGAATGAGAATACAGAAGGAAAGGACAATATGAAAGAGGGGATAGGCAAATAAATCCATAATCAGATAAGCACGTAAAACCATATATATGTTTACATTTGTTTTTTGGAAGAAAAGACAGAAACATATCCGTAATGAAAATACTCAGTGAACAAAAGTTGTGTACTCTAAACATGTATTTGGGGGTTTGAGGGTGGGCGGGGGAGTGGGGATACTACAACAGATACGTTGAAATCGTGAGAAAAAACAGATAAGAAGCATGCTGAGGCTTGAGGGTGTCACTGTTTCACGAGCTCCTCATGTTTAGAATGTGGAATAATTGGGTGGAGGGGGTTGATATACTCCATATATAAACTCATCTCACCGAGATTCGCAAAAGCAAACAGCAGTGTGTGATCTATGCTAGGACTGACAATTTTGAAAGGCATCTCTTTCGAGTCTATTAGTTGGCCCTTAAAAGGGCCGCTTTTGTGTTGTGCAACGCCGCTCCGACCGCCAGGAGCTCAAAAGTTATCGCTCATTGTCTGCATTGCGACGTCGATCTCCATATTGTCTTCATCTATGCTGTTGTTATTACCACCATCTTCGTCGTCGGTTTCCTCTTCTTCGTCGGAGCCTGTGATAATATCAACATCTTGATCGTAAAGTTCTTTGCGTAACTCTGCAACTTCCTCGGCGCGGTCCCGTGCATATTCATAATACATGTTGCGTACTCCTTCCACGGCGGCAAGGCGGACTCGCAAGTTGTACCGGAAGCTCCTATAACCTGCTTCCTTGGCTTCTTTATAGCGTTTGGTCAGACCTCGGACTTTGTCGTTGAGAAGGATGACTTGTTTGCAAGCTCTAGAAAGTTTTTTCTCGATAGTCATCAGTTCGTGTATCTTCAGGAAGCGATCAGCCTTGACAAATACATCAGCCATGGTGACGAGCAGAGTGGAATTTGGTGAAATTGTACATCTAAAGCAGTTTATATACCAAATAAATTTCGTAAATTCCTGTGTCAGCTGCAAAATTCTGCATATTAGGGAGTAAACACGTGACACGTGCATTCATCGGAGACGCGTGCCATAAGTGTATTGGCAATATTCGGCATATGCCAATATGCTTCTTTGTATAGTGTCACATACGCGCACGTGTCACACATGTGTCATATGATAGGATTACAAAACGTAATTCAACCAAATCAACAGTATACTTCAGTATTCTAAATTTGTGTATTGATGAAGGGAAGAAAATCAAACGCTATTGCTGAATTTCGGAAAACAAATATTCACAAATAAATTTATTATAAAAAAAAAGGACGAACCCAAAAGGACACATGGCAATCTTGCAGGTTTATCAGCCATTAAAACTACTAGCACCTCGATTCGTTTTTGTTTCCATTATCATTTTCACTTAAAAACATGCTTGCTTATAATTTGTTTGAATGGTGATATGTTTAGCATATTTTTGGCCATATAATTATGATGGTCAATTTTTGAAAAGGAAAAATTGTTGTATAGTCATGCCATCCTATTTGTGCTACCACCCACCATCCGTATATATCATATCATATAAGAATCATATAATTCATAAAATACAATGTTGAGTTTTCATTTCTTCTTCTTAATTCTACCATTATTTTTAATATATTATTGATGCAATATAGTCAACATTTAGTAATAAGCGACAACAGTTGAAATAAGTATAGTTAATTATTTATGTAGAAAAACTAACTGGACGCGCAAGTTTTAAAACAATCAGGATTTCCGTGTGTCCCTTTAAACAGACGAGAAGCATTATATATTTGTATTTGTATTATTAATACTTCTTCAAATTATAAATTATACTAAGGTGTATGATTATAAAAATAATGGTTCAAAATAAATCTGTTTTAGTCAATTCCATGTAAACTTGTGTAGACCCTGTATACTAATGTATATGCTTCATTAACATGTATGATTTTATAATGGTTTAATGACTTTCTTTCTACACGAGAGACTTGTTAATATTCGGGACTGTGTTAACATGCATTTCATTATAAAAATACTGTTTAATGTAACTATTTTAATGATTTTCCGCGTTTAGTTTCCGCTTTGAAGCCTGTTATTTAATTACACGTGTAACAGAAAGTGAAAACGTATATTTCACTACTAGAAATTCAGAACATGTATAATGGGAATTAAATACGTTCATTCAACATTTAATTGCGCGAATTCTACTGTTTGACTCCGAAAAATTTGTAGAAACGGTTTTGTCTCTAAAGTTAATTAAAATTGCGTAGAATCAAGCTTGATTAATAATCAAATGCTACATAGGTTGTTACCATATTAAAGGGACACACGGCAATCGTGAAGTTTGTATCAAGTATTAAAGGGACACACGGCAATCGTGAAGTTAATATCAAGTATTAAAACTGGCCTCTCGATTTACTAATCCAGTACCAGTTTGACTGATTGCATATATTAAAATACAATTTTGGAGTTTTCAACTTTTCTTCGTTATACTTAAATAGGTTTCAATATATTATTGGTGAAATAGAACTAACAGCTAGTTGCGCAAACACAATTTGCCTAAAACAGTCTAATAATTAATGTTAATGCAAATTATGCAGAAAACAAACGGGACGATGTGAGTTTAAACCCCCCACACCCACACCCCACTCCCCACCCCCTCCCCAAAAAAAATTAATTAAATAAATAAAGGATTGTAATGTATCACTTAAGTTCGGCTAAGTTGGTTTATTTTCAGAGCTTATGATACAATGACTTGACAGATAAACGATGAGTGAAATAAATCGAAACATTATGCACAAATGAATTAAGGACATGTTATGATTTATCATAAATACTAGATATATTGTCATCAAAAGGTCAGGGAACGTATATTTTCTCGAGCGCGTTTGTGCCGGCGCTTTTTGTCCGCTCGGCGCTCTTTGTCCGGGACTTTTTTTTGCTCAGAAAAAAATGCAGACAAACGGCCTTTTTTGTCCGATTTACGCTTTTTGTCCGGAGACTTTTTAAAAAGCAGCGATTTTTGTCCGAAATGCGTTTTTTTCCATAGATTTTTTAAGAAAATTGTCGCGTTTTGTTGGAACGAAGCTTTTTGTCCGCAGGAAACGGCGCTTTTTGTCCGCAATCTCGGTTAAAACATATTTTATTATTATCAATAATGTTTCAGGTACGGTTGCACGCGACAGTTATCACTAGGAGAGACATATCGATCCGTGCATAAAATGTCATGGACAATATTACGGTACCTGACCACCTGATAGTGGTGTTTTCTTGGGGAAAACATGTTGAAGTTCATCGTGCAAGTAGACTTGTATGGTACAGAGTAAGATAAAGAATGGCAGAACAATAAATACGGCCATTTTCAAGAATGAGAATACAGAAGGAAAACACAAAATAAAAGAGGGGATAGGCAAATAAATACATAATCAGATATAAGCACGTAAAACCATATATATGTTTACATTCGTTTTTAGAAAGGAAAAACAGAAACTTGTCCGTAATGAAAATACTCAGTGAACAAAAGTTGTGTATAGAGTAAACATGAATTTGTGGGGTTGAGGGTGTGCGGGGGAGTGGGGTGGTTACTACAACAGATACTTTGAAATCGTAAGAAAAAATAAGTCAGAAGCATGCTGAGGCTTGAGGCTGTCACTGTTTCACGTGCACCTCATGTTTAGAAGGTAGAATAAGTGGGTGGAGGGGGTTGATATACTCCATATATAAACTCAGCTCACCGAGATTCGCAAAAGCAAACAGCAGTATGTATTCTATGCTAGGACTGACAATTTCGAAAGACGTCTCTTTCGAGTCAATTAGTTGGCCCTTAAAAGGGCCGTTTTTGTGTTGTGTAACGCCTCTCTGAACTGCAGGAGCTCAAAAGTTATCAATCATTGTCTGCATTGTGACGTCGATCTCCATGGTGTCTTCATCTATGGTGTTGTTATTACCACCATCTTCGTCGTCGGTTTCCTCTTCTTCGTCGGAGCCGGTGATAATATCAACAACTTGATCGTAAAGTTCTTTGCGTAGCTCTGCTACTTCGTCGGCGCGGTCCCGTGCATATTCATAATACATGTTGCGTACTCCCTCCACGGCGGCGAGGCGGACCCTCAAGTTGTACCGGAAGCTCTTGTAACCCGCTTCCTTGGCTTCTTTATAGCGTTTGGTCAGACCTCGGACTTTTTCGTTGAGAAGGATGACTTGTTCGCAAGCTCTAGTAAGTTTTTTCTCGATAGTCATCAGTTCGTGTATCTTCAGGAAGCGATTAGCCTTGACAAATACATCAGCCATGGTGACGAGCAGAATGGAATTTGATGAAATTATATATCTAAAGCAGTTTATATACCAAATATGTTTCGTAAATTCCGGTGGTATCATTCGCAAGTGTCAGCTGCAAAACAATTTTAGGGAGTAAACACGTGACACGTGCATTCACCGGAGACGCGTGCCATAAGTGTATTGGCAATATTCGGCATATGCCAATATGCTTCTTTGTATAGTGTCACATACGCGCACGTGTCACACATGTGTCATATGATAGGATTACAAAACGTATTTCAATCAAATCAACAGTATACTTCTAAATTTGCGTATTCTATGAAGAAAAAAATCAAACGCTATTGCTGAATTACGGAGTACAAATATTCGCTGTTCACAAACAAATTTATTATGAAAAAAAGAACCCAATTGCAGTTTTTATCAGGCATTATAACTAGCACGTCGACACATTTTTGTTTCCATTATCATTTTCACTTAAAACATGCTTGCTTATAATTTGTTTGAATGGTGATATGTTTAGCATATTTTTGGCCATATAATTACGATGGTCAATTTTTAAAAAGGAAAAATTGTTGTATAGTCATGCCATCCTATTTGTGCTACCTCCCGACTTCCGTATATATCATATAAGAATCATATAATTCATTAAATACAATGTTGAGTTTTCATTTCTTCTTCTTAATTCTACCATTATTTTTAATATATTATTGATGCAATATAGTCAACATTCAGTAATAAGTGACAACCGTTCAAATAAGTATTGTTAAGGATTTATGTAGAAAAACTAACTGGACGCCGCGAGTTTTAAAACAATCAGGATTGCCGTGTGTCCCTTTAAACAGACGAGAAGCATTATATATTTGTATTTGTATAATTAATACTTCTACAAATTATAAATTATACTAAGGTGTATGATTATAACAATAATGGTTCAAAATAAATCTGTTTTAGTCAATTCCATGTAAACTTGTGTAGACCCTGTATACTAATGTATATGCTTCATTAACATGTATGATTTTATAATGGTTTAATGACTTTCTTTCTCCACGAGAGACTTGTTAATATTCGGGACTGTGTTAACATGCATTTCATTATAAAAATACTGTTTAATGTAACTATTTTCATGATTTTCCGCGTTTAGTTCCGCGTCCAGTTTCCGCTTTGAAGCCTGTTATTTAATTACACGTGTAACAGAAAGTGAACGCGTATATTTCACTACTAGAAATTCAGAACATGTAATTAGATTAAAATAATGGGAATTAAATACGTGCATTCAACATTTAATTGCGCGTTTATACTCTTTGACTCCGAAATATTAGTAGAAACGGTTTTGTCTGTAAAGTTAATTAAAATTGCGTAGAATCAAGCTTGATTAATAATTAAATGCTACATAAGTTGTTACCGTATTAAAGGGACACACGGCAATCGTGAAGTTTATATCAAGTATTAAAGGGACACACGGCAATCGTAAAGTTAATATCAAGTATTAAAACTGGCCTCTCGATTTACTAATCCAGTACCATTTTGACTGATTGCATATATTAAAATACAATTTTGGAGTTTTCAACTTTTCTTCGTTATAGTAAAATAGGTTTCAATTTATTATTGGTGAAATAGAACTAACAGCTAGTTGCGCAAACACAATTTGCCTAAAATAGTCTAATAATTAATATTAATGATTGCATATATATGCAAATTATGCAGAAAACAAACGGGACGCCGTGAGTTTTAATCCCCCCACCCCCACCCACAACCACACCGCACCCCCCCCCCACCCCCCACACCCACCCCCCACCCAAAAATAAATAAATAAATAAAGGATTGTAATGTATCTCTTAAGTTCGGCTAAGTTGTTTTATTTTCAGCGCTTATGATACAAGGACTTGACCGATAAACGATGAGTGAAATAAATCGAAACATTATGCACAAATAAATTAAGGAAATGTTATGATTTATCATAAATACTATATATATTGTCATCAAAAAGTCAGAGAACGTATATTTTCTCGAGCGCTTATGTGCCGGCGCCTTTTGTCCGATCGGCGCTTTTTGTCCGCGACCTTTTTTGCTCATAACAAAAATGTAGACAAACGGCGTTTTTTGTCCGAATTACGCTTTTTGTCCGGAGACTTTTTAAAAAATCAGCAATTTTTGTCCGAATTGCGCTTTATTCAGCAGATTTTTTTAGAAAATTGACGCTTTTTGTTGAAACGAAGCTTTTTGTCCACAATCTCGATTAAAACATATTTTATTATTATCAGTAATGTTTCAGGTACGGTTGCACGCAACAGTTATCACTAGGAGAGACATATCGATCCGTGCATAAAATGCCATGGACAATATTACTGTACTTGACCACCTGATAGTGGTGTTTTCTTTGGGAGAACATGTTGAAGTTCATTGTACAAGTAGACTTGTATGGTACAGAGTAAGATAAAGAATGGCAGAACAATAAATACGGCCATTTTCAAGAATGAGAATACAGAAGGAAAACACAAAATAAAAGAGGGGATAGGCAAATAAATACATAATCAGATATAAGCACGTAAAACCATATATATGTTTACATTCGTTTTTAGAAAGGAAAAACAGAAACTTGTCCGTAATGAAAATACTCAGTGAACAAAAGTTGTGTATAGAGTAAACATGAATTTGTGGGGTTGAGGGTGTGCGGGGGAGTGGGGTGGTTACTACAACAGATACTTTGAAATCGTAAGAAAAAATAAGTCAGAAGCATGCTGAGGCTTGAGGCTGTCACTGTTTCACGTGCACCTGATGTTTAGAAGGTAGAATAAGTGGGTGGAGGGGGTTGATATACTCCATATATAAACTCAGCTCACCGAGATTCGCAAAAGCAAACAGCAGTATGTATTCTATGCTAGGACTGACAATTTCCAAAGACGTCTCTTTCGAGTCAATTAGTTGGCCCTTAAAAGGGCCGTTTTTGTGTTGTGTAACGCCTCTCCAAACTGCAGGAGCTCAAAAGTTATCACTCATTGTCTGCATTGCGACGTCGATTTCCGTATTGTCTTCATCTATGGTGTTATTATTAACACCATCTTCGTCGTCGGTTTCCTCTTCTTCGTCGGAGCCGGTGATAATATCAACAACTTGATCGTAAAGTTCTTTGCGTAGCTCTGCTACTTCGTCGGCGCGGTCCCGTGCATATTCATAATACATGTTGCGTACTCCCTCCACGGCGGCGAGGCGGACCCTCAAGTTGTACCGGAAGCTCTTGTAACCCGCTTCCTTGGCTTCTTTATAGCGTTTGGTCAGACCTCGGACTTTGTCGTTGAGAAGGATGACTTGTTCGCAAGCTCTAGTAAGTTTTTTCTCGATAGTCATCAGTTCGTGTATCTTCAGGAAGCGATTAGCCTTGACAAATACATCAGCCATGGTGACGAGCAGAATGGAATTTGATGAAATTATACATCTTAAGCAGTTTATATACCAAATATGTTTCGTAAATTCCGGTGGTATCATTCGCAAGTGTCAGCTGCAAAACAATTTTAGGGAGTAAACACGTGACACGTGCATTCACCGGAGACGCGTGCCATAAGTGTATTGGCAATATACGGCATATGCCAATATGCTTCTTTGTATAGTGTCACATACGCGCACGTGTCACACATGTGTCATATGATAGGATTACAAAACATATTTCAATCAAATCAACAGTATACTTCTAAATTTGCGTATTCTATGAAGAAAAAAAGATCAAACGCTATTGCTGAATTACGGAATACAAATATTCGCTGTTCACAAACAAATTTATTATGAAAAAAAGAACCCAATTGCAGTTTTTATCAGGCATTAAAACTAGCACGTCGACACATTTTTGTTTCCATTATCATTTTCACTTAAAGGGTATGTAGCGACACAGCCAAACCATCTTTATTATTGAGAGTTTTGAAATACTTGAATAAGGGTGAAGGAATTATCAAAATCGGATGATAAACAAAGAAGATATGATCATTTGAAGTTTCTGTTGAAACGGATTTGGAAGCGGCCATTTTGGGAGCTATGACATCACGGTTCTAAATGACCATATATGGAATATTTATAAATATGAAAATTTACTGATTTATAGGGAAAAAATGACATCAACTGTATGAAAAATATGTAATACTTAATGGCAATAATGATTTATATCACCAGTAAAAAAAATCATTAATTTGCAGTGATTTTCTTCGTTTTAAATGATATTTATCAATATTCCATGTATGGTAATATGGAACTATGATGTCATAGTTCTAAAAATGGCGGCTCCCATATTCGTTTTAGAACAACCTTTAAATGGTCATATCTTTTTTGTCTATCATCCGATTTTGATAATTCTTTCATCTTTTTCTAAGTTTCTCAGAACTCTCCATAATAGAGCTTGTTTGGCTGTGTCGCTACATTCCCTTTAAAACATGCTTGCTTATAATTTGTTTGAATGGTGATATGTTTAGCATATTTTAGGCCATATAATTATGATGGTCGGTTTTTAAAAAGGAAAAAAAATTGTTTTAGAGTCATGCCATCCCATTTGTCCTACCTTCCGCCATCCGTAAGAATCATATAATTTCATTAAATAAAATGTTGGGTTTTCATTTCTTATTCTTAGTTCTACTAATATTTTTTAATATATTATTGATGCAATATAGTCAACATTTAGTATGTAAGCAACAATTGTTCCAATAAGTATTGTTAACGATTTATGTAGAAAAACTAACTGGACGCCGCGAGTTTTAAAAGAATCAAGATTGCCGTGTGTCCCTTTAAACAGACGAGAAGCATTATATATTTGTATTTGTATAATTAATACTTCTACAAATTATAAATTATACTAAGGTGTATGATTATAAAAATAATGGTTCAAAAGAAATCTGTTTGTGTCAATTCCATGTAAACTTGAGTAGACCTTATATACTAATGTTTTTAACATGTATGATTTTATAATGGTTTAATGACTTTCTTTCACCACGAGAGACTTGTTAATATTCGGGACTGTGTTAGCATGCATTTCATTATAAAAAACGTTAAATGTAATCATTTTAATGATTTTCCGCGTTTAGTTTCCGCGTTGAAGCCAGTTATTTAATGAGTGTAACAAAAAAGTGAACACGTATATTTATTTCACTACTAGAAATTCAAAACATGTAATTAGATTAAAATAATGAGTAGTAAATACGTGCATTCAAAATTTAGTTGCGCGAATTCTACTTTTTGATTCCGAAAAAATAATAGAAACGGTTTTGTCTCTAAAGTTGATTAAAATTGCGTAGTATAATCAAATGCTACATATGCTGTTACCGTATTAAAGGGACACACGGCAATCGTGAAGTTTGTATCAAGTATTAAAGGGACACACGGCAATCTTGAAGTTTATATCAAGCATTAAAACTGGCCTCTCGATTTACTAATCCAGTACCATGTTGACTGATTGCATATATTAAAATACAATTTTGGAGTTTTGAACTTTTCTTCGTTAGACTAAAATAGGTTTCAATATATTATTGGTGAAATATAACTAACAACTGGTAGCGCAAACACAATTTGCCTAAAACAGTCTAATAATTAATGTTAATGCAAATTATGCAGAAAACAAACGGGGAAGCCGCGAGTTTAAAAAAAACACAAAAAAGAAACAAGATTGCAATGTGTCACTTTAAAGTTCGGCTAAGTTGGTTTCATTTTCAGACCTTATGATACAAAGCCATGATACACCGGACTTTGACCGATAAACGATGCGTGAAACATTATACACAAATAAATGGAGAAAAAAATAATGATTTATCATGTACATACCAGATATATTGTCATCAAAAGGTTAGAAAAACGTATATTTTCACAAGCGCGTAAGGCATGATAACTTTATCTGAGAGTTATCTCATATCGACATAATCTTTCATGGTTTTAACAATTTTACTCTGTGTATCTTAGTGTGTGTGCGTGCGTGCGTGCGTGCGTGGCGTACGAGATATATATATATATATATAGAGAGAGAGAGAGAGAGAGAGAACGGTGTGTGTGTGTGTGTGTGTGTGTGTGTGTGTGTTTGTGTGTGTTGTGTGTGAGAGAGAAGAGGAGAGAGAGGTGTGTGTGTGTATGTGTGCTAGCGTGCTTGCGTTGTGAGGTTGTGGGTGTGTGCGTGTTGACGTGCGTGCATGCCTGTCATGTGTTTAATTAAACTGCGTATATTGTATTCTGCTGACGATGATACTATATGTACAAGTCGAAATAAAAATACAGGTAAATAAAATTACACACCCTGCCCTCCCCTACACACAACCGTCCACGCACACACCCCCACCGCCCCGGCGCAACCCACACATCAAAAAAATATGTAAAGAAATAAGACATTGGCAAGAAATTTCAGTATGTTTTCATATAATCAATAACTTTCTCGAACGTTGGACAAATTGCCTCACTCGATTTAACAGCTATGACAAAATCCCCTCAATATGTTTTGGCTGTGAGGACTTTTTCCCTTCTTTTGCATCTATCTCTCTCTCTCTAAATATATAAATATTTATATATATTACTTTTCTGTAATGTTTTGCATCTAAATAAATACAGTTTGGTAATTATTAAAGAAAACTAAACTGCTAAATGTCACTACAATAGCGTTCTTCAAAACTATACCCATGTGTGAGGGTCATAAAAGTAAATGTATATGTGCCGAATAACTCATTTTCTTAATACCCTTCCAAACTATTGAGGGGATTTTGTCCACCTAAGCAAACAAACGATTGAGGGATTGATGTACTATCCATGGCCAAAACAGCCGAGGGAATTTGTCCACCCTTCAAAAAATGCTGAGGGGATTTTGTCCCTAGTAGCTGAAAGAAAGTCGAAAGGGGATTTTGTCCGTCCCCCTAAGCGATAGACCATAGACTTGACGTCCGTATTTCTGATATACCCAAATAGGTGTTTTAATATACAAGTGGGAGCCATTCACGTCCGTTTTCTGATAAAACCCAATAGGTGTTTAATATACAAGTGGAGCCATACACGTGTGTGTGTGTGATAACATGATATCAAAAGAAGTGTTGAGGTATAGTCCAAGTTTTATTAGTTTGAATGCTTTCTTTTTAAGTTTATGTTGTTTTAAGGATAACATACATGCATTAGCCATACTTATTCAAACAAACTTACAGAAAGTAGAGATTTATGTTTTTAAAAACTAGATTTATAGCTTCAAGGCCTAAGCCTCATATATTCGAAGCACAGACATCCTCTACCCCAACACCACCCCCCTTCACCACCACACTAACAAAACAACAAGACAATCAACAAATAAACAAAAAATACAATTAGTAACATACAACAACAACAACAGCAGCAGCAAAAACACACCTCATAAACATATTTTGTCACAACAAATAATAAAATGCGAAACATTTCTGTAAATATTACATTTAAAGGGACGTACGGGTAATCTTGTGTTGTTTTTAAATTGACCTCGTCCCCGTAAGTTTTCTAAATAACTTGCATATTTCCATTTGTTGCCCAGAGTTTCAATGATTATTTTTATTACACGTAACTTAATTGATGGTATGTACATACATTAGATCTGTGAGCAGGTTTAACTAAAATAAGTAAATCTCGGCGTTAATGCTTAAAATAATATTGTTCAGATTATTGTATGTCCCCCTTTAAACGTCGAAGACATTGTGTGTGGTTGAGGACAGGTCAATAACTAATTAAATTAAATTAAGAAATATATAATGTCGTATGTGTAGTGGTTAATGGTTCGTGTCAAGTCTAAATTTCCATTTCACCTAAAAAAGGTAAACAGGAGCCAGATATTTCATTAAAGGGAATGCTAGCGACACAGCCCAATACCATCGTTTATTATTGAGAGTTCTGAATACTTGAAAAAAGGGTGAAAAAATTATCAAAAATCGGATAGATAACAAAGAAAGATATGATCATTTTGAAGTTTCTGTATAAAACGGATATGGAAGCGGGCCATTTTGAGAACTATGACATCACTGGTTCTAAATGACCATATATGGAATATTTATATATATGAAAATTTTACTGATTTATATGGGAAAAAATTGACAGGCAACGTATGAAAAATATGTAATACTTAAGGGCAATAATGATTTATATCACCAGTAAACAAATCATTCATTTGCAGTGATTTCTTCGTTTTAAATGATATTTATCAATATTCCATATTATGTAATATGGAACTATGACGTCATAGTCTAAAAAATGGGGCGGCTCATATTCGTTTTAGAACAACCTTTAAAATGGGTCGTATCTTTTTTGTTTATCATCCAATTTTGATAATTCTTTCACTCTTTTTCAAGTTTTTTCAGACTCTCAATAATATTGATTAGTTTGGCTGTGTCCGCTACATTCCCTTTTAATGTTTAAATTATTCAAACAGTGCAATTCCTCTTTTTGATGAAGAAAAAATATAGTCCAGTTGGCAATTAGTAGATGAAATTACAATATACTGACCTAAAAATAATTGAAAATACCGAACGCTTTTTATTAAAAAACGTTGGTAATTGTTTTTGGAATTAAAAAACATTTTATTAACGTGCCACATGTAATATCTACATTTACCAAGATATAAACAATTATATTATACCAAAGACTTTAAAAATGGAGTAAGTCACTTGTAACCCTTGCCTGACGGCAAATATTGGTATTTGGGTAGTGCCTACGACTAGATTGACCGTGTCAGAATAATGTGACTGGGGTGTGTGTGTGGGGGGGGGGGGGGGGGGGGTATCATGTCTACTACGGCGTGGTATTTCCAGTGTGGCTAAGCACTATAAAGAAAACATTGAGTTCGCTGCCTCAAGTAGACATATCCATCACATCACACTAACAACACACAGATAAAAGTCCAGGACGTTGTGCCTATAATCGTCGGGTAGGACGCCTGTCGTAGCGAGGGGGACTATACTCCTATAGAAATACACACACACATACCCCAGCCAAGTTACAGGTGTATCCCATAGTTCATATACAGCTCTGCAGTGTTCAGTATAAAGGGGACACACGGCAATCTTGATTTTTTTTAAAACTCACGGCGTCCCCGCTTTGTTTTTCTGGATAACTACATTTTGTTCAATCAATAATATTAATTATAAGAATAGTAACAAGCACATTTATATGTGCTATATTATTCAATTTTGATATTATTGCTACATAATATATTAAAACTAGAAGTAAAAGTATGACGAAAAAGTGAATACATAATTTTTTATTTATTTAAATGTAACCCGATGTAAAAGTTACTATGATCCTGGATAATATAAGTCGAGACACCCATTCAAACACTTCAAGATTGCTGTGTGTCCCTTAAGACTTTTTAGTGAACTATATATAGTTGTTCTTTGTTTCGCCCTGCCTGCGCCTTCTTTACAGTAAGTTACTAAATGACATTCAAGTAACAATGTAGGGCCCTGGGGCCTAATATAAAATCAGGAAAACAAAATATAACGATATTCGAAAGAGGTCGTCGCTCACAATATAAGTTCTACCTTCAAAATAGCAAAATAGAAGTTGTCATCTCTTTTAAGAATCTGGGCATTTTTTTCTCAAAAACGGCAATTGGTTATAGAACGCAAAAGAGGTTGCATAAACATGCTTTGTCCGGACGCGTATTTGGTACAAAAACGGAATATGTACAAATGTACCATATTCGGCCCGAATATGGTCACAAATTGTACCATATTCGGAACCGAATATGGTACAATTTTCGACGAATATGGTACTAAACATATGTACCATATTCGGTTGGAATAAGTTGTCTATGCTCGCCAAACCGTATTTGGTACATTACCAAAAAAAACTCATAAAATGAAAATGGCCTACGTATATGGTAACATAAATTATGTATTTCTAATAAATGAAAATAGTCTAGCCAATGTGTAACTTTTTTTCAACTCAAATACATGTGTATTAACCTAATATCGGAAGTGACACAAAGATATCATCATCATCATCTATATCATCATCATCATCGTCGTCTGGTCGTCGTCGTCGTCGTCGTCGTCGTCGTCGTCGTGTACTAGCTACTAACAGGAACAGCTAACCTAACCACATCATTACATGGGATTTTGCTGGTTTGTGATAACTGTTTCGCCGGCTAGCTCAAGTCGGTTGCGCGTCAGATTGGCACGCAGGCCGGCCTGGTTCGATCCCGGGGCGGGCCAGATACTTTCGTCGAGATTGGTCACGAAATTGATTTCTACGGCCAATTCTCCCTACCGCTGTTTCAAAGTAGGGCAGTTGCTATCTCAAATTACTGGCGAATGTATCTTGCTTAGTACTGGTTACTAAGTACTAGTACTCTAAGACTAGAGACTGCTTGCTCCAGGTAACTCGTAAAAGTTTAGAGGATATCGCATTTTGGTTGTAGTTTCATAGAGTAGTGACTGTAAGGGTAAAGGTAGGCGAGCAAATCCATGAAGCGCGCCAGCGCTTCTTGAAAAATTTTGATCTTATCATCATTACAAAACTTTTGTCAATCATCATCACCATCGACGAAAAACATCGCAAGTTATCATCATCACATTTTTGTGATCTTCATTACGATGATGATAATGGTTGGATGATGATTTATGGTGTGATGATGATGATGATGACCTTGATGATTGTGGTGATAATGAAGGTGATGATGATGACAATGATGATAAAGTTTGTGATGATGATGATTGACGGTAATTTTGATCGTCGTCATCATCATCAAACTTTTGTCCCATCATCATGACGATGATGAGGATAATGGCGGTTAATGGTGACGTATTGATGACTGGATGGTGTTTAATGGTGACGGGATGTGATGTAATTGATGATGATGACAATGGTGATGATGATGGGGTTTTGATGATTTGTGATGATTGATAACTGCGATGTTTATCGGCCGATGATGAATGATTATAATGATGATGATGAAAAAAGTTTTTAATTATAGTTGGACGCCAATGATTACCGGCCGCCGATGATGATGATTATGGATGATGATTATGTGATGATGTGCTGATGATGATTATGATGATGATGATGGATGATGATGATGATGACGATGATGATTATTTTTCATGATGTATTGATGGACGTTGATGCAAATTGTAGTTATGATGATGATGATGATGATGATGATGATGACGATGATGGATTATTTTCATGATGGTATTGATGGACGTTGATGTCAAATTGTAGTATATGATGATGATTGATGATGAGTGATGATGGACGATGGATGATGATGACGATGTCGATGATGAGTGATGTACCATATTCGGAACGAATGTAGGGTTACATTTTCATCCCGAATATGGTACAAAGTTTGTACCATATTTTGGTCAGGCATTTTTACCCCAAAACTGCAGATACGTATATGTACAATTAGACAGGTTGTACCATATTCGGCGAATAGTGTACAAAATATGTACAAGTATCGTTTTTTTGTACCGAATACGGTCCAGACAATGCTCATTCGCATTACATAATTTATTTCCAATATTCAATCAATACACTACCAATATCCAGAAAAATGTAGACTTTTTCGACACTCTAGTTGCCTTTGTATTAAGTTATAAGCTCAGAAGTTTGGGGAATGCACGAGGCTAAAGATATTGATATTATCATACGAAAATTTTGGTAGAAGAAATTTATGGGTCCAATAAGACTACCAATCCCACAGGTTTATCCGGTGAATTAGGTCGAGTACCCTTGTTGGTGGAAAAATATTTCAGCTTAATGAAATATACTGGCAAAAAGATATATATAATGTGAAAACTATTATTGATATTCGTATAATTATCACGGTTCCATTTAGGGCAACTTTATCAATTAAAGATATCCTGGCACAAAAACTTAGGATTTACTAATAGGTTATATAAATCTGATAGCAGATATTCAATTTGATTAATAAACAACGTGCTTGACATTGATCTCATATCACCAAAGTGATAAGTAAATCCGGAATAGCATCTGGGTAGAAGACTCACAATTTAGTCATTAAAATGGTACGAAATCTTAATATCCCCTCAGAAAATAGGAAGTGTGATCGGCCAAATATATTAGGAAACGAATGCCATATTTTGCCTGTATTCCAATAGGCTACTTAAGCCAGAAATATTTTAAACCTCACTTTTGCAGATGGCCCCACGATAAACAAATTTGATGCGTTAATGTCTAATAACTCGAACAGAACATTAAAACTTATCAACTATGGTTTAATATGCCATTTAAACTTCGAAATGAAACGCAATTTTAAATTTCTTTAGTACTTTTCAACCTTTTTTCCATTTAAGCTATTTACGCTTCCTCTGTAAATTTTAATGTATGATATCTAAATATGTAATGCCATGTTTTTTTTCTCTATTTATTTACACATTTTTTCTTTGATGTTCTCACTGTATTGTATATTTATTAGTGAGATAGGCTAATAAACGTTGTAACTGGAATTGTTTAATCTGAATATAAATTCTTGTTTATTATTATAATGTTTGTGATTTTAGATATGAAACCATATCTTTTTTCGCAGCAGACGGATTTTTTTAAATTGTTTTAATCACCTTTGAGAAGATAACGAGTAGAAATGGTTTTCGTGTTGTGTATTGTAATATCAAAGACTTTAATTGATTTGTCAATCAAACTTTGATAAAAGGGGCAGACTGTATAGTAACAACACGGTCAAACACGTGTGACAAATAAACAATATAGTCCCCTTACGGCACCATCTGCATTTTCAAAGGTCACGTGCCACAATTTGACACAATTCTCTCAGTTTGGAGTGACAGTTCCTACTTACCGTGACATAGTTACGCGTGTTTCAAAATACACAATAACGGCAATTTGATACCGATGCACTTTATGCTTGCAGTTGTGTCTGATTAATATTATCGTTTGATGACAATACGCAATTCACAAATTCCAGTGTAATACCGAAATTGCCAGCAAATGAGGCTGACAGGAAGTTTGAGACAGTAGTAATTTACAGGGACTTGAAGTATTGGACGTCTGCGTATACATAAAGACCGGATTGTTTACAGTATCTGCAGATTCATTCCTCGTCTGATCTACGATTGAATACCAGATCTAAAACTCGCGAAAACCGACCTCATAGATAGCCAGCCAACGTGCCGTCGCCGTCGCCGAAGCCGAACTCCTCCGGAGAACTAGAGGTTGGTGAGACGCACACACCTGGATTAAAACCCGAGAAGAAACTGGTTCGTTCTTGCCAGCAGGTTATTCTTCTGAACGATAAAATCCGAGGTTTAACCAAACGGGGGTAACGTGCCGCCAGAGCCGACGGATTTAAAAGTCATGCGCTACAGTGTGAGAGTCCGTCTCGCCGTCTTTGTGGGGGCTAAGGAACATGTTCTACGAATACGCCAGGGATCGTGCAGAGGAAATCGCCGAGCTACGCAAAGAACTCTACAACCAAAATGTTGAGATCATCACCGGCTCCTTGACCAGGAAGATGACAGACGACGACGAAGATGACGAAGATGACAGGACGACGACTTTGGTGATATTGACGGACTATATCCGACGCCCCGACGCTAGCAGCCAAGACGAAGAGATGCCGCCGTCAAGCAACCGCATAATAGCAATTCTCGACTAATGGCTAATAAAGGCCCTTTTCAGGGTCCAACCAAATTTTACGAAAGATACCGGCAAAATTGTCTAGTTGCCAAGCATCAATATGCTGGTGTTGTTATTTTATATATGTCCCATTTTAATTAAATCCCTGCGTGTTATATATGTCAAACTTACATGCTTTAATTTCTTTTAAAGACAATTTAATTAGGATATAAGAGTTAAATTGTCTCTTTTTTTTTTCTATATTCTCTTTTTTCCGTACATAAAGCAAATTATTTATTATGTGGAATACCTGGCTAAACTACTATACAAATGTCATTTTTCATGTTTCTGGATGCTTTTAATATTTGTTTCATGTTGTCCGCATTTAAACTAGAATTAATAAACATTTAATATTATAATAATAAAGTAATTATTTGTCCAAGCACTAGACAATGTCAAAAGTGATAAATACAATTACGAAATTTTTTATTTTTTTTTGAAAGGGACACAGGCCAATCTTGATTATTTATTTTTAAACTCACGGTCGTCCCTGTAGTAAGTTAGTTTTTCTGCATAATATGCATGTGACCAAATCATGCATATTTTTTAGCAATAGTTAAGAGTAAACTGGTTTGCATAAGTACTAACTGTTGATTATATTGCACCAAATAATATATTAAAACTATGATAAATTATAATAAGAGAAACAGAAACCCCCCCCCCCCCCCCATCTCCAACATTTTGTTTAATGATATGCAAGCAGATTTAAAGTTTAAATGATACGAAACCCGCGATGCTAATTATTCATGCTTGGACAATTTTCCCCTTTTTTAAAGCGTAATACTAATAGAATTAAAGCAGTTAAAAGACAAAAACTGGTCCGTTATTAGATTTATATTTTAATTGCATCGTTTAAATGGTATTTAATAATAAACATTCCAACAAAAACACTTTGCTAAATGTGTGACAAAGGCAATCTAGATGTTTTCTAAACTCGCAGGATGTCCCGTTATTTTTTTTTTTTGTATATATCGAATTACTTGAGTATTAATGTTGGTTTATAAAATTAAAAATCAGTGTTCTACATTACTTTTATTTTTGCAATCATGTAGTTATAACTATTTGGAGCTAGGTCAAAGCAATTTGTTTACAATATTACTAAAATGTTGGATTATTTTGCTCAAGCAGTTTTTTATGACTATTTATCAATAAATATAGATGCATTGATGTCTATGCTTTTATATTAATAACATGCAAGAAGATTTAATGTCAAAAATGATATTGGATTAATAAATCGAGATGCTAATTTCAATTCTAATAAATACGGATTGACTCTCGTGTGCCTCTTTTAAAATATCTTAAGTCAGTACAAGTTAGATCCATACTTTTCATCCAACTATTTGTTTTCTTGTTTTATATTCACCATGGAAAGAGAATAATGGCCGGTATTTACTGAGCGAAGTAACACCAATAATTTAAAATTATAATAAAAAAAAAGAATCACATCTAATTATATTAATGTTCAAAACTGTCAGTTCAAATAATATTTTAAAAAAATATTGGTGGGAATATATGCGTGTAAGAGTAACAGAAATCAAAAATGTTTTATTTGATTTTTTAAGATTTCTCAATTCGGTCGTATGATTTATTTTGATTTTGTTTTTATAATTTCATAATTAAATCTCCTCCAAATAACGCTTTAATTTTGAAGTAATTTTGGGACGACAAGTTCAGACTAAAATTTTAGCTTACAAACCTCTGATAGGCTAATCCATCCTTTAACTAAGGTCCTATTACACGCATTTTCCATTTTTTCATAGTTCCCACGAAATTCATATATCTTCTTTTATGAAATGACTTAACGTCGTTTATTTCCCCCCATATGCTATTATACAAAGCTCTTTGTCGGGTTTGCAACGCCAAATTGATATTATTTTAAGTCATTTTATAAATGCCGAATATGTGTGTCTGACATTTGATACACGCAGAGATCGGCTTGTACGAGAAAATAGATTTCTTATTATGCAGATCACGTGACTTGAATGCGAAATTATCTTGAGAGCGGACTATTTTACAGCGAACGCCGCGCGGTCAGTCGCACACTTAGATCGGTCGTTTTAACTGGATTTTACACCAAATAACACTTTTTTCGTGAAAGGTAA